>CM053792.1:150855993-151368493 GCA_028749045.1 Cupressus sempervirens
CAAGCCTATGCATTTAGGTTCTATTGATCACTTCATATAGGCTTCAATACAACTATCTTCTTCACTTGGGTTATGATTAAAAAATCATATTATTTTTCAAAGTCCAACTGATCAAGTTCTCATTGTAGTTTCCCATAACACAACCTTTCTTCTAGGTCCTTTTGTTATCTCTTCATCTCAAATCCTCTTCATCAATCATCTTGATATGACAATCTACTCAAATATAAAATGTCTTACCAATAAGGTTTGACATCAATGAAAATATAACAATTGTTCTAATGGTAGTTTCCAACAATCTCCCTCTTTGGCATTGATGGCAACACCTCTAGTTATCATGCAATCTAAAACATTTGATTACTTTGACCAGCTCCCTCTATCTTTAGTATCAGATCTTCATTAATATCCTTGGTTTCATTTTGATTCACTTCTCAATGTTCAATGTACTATCTCCTTTTAGTTCCACTATGATTCTCATCCATGTAATTGTGATATGCAACACATAGATTTCCTCTATCATATCAGATCATGAAATCAATAAGATCTCTCTTTTATTAATGACAATACCTTGCATTTATTTTCAACTTCACTTTACTTCTCTCTCTGTGAAATCTCCCTCTTTATGTCTTAAAACATTCTCTCTCTTTGCAACATCTATTTTTTTCTTCATATCACATGGTAACTATTTAATTTCTCCCTCTTTGACAATAATGCCAAAGACACTTCATCTTTCTCATACATCTTCACCAGATATCTTATTGTTAGTACTTCTAAAATTTATTCACCATTTACCATATTTTCTTATGAATAATACAACATTTTGTGCTTCTCTCTTCACTACTTTAGGCAACTCCTTCAATATGACTTTTTGCATCAACTTGTAAGATATTCTTATCAACACATTTGATGTAGAGCTCCATCTTAGATTAAGTAGGCTTAGCTAGGGGAATCACCCCTAATTTACGTCTTAGATACTCATGTGTATCCTTAGGTAAACCTTTAGTAAAAATATCAGCTACTTTCTCCTTAGTATTCACATATTCCAATTTACTTCTTTATCTTCAACTAGCTTTCTCAACTAATGATACTTGATAGCAATATGTTTGGTCTTTGTGTGCATTATAAGATTCTTTGATATATTTATAGCACTTATGCTATCATAGTAGATAACAACAGCATCATGTTAGGATTAACCAAGGACAAAAATAACAATTGCATGAAAATATAACCAATATAAGAAAATAATAAATCACACAGAAGAGAAGACAAGACACAAGGATTTAACATGGTTCACCCAATCCTTGGGCTATGTCCACCAATAGAAAGTCTAGTATTATTATTATCCAATGATTACAATCTACAATCCCTTATATCTCAATACCTCTATAAGAAGGTACAATATCACCATATATTATGAAATCCCTAACCCTAAGCATTTTATACAAAAAAAATCAGCTAACAAAATTAGGGCTATAATAAGTCATCCAATGAAAAATAATAGTCAATGCCTTTACAAATAGTAGAGTTATTTTTGGATTTGGAGGTGCTACCTCCAAAAATCCTCTCGGGGGTGTTTCCCTCTATAGGGAGTGCACCTAGGGCGTTGCCCCAGGACCCCATCTTGGGTAGAAATAATATGGGGAGAAACTATGCCAAAAAAACCTCTGAGTCTGATTAGGCTCCACATCACAATAATCTCCCACTTGGAGATTTATTAGACTCCACAATAATAACTTCCCACTTGGAGACTAATCATAGCACCACTAATCCTGTAGCTCCCACTGGAATATCAAATTACCCTAGACTCTATTGTTCTTTTATTTTGTTCAATCTAGAATACCAATCGAAGCTGAAGAGGAGTTAAACTTCTCCCTTGTTACTGCCTTGTTAAACATATATGTTGGATTATCATCTACATGTATCTTCTCCAGCTTGACCATGTCCTGGGGGCACTACCTCCAAACCCTAATAGAAATAATCTAGGGGGAAACTACACTAAATACACCTTTGAGTCTGATTAGGCTCCACGTCACAATAGATCAATGATCTCTTCCTTCATGCTTTTCAACAATAATTTTATCCACACAATGTTAGAACAATCAATTGTTTCTACTACATATTTGGCTTATTCTACTGATTGTGAAATACAATTCTACTTCTTTCTTGTCCATTAAACTAGTCTCTTTCCTAGAAAGAAAGATCCACCACTTGTACTTTTTCTATCATCAAAATTTCCTACCCAATTAGCATATGTGTACATTTTTAGTTCAAACTTGTAATTCTTCTTATAATATAGGTCATAGTTCTCTATTATTTTTAGATATCTAAGTATTCTTTTCAATACCATCATGTGACTTTCCTTAGGATTTTCAAAAAATATTGCAACAATCCCAACTTCTAATGCAATATCTAATCTACTGTGAACAACATATTGTAACTTTCGAATCATTGATCTCTACAATGTTTGGTGTAGAATCATTACTCTTATATAGTTTTATTCAATAGCCATAGGTGTGTTGATTGGTCTTGAATCTTCCATTCCAAAGGTTTTTAATATCTCCTTGATATATTTAGATTGTGTAATGCAGATACCTTCTTTCATTTGATATACTTGCAAACCAAGAAAGAATTTGATTTCCCCAAACATACACATTTTAAATTCCTTTTGCAACTCATTAGAAAATGATTTTCATAATGCATCTTGTCCTCCAAATATGATATCACCCACAAATATTTCAACTAACAGTATCCATTTACCACCTTCAGTTTTCAAGTATAGATTATTGTTGGCAATGGTCCTTGCAAAACTAATCTTCAGCAAATAGTTGTGTACCTTCCATACCATGCTCTAAGGGATTTTTTTAATCCATATAATTCTTTGTTCAGTTTACATACCATGTTCTTCTTTCTAGGTTCAACAAATCATTCTGGTTGCTCAATGTAAACCTCTTCTTCTAGTATTTCATTTAGAAATGCAAATTTGACATCCATTTGATATCCTTAAATCTTTTGTAAGTAGAATATGTAAGTAGAGTTCTAACTCCCTCCAATCTTTCAATTGGGGAAAATGTCTCTCCATAGTCAATAACTTCTTCTAGTGCATACCCTTTGCATACCAATCTAGCTTTTTTACTTGTGACTTCTCCTTTTCCATTCAACTTGTTCTTGAGTATCCACTTGGTTCCAATAATATTATTTTTCTTTGGTCTAGGTATAGGTGACCAAGTTTTTTTCTTTTATATCTACTCAATCTCTTCATTAATTGCTTGAATATAATCTTCATTACCCAAAGCATCCTTAATTGATTTTGCCTCAAACTCACAAAGTAAAAATGTATCAATTCTTAGTATTTTCCTTGTTATAACTCCAGAGTCTTTATTTCCAATAATCTATTTAGGTGCATGATGTCTTCTCACATATAGTATAGGCTCTTTACTTCTTTCTTCTTCTTTAGGTTCATCTTCTAAATTTATTTAAAGTTCATTGTGTATCTCTGCTTCTATTTCTTCTTGCTCAAAATTGGTTTCTTGGTGCTTGATAGCCTCTTCTTGTACCTCAACATCATTTTGTTGATTCTCAACACCTACAATCTATTTCTTAGCAACTCATTGCTCCAACTTGGCATTCACAGTTTGTTGCTGCTCAATAGCCTTATTCTATGGCTCAGGTAAGGTACAAGGAACACCTTCATTGACATATATAAATGTGTTGTAATCTTAAAATTCCTTTTTACATTCTACTTTATTCTTTTTGACATATTCATCAACTTTCACATTTGCACTTTCTACAACTTTGTTAGTTGTGTTAGAATTTAAAACACTTATAAGCTTTGCTTTTAGTGGAATATCCTAGGAATATGCCTTCATCACTTTTAGCATCAAGTTTTCTATTTCTATTTTCCTTTAGTATATAACATTTACTTCTATATACTTTAAAATACTTCACATTAGGTGCATAACCATACCATAACTCAAAGGGTGTAGTATTTGTACCTTTGTTGACTTGTACTTGGTTCAAAGTATAGACTATTGTACTTACAACTTCTCTCTAGTATTTTTATGACACATTCTTCTCCATTATCAATGTTCTATCGCAATCCATGATTGATATGTTCCTCCTTTCAATCATTCCATTTTTGGGAGGGGTTTTGGGTGCTAACATTGTCTCTTGAATCCTCTATCATTGCAGAATATGTTAAATTCCTCCGCTATTAGATCTCAAGAACTTTATACTTTTACCTCTCTTTTTTTCTAACTCTTGCCAAATACCACATAAACAATTGAAAAGCATTATTTTTTCTTTTAGAAACATCACAATCATACTCCTAGAATAGTCATCAACAAATAGAATGAAATATTTGTCACCATAATAGCTATGTGATTTAATAGGTCCACAAAGGTCAATATGAATCAATTATAAAATATCATTAGATAAGTATGTCTGTCTCCTGAAACTAGACTTTCTCATTTTTCACAATTGACATTGTTTACACATAGCATTATCAGGTTTCTTCAATCTTGATTATCCTCTAACTCTTTTCATATTACTAATGCTTACCAAATTATCAAAGTTCACATGAAATAACCTCTTATGCCATAACCATATATCATCATATTGTGCAAACAAGCATGTCTCATTAGATAAATCTAGATAAAAAAGTTGCCTTCCTGAGATTAAATTCAACTTTGTACCTTGATTTGTTCAACTGTGAAATACTCAACAAATTATACTTAAGTCCTTCAACTCAATAAATATGTTCACACTTCATCTTATTAGTCAATTGTATTGATTATTTACCTTTCACAAGACATGGTGCATCATTTCCAAACTTGACACAACTACCTTTATATTGTTCCAAAGTTTCAAACTTACTTTTATAACTAGTCATTTGATGTGAACTATTGGTCTCAGATTGGTTTTGATAATTGAGTGTCAACACACTTAACCAATTTCTAAGTTGATACCGAGTATGATACAGATGTTGAGCTACTATTAAAAATGCTTTAGAATAACTAAGAGGGGGGGTGAATTAGTTATTCAAGCTCCAAATGTCCTATTCAAACTTTTCACTAAGTATAGTGAGTCCATTCAATCATTCATCCATCCAAGCTTTAATTTTTCTAACTAGCAAGTTACTATAAATCAACATGTAAGCATAACACATAAGAAATCAACACATAACACAATGATTTATGTGGAAACCCAATTTGGGAAAAACTATTAGTAACATGCTACTCAATTCTCACTCTTCTAAAGTGATGCCATGTGAAAGGCCTACTCTGTTAAAGGATTACAACACACTGTTAAATGTGACCTTGTTAGAGGATTTAACCACCATGTTAGAAGTGGGCCTCGTTAGAGGACTTTAGAACATTCACTTGGAATGCCACCCTGTTAAAGGATTTACAAATGGCTATTAAACCAACCTAAGTCCATAGGATTTTCTAGATCTAATACAATTGCTAGAGAGTATTAGAAAATCTTGATCTGACTATAACATACAACTTATCTTATAGATCTTAGATCACTTCTCAGCTCATACCCTTGCTTGGCCTTCAATCACTGCAACTTTGATAGCTTGCCCTCCTTTCAAGTTTAGTCTTCTTGAGTATCTATGCTCAATGTACCAGTGCAATCATCTCTTCTTGACCACTCATAGAAGCAGAGCCTTTGTGCTCTTCCTTCTCCTAGATGTCTTCTTCTTGACACACTTTCCAACCACTTCACAGATTTGGCTCTTCAGCAACAATAGTATTAGCAGCATTTTCTTCTTGGTTTATGACTCCTTAAATAGAAGTCTTGGAGTTCCTTTTCCTACTCATTTCTTCCATTCTTTAATTTCAATATGTATGGATTAGGTAGGATTCATTGCATCTAACCCATATTTTGTTTCCTCTAGAAACTTCTTGAATAATCCTTTGGAATTTGCCCAAAAATAGTTTACATAGAATTATGTGCCACCAGCTCATCATCCTTATCTTCCAAATCATTCACAAAATTCAAGACAACTACTTTGTTGGCTTAGATTTGGTGAATCTTCATCATTTGAAATAATGCAGCAGCTCGGTACTATTGAAATACTAGTGCTCAGCACATACTATGTTATTCGGCATCAACTGTGTTTTTCCTAATGCTCAGCACTTGAAGACCACTCGACACCAACTTAGATTTTCTAATGCTCGGCACTTGATCTTCACTTGGCACCTAAAGATTACTCGGCACACACTAGAATTTATTGTTACTCGGCTCCAACTGAAAATTTGCTTAACTTCAACTAACTTGCTCAGCACCCACTTATGATCTTAGTTTAAGCTTTGCAGTCAACCTTGTTACAACTTCTTCCTCCAATGTTTCTAAGTTTGACCAACCTTTCTATCTTTGAGTATGTTGTCAATACATCATTTAACCATTGTCTTAATTGATCCTTGCACTTTATTACAATATCATAACTCAACCTTTTCCTTAGGTTCTCTTGTTACATCTTGTTGATCAAATCCTCTTCATCAATCAACTAAGTAAAAGTACTTGGATCTTATAAGAAAATGGCATTCCTACAAATAGTAGGTTTGACATCAATGAAAAAACAATTATTGAAAATATTTTTTTACAACAATCTTTCTCCTTTGCAACAATCTCACTCTTTGACCTTCAACAATGAGCTTTTCAATCAGATTTCCAACAATCTCCCTCTTTAGCATTGATGGCAGACCAAACTGATCAACCATTAGACTACACTATTCAACCATAAGCTTACGACGTTAGATTAGTAAGTCAAATGCCAAAAAGTAAACTGTAACTTCACATCTCCTTCTACTATTCTAATTGTTTCATTTTTGCTTCTCCCTTTTTGCTATTGTATCTTTGTTCTTTCTCTTTCTCCCTCTAGATTGCTCATCTTTTGTTGTTCTAATAAACTTCTAATTATTTCTGTCAACTTCTCCCTCTATCTTCTTTTGATCGATTTCTTACAATCCCTGTTGATCAGTTTCTCATTATTTCTCCCTATTTGACAACAATGCTAAAGACGTATTAGCATTTTAATATGCAAGTGTAGCTTTTGTAGGTTCATTCAATTTCCCCCTCTGTCACCTTGCTTATGACTAATTTGAAATTTTAGCACTTCAATTACTTTAGGCATGAATCCTAAAGTAAACATCCTCTACATCAATGTGTAGAATCTATAGCAATCAACTCATTTAATGTAGGGCATTCTTGTTTTGGCTTCAAGTAGCTTTGGCTAGGGGTATCACCCCTAACTTACCTCTAAGGTATTCAAAAACATCTTTAGGTAGTGCTTTTGTGAAGATATCAACAATCTGTTCCTTTGAGCTAACATATTCCATCTTCACTTGTTTGTCTTCCACCAACTCTCTTACATAGTGATACTTGATTGCAATATGCTTGGTTTTAGTGTGCATTACAGGGTTCCTTGAGATGTTGATAGCACTTGTATTATCACAATAAAGTATCACAGGCTCAATTAATTCTTCCTTCATACCTTGCAACAAATGTTTGATCCATATAATATTGGTGCAATTTATAGCAGCTGTAACATATTTAGCTTTAGCAGTGGACTGTGAAGTGCAACTTTTCTTTTGTTGGTCCATGTAATCAACTTTTTTCCTAAGAAAAGTGCTCCTCCACTGGTGCTTTTTCTATCATCAATGTTACCTCCCCAATCTGGATCAATGTAGGCTCTCAGTTCAAATTTTTTACTCCTCTTGTAGTACAAACCAAATTCATCAGTTCCTTATAGTTACCTCAGTATTCTCTTCACTTCCATTAAGTGATTTTCTCTTGGATTTGTAGAAAATATTTCCACTATTCCAATAGCTAATGCAATGTTTGGTCTACTATATACAACATATTGTAGCTTTCCAATCATTGATCTATACAATGTTTGGTTCACTTTAGCTGACTTGTCATTTTTAGATAACTTATGTCCAGTTGCCATTGGTGTGCTAATTAATTTTGAATCTTCTAACCCAAATGTCTTGAGTATCTATTTGATGTATTTGGATTAGGTCACAAATATTCCATGTTTCAATTGATGTACTTGTAATCCAACAAAGAATTTGATTTCTCCAAACATGGACATCTCAAATTCATGTTTCATCTGATCAACAAAATCTTTGCAAAGAACATCTTTTCCTCCAAATATTATGTCATCAACAAAGATTTCTGATATCAAAATGTCTTTACCTTTTTTAGCTTTGATATATAAGTTGTTGTTGTCATCTATTCTCTCAAATCCTATCTTTACAAGATATTTGTGCAACCTCTCATACCATACTCTAGGTGCTTGCTTCAATCCATAAAGTGCTTTATGTAGTTTGTAGACCATGTCCTTGTTCTTCTCATCAACAAATCCCTCTAGTTGTTCTATGTAGACTTCCTCTTCCATTATACTATTCAGAAAAGTAGACTTCACATCCATTTGGTAGACTTTGAAACTTTTGTATGCAGTATATGCAAGTAATGTTTTTACTCCTTCCATTCTTGCAACAGGGGAAAATGTTTACGCATAATCTAGTCCTTCTTCTTGTGCATAGCCTTTGCAAACTAGCCTGGCTTTGTTTCTTGTTATCTCACCATTCTCATCAATTTTTTTTCTAAACACCCATTTGGTACCAATTACATTCTTATCAGCTAGTCTAGGAACTAGAGACCATGTCTTGTTCTTCTCAATCTAATCTATCTCTTCTTCCATGGCTTTATACCAATCATCATCTTGTAGTGCATCTTTCACTATTTTAAGTTCAACCTTGCTCATCAAACATGATTCATTCCTCAATCTATTCCTTGTCATTGGTTTGGCATCCTTGTCACCAATTATTTGATCTGTAGCGTGATGTCTTTTCACAAACTTGGCTAATCTAGGTTCTGTCCTTCTTTCCATGTTTGATCCTTCAGCTTAAAAATCATTTTGGTCTTCTTCATTTGGTACTTCATCATTCCTCTCATGTGCACTAATTTTAGAATTAGAATGTGCATTTTTTACATTCTACAGCTTGGCTTCTGAATGCAGCTTGGCATTCACAAGCTGAGACTCAGCAAATAATGAAATTTGTTGTTGATTCCCAACTTTATTTGCGTCATTGTCTTTTGTAGTCATTTCTTCATAGAAGTATACAAAGGATCTATAATCCTCTAATTACTTGCACTCATCAACCTAAACTTCTGCATGCTCATCAAAATTTACATTTGTACTCTCCACAATCTTGTTCGTGTTAGTATTCAAACACTTATATGCCTTACTTCTAGTGGAGTATCCAAGGAATATGTCTTCATCACTTTTTGCATCAAACTTTCCATTTCTAGTATCTTTAAGAATATAGCATTTACAACCCAATACTTTGAAATGTTTAACATTAGGTGAGTGACCACACCTTAATTCAAAAGGTGTTGTATTTGTACCTTTCTTGACTTGAACTCTATTTAGTGTGTAAACTATAGTGCTTATAGCTTCTCTCTAGTACTTTAGTGCAACATTTTTGTCCATCATCAAGGTTGTAGCAGAGTCAATCACTGACCTATTCCTTCTTTCAGCAATAGCATTCTATGGTGGAGTTCTTGGTGCTGATGTTTTCCCTTTGATACCTTTGTCATTGCAAAATATTTCAGATTCTTTTGATGTGAGCTCACCTCCTCTGTCTAGCCTTATGCATTTTAGATTCTTTCTTGTTTCCTTCTCAACTTTGGCCAGATACCACATAAAAATTTGAAATGCATCAGATTTTTGCTTTAAAAACATAGCAGTCATCATCTTGGAATAGTCATCTACAAATAGCATTATGTGTCTATCTCCTAGGTGTATCACCTAGATTAGTAGAATAAAATGAACACTATCTATTATGGAAAGCATTAACAATACTAAAATGGAAAACACTTATGATAAGACTGATTTGTTATCACCAAAAATAGAGGCAAACCAAGAATGGTAAGCTCCAAATGGTATAACACAATGATGCAATGGATTTGTCCTTGATTCTAGGAATGTATTCTCACAAGTTATGCTTCAAACTTCAAATGGATGGGTGGAGTAAGTGAAACCAGGTTTTAACAATGGAGTCATGAAGTGATTTTTCCATTATAATCATATTTTGATAGTGTTTGTGCTCTCAAAATAGCATTATAACTTTGCAATGGAGGATGGATGATTTTAGTGAAGGGAGGGGGTTCAATTTATAGGCTAAGGGCTTGAGGGATGGATGGCTAAGATGCAAGGAGAGATGAAATCTTATGCAAGGCTAAGATGCACTCAAAGGAGAGCACATGGATTGTGCTTGTTTAACACCAATCAGGGAGTGACACATGTCACAGGGTCATTGGGTAGAGGAAAGGGCAAGGATGAGTCAAAAAAGGTGGCTCAAGGCCTTAAATGGCCCTCATAATGGCTTGTAAGAGCTTTTAAGGGCATGTAAGAGCATTGAAGGCTTATGGTTGGGATAAAGTTTTATGGTTGGGATATTTTGAGGGAGGAGACTTTGATTTGGTTTAGGAAAGTCTTAAGCTCACTTAGGGAATGTGACAAGGTTAGGGGAGGGATTAGGCTTGGTTTTAGGATTAGATTAAGGATGTTAGAGATATACAAGTGGATGGCATTCATGAGGGTGGGTGAGTTAGTAGCTAAGCTTGGTTAGTATGGGTGGATGGGGTGGATTAGGCTAAATGGAGGATATAGGATAGTTTAGGGGTTATTAGATTTCAGGGCTTTATTTATCAAAAAGATTTATTTAATAAATGAGGGATTTTGGAATTAGATAGGAGAATAGGATTAATTGATAAATAATGGGTTATTTGATTTATCAATTAGGACTATAGATGATTAATTAAATTAATCAGCTAGGGGATGGCAAAGGATTAATTAAATATGAATTTAATTAATGATGCCTCTAGAGATAGCTAAATAAGATTACTGAAGCGGTGTAATTAGATTTAGGTGTCTACACTAGGTAGCTTTGCACTTTTGTTGGACCATTTAAGTCTGTATGGACTAACTCTAGCACTTCTTTGGAAGTGTATGTTTTGCTTTTGAAACTAGACTCAATCATCTTCCCTAGTTGACATTGTTTACACATTGTGTTTTTTGGTTTCTTCAATTTGGGCAATCCTCTGACTTTGTTCTTTTTACTAATGCTGATCAGATCATCAAAGTTAACATGACACAGCCTTTTATGCCACAACCACACATCATCAAGTCTAAAAACAAGACATGTTGCATCTTCCATAGCTAGGTAAAATAGATTACTCCTAGTTTGTTCACCTTTTCTTATCAAATTTCCATCAGTGTCATAGATCTTAGCAGTTTTATTTCAAAATTCAACTTTGCAACCTACATTGCCTAACTATGATAGACTTAACAAGTTGTAGTTCAATCCTTTAACATAGTATGCATTATCACATGAAATTTTCTCTGTGAGTTTAATAGACCCTTTTCCTTTGATTTGACATGGGGCATCATTACCAAATCTAACACTATTTCCATCATATTGAGTAAAGATAATGAACTTACTTTTATCTCATGTCATGTGATGTGAGCATCCACTATCTATGTTCCACTTGTCATTCTTGTTCACACAAGTAACCAATGTTATTGCTTCATCTTCATATTTATCCAATTCATCCTTCATGGCCACATAGACTACTTCATCATCATTCTCATCAGAATCTTCTTCAACAATCTAGCATCTCTTGCCTTTCTCCTTGTAGTCTTTGTTATCATCTTCCTTCTTATTCATGTACTTGTTTCCTTCTTTGCAGTTCTTCTTCTATGTACATTTTGCAAAAATATGACCTACTTCATTACAATTAAAACATATGATAAGGAGCTTATTTTTGAATTTACCTTTGCCTTTATGGAATCTCCTAGCCAGTAGTGCTTCTAACTGTTCTACATCTTCCACATCTGCACTACTATCACTGGATGCATGTTTTCCTTTTCTTCTCTATTTGCTTGATGTCTCCTCCTTAGTGTCTTTTATTGTCATATTGGCCTTGAAATTAGATTCAAGGTTCTCAGGTTTGTAGTTATCAAAATTGGACAATTCAAATGCAGTAAGTCTTCCTACTATTCCTTCAAAGGTTAGTGTATTCCCTTGTACACAACTTAGCTCTTGGATAGCTAAAACTCTAATAGCATAGATAGGGAGTAGATTTCTTAATTATTTTATAATGACAATTTCTTCTTCCAATTGACCACCTAGACTTCTTATTAAACTTATCACTTCTTTCATTCTTGCAGCATATTGAACGGCATTTTCACCTTCCTCCATTTTCATGCCATCAAAATTTCCTCTTAGGCTTTCTCTCTTTGTTCTTTGGACATTATGATCTCCTCCATAGATATCTGATAAGGCTTTCCACATCTTGAATGTAGTGTCACAATCTTTCATGTCATCATATTCTGCATAATTGAGTGCAGAGGCAATCTCCAGCATTACTTTATTGTGCTCCTTCTTTTTGTTCAAATCATCTGCAATAAGAGGTCCTATTGGATTTACATGTTCTATTCCAATTGAGGTTTGTACATAGTCACTTATTGATCCAAGGTGCAATTTCATTAGACTCTACCATGCAGCAAAGTTGTCTTTGTTGAGCTTGAGAACTTCTCTCTTGGACATCTTGATCTTCCTGCTTCTAGTACCTTGAAACTATATCAACAGATGGCTTTGATACCAATTGTTATAAATTCTTTAGAATAACTAAGAGGTGAGGGGGTGGGGTGTGGGGGGGTGGGTGAATTAGTTATTCAAGGTCCAAATGTCCTATTCAAACTTTTCACTAAGTATAGTGAGTCCAATCAATCATTCATTCATCCAAGCTTTAACTTTTCTAACCAAAAAGTTACTATAAATCAACATGTAAGCATAACACATAATAAATCAACACATAACACAATGATTTACTTGGAAACCTAATTTGGAAAAAACCACTAGTAACATGCTACTCAATTCTCACTCTTTTGAAGTGATACCCTATGAAAGGCCTACCCTGTTAAAGGCTTACAACACAATGTTAAATGTGACCTCGTTAGAGGATTTAACCACCCTGTTAGAAGTGGGCCTAGTTAGAGGACTTTAGAATGTTCACTTAGAATTCCACCCTGTTAAAGGATTTAAAAATGGCTATTAAACCAACCTAAGTCCATAAGATTTTCTAGATCTAATACAATTGCTAGAGAGTATTAGAAAATCTTGACCTAACTACAACATACAACTTAGCTTGCAGATCTCATATCACTTCTTAACTCATACCTTTGTCTAGCCTTCAATCACTACAACTTTGACAACTTTCCCTCTTTCAAGCTTAGTCTCCTTGAGTCTCTATGCTCAATGTACCAGTGCAATCATCTCTTCATGAACACTCATAGAAGTAGAGCCTCTGTGCTCTTCCTTCTCTTAGATGTCTTCTTCTTGACACCCTTTCCAACCACTTCACAAATTTGGCTCTTCAATAGCAACAGTATCAGTAACATTTTCTTCTTGGTCTATGACTCCTTAAATATAAGTCTCAAAGTTCTTTTTCTCACTCAATTCTTCCATTCTTTAATTTCAATTCATATGGATTAGGTAGGATTCATTGCATCTGACCCATATTTTGTTTCCTCTAGAAACTTCTTGAATAATCCTTTAGAATTTGCCCAAAAATGGTTTGCATAGAATTTTGTGCCAACAACTCATCATTCTTATCTTCCAACTCATTCACAAAATTCAATATAACTACTTTGTTGGCTCAGATTTTGCAAATCTTCATCATTTGAAATAATGCAGCAGCTCGGTACTACTAAAATACTTGTGCTTGACACATACTATGTTATTCAGCATCAACTGTGTTTTTCCTAATGCTCGGCACCTGAAGACCACTCAGCACCAACTAAGATTTTATAATGCTTGGCACCTAATCTTCACTCGGCACCTTAAGATTACTCAACACACACTAGAATTTCCTGTTACTTGGCTCCAACTGAAAATTTTCTCAGCTTCAACTAACCTACTCGACACCCACTAATGATCTTAGTTTAAGCTTTGTAGTCAACCTTGTTAAAACTTCTTCCTCCAATGTTTCTAAGTGTGACCAACCTTTGTATCTTTGAGTATGTTGTCAATACATCATTTAACTATTGTCTTAATTGATCCTTGCACTTTATTACAACATCATAACTCAACATTTTTCTTAGGTGCTCTTGTTACATCTTGTTGATCAAATCCTTTTCATCAATCAACTAAGTGATAGTACTTGAATCTTATAAGAAAATAGAATTCCTAAAAATAGTAGGTTTGACATCAATGACAAAACAATGATTGAAAAAATTCTTTTACAACAATCTTCCTCTTTTGCAACAATCTACCTCTTTGATCTTCAACAATGAGCTTTTTAATCAGATTTCCAATAGTTACAGTATGTGCCGACCAAGTATTAAGTGTCGAGTCACTATAGGTTTCAAGAAAACTATAGATGCCAAGCAAAATAGAGTTACTATAGGAGCTGAGCAAGATAGAATTCCTATATGTCCCAAGCATCAGCAATTAGTAAGTGTTGAGTAACATAGAATCAGCATATGAATTTGTGCCTTCACAAACTCAAATGTAAACCATTTTTGATCTGACTCAAGATGAATCTCGAAGGATCTTAAAGATAAGATTGAATCTTTTACATTTCTTATGTAATCAACATGCAACCAATAAGAAAAATGGAGAAAGCATGCTACCAATAGGAAAAGCGTAAACATTTGAGCGATAAAGATGGATGAATATTGATCATAGATTCATACCTAATCCTAAGTCTTTGGAGCCTTTAAAAGGAGGACGATACCCCATAATTTGTAAATGTGTGAGATTTATATGGAAGAATGTTGGCAAAGTTTAGAGGGGTATAAGGAGTTAGAGAAGGAAGAGCAGCATAGCAAAATTTAGTTGGTTAGAACAAATCATTAGCACTTTGAGAAGAGATATATTAGATTAGGAAGGATCAGATCAGATTGAGCCGAGTAAGGATCTAGAATCAGAAATTAAAGATTATAAGTTATCAGGTCAATACATTCTAATACTCTCTAGCCATTTATTACAAATGAAAATCCTTTGGAGATAGGTTGGTTTAATAGCCATGTTGTAAGCCTTTCAACAATTACTAAATCCTTTAAGAGGGTAACATTCCAAGTGAGTGTTTGTAAATCCTTTAGATAGGTCACGTTTAATAGAGTGTAAAGCCTTTAACAGGGTAGCCCTTTCATAGGGTAGACCATTGGAAGTGGTCAAGCCTTTGTAACCTTAAATAGTTATATATTGTTGCAGTAATAATTTTTGGGTGTCATCCCCACCCCAATTTTACCTTCTCATTTTGGAGGGTTTCTAGGTGACCAAAATCTTGTGTTATCTATTTTCATGCATGTCTTTACTTTTATGTTAATTAGATATGGTAGATGCATGTGAATGATCTTAGTTAAAAGTTTTAGGAGTTAAAATTTTTTACTTTTGATTCACCCCCCCCCCCCCCCCCCCTAGAAGTAAATCTTCCCACTTGTAAAATCCAACAATTGGTATGAGAACCTTGTTCTCACAAGGAGGAGCCTTACAACTTGGAGAAAATATCTAGAAATGGAAGTCTAAAAACTTGGGAAGGTCGTAGAAAATTAGGTGATTGATAGAAAACTCACTCTACATACTTTGGAAGAAGCTAGAGAAGAACTAAGAAAATCCTTAAAGAGAAGAAATGAGATTGCCATAGCTAAGAATGATACGCATTACAAGGAGATTGACACTTCAAAAGTGTTTTCAAATGGATATTCCAAAGAGTTTGATGCAGCAATAGCAAACCTGATGGAGAAGAATATAGCTCAAGCAAAAGAGATTAGAACACTCAAGATTGAATAAGAATCACAAGCCATGATGCTTTGTGAAGTGACAAAATAGAAGAAAAGAGCCATTCAAGATAAGGCTATAATAGAAGAGGACAAGAGAAACCTTTCCAATAGACTAGAAGAAAAGTCAATTGATCTTGCAAGAATTTTTAACATGCAACTAGACACCCTAAGTCAGATGATGAATGCACATTATGAACTAAATGTCAAAGACATTGAGATCTCCACACTGAAGATACAAAATGAAAAATTGCAAAATGACCTAAAAAGAGAGAAGGAGATTGTAGAGAGCTTCAACAAACCCGATGAGGCCATCAAGTACTTTGAACAACTACTAAAATCACCAAGAGCCAGTAATGATACTTCAGGACTATGATACACCAGCACTGAAAAAGGAGAATCATCAAAGACTACAGAAGAAAGAAGTGACAAAGGTAAGAATACTAAACCTGCTTGTCATTTTTGTGGTAAAAAGGGACATACCTCTAATGTGTGTAGGAGCAAGAATGCCCATCAGCATGACAAACCTAAGAATATGGGTCACTGTCACAAGTGCACCAAGCAAGGACATCAAGCACATGACTGAAGGACTAGTACTATCAAGACACCAAGATTTGAAGATCATTGCTACAATTGCAAGATGGAGATAGAGATTTTGAATGCAAATCAAAGCCTATGTGGACACCTAATTAACCGATAAGGGGAAATAATCATGGACATCTCTACAATTGGGACTACAACACTAGGCATAGTTGTCACTACTATCTAGAATATGGACACATCCCTAAAAACTACATAATAACACATTTCAATGGAAACTACAGTAGATGGTTGAGCCAAACTACATGTTTTAGTTGTTTGAAGACTAATCATATCAGCAAACATTGCCCAACAAGGTCAAAGGCACCTAACTCAAAGTTCAATGAAAGAAAAGGAAAGGTAGATGTTGAACACATTAAAGGAGAAATGAATAAGACATGGAAGAAGAAAGATGGAAGTAGCACATCCAATGAAGGGATCACTTCACCCAAAAGGTCAAGTGGTCACACTTCAACCAACTAAGCAAAAGAAGGAATGTGGGATTGATATACAAATCTTTATCATACATTAGTTCCAAGACAAGAAAGCATTGAAAAGGATAGATTAGCATGAATAAAGATGCAAAGTTAAAACTTCAAGTTTTCACCAGTGTTGCCAAGTAAGAAAAGTTGCCTTCAGATGCCAAGTAAAATTCTAGTACATGCTGAATTGTTTGCTAAAATTAGTAGAAGCCAAATGGTTAGTTGTAGTTGAGTTGATAGTGGAAACCGAGTGAAGGGAAACTCCAGTGGATGCTGAGTGTTTCAAAACCAATGTAAGTTGAGTAATGTAGAAATTATTAAAGAGTTGAGTGGATAGCTATAAATGCACTAAGCATTAAATGCTACAAAATAAGGGTATATGATCGCATTTTGAACCATTTTTCCTCATCATGAACAAAGAGCAAAGATGAAGAAGAGTGCAATATGATTTCAAAGTAGAGAATCCAACATTTGAGCATATTTCAATAGTGATTCAACACAGTTACATCAATTCCAAGGTATTTACACTAGTGTCGAGCTATGCATTTTTAAATTTTTTCATGTTTAAAACCCTCGATAGAAGAAATGGCCTCTAGTTCTAGGAAACCTCAGGAGAAAGAGTCATTTGAATATCAACTTGTGTCAAATGAGATTAAGCAACTAGATTTTTGGGCAATCCCTGAAGTTGCATACAATAATGACCCAATCGAAGCCCTATCTTTAATTCCTCCTAAGGTAGTTATGGTCCAAGATGTTAGGAGATGTTATAATTATAAGATTGGAGTTATTGTAGACATGGAGATGAGAGAAGCTTATGACAGGTTGTGTGAAATGGAGTCTTGAAGGAAGAATATCAAATTGTTGAGAGAAAGGGTTTAACTCGTGCCTTAGAGTTTCTTACTATCTTCAAGACTGAATGGATTAGGATAGTGTTGAGCAGGATTCATGATGGATTTTTGTGGCTAGAAGATGGCCTAGTGAAAATAACAAAGAGGATTGTACATAAAGTAATAGGGTATCCAACCCTAGATCAACCCAAGACCCTCAAAAGTGACTCTAAGGAAGTAATTGAGAAAAATGTACGAGCAAAATGGAACAAGAGAGGCATGACTATAGATACCATCCAGGATCCTCTTGTTGACTTTGTTGCTAGAGTCATTTCTCACAAATTCTACCAATCTAGCAAACTCAACAATGTGCCTTGCATTCCAGTGGATGTTGGCTACAAACTGGTTAAGAAGGATCATACCTATGATCTTGCAAAATTGCAATTGCAACAAATCAATGAGAACCTAGGAGCTATAAGGATAACTAAGGAAGCCCAATGTAAATTTGGTGCAATTTTGATTTGTATATTTTTCTATGTATAGAATGAATTTCCATCTATTGGTAAAGTTAGCTAGAAAACCAATAGGTCCATTGTATCTCAAGTAAATGAATACATTGAACAAATGGGAGCAAATTTTGAGACACTAATGACTAGTTATTTTAAAGATTTCAAAAAATCTATGAAATAGAGACTGAGGATATCTATTTCATCAGTTGAGCAGCATGTAAATGATGTATGTTTTCTTGTAGATATTGATTATACTTACATTCAAGTAGCCACACCAAGGGTTAGATGGTTTAGACCTCTTGGATATGAAATTAACATTGATGAGGCATATGTAGCCATAATAGCTTTACTGGCACAGGAAGTGGATAAGAGTTCACCACATTTTGGTACTTATGATGTGGTAAGATCAAAAGAAAATATGGAGTTGAAAACTACCTCCATATTAAAGAAAAAGGATAAATTGGTGAAAAAGCTAAAGACCAAATTCGGAGAAGGCACAGCAAAGACAAAGGAGGTAGAAGAAGATGAAGAGGTAGAAGATGATTAAGAGGAACAGGGGAAAGGACCACCAGCATTAACTCAAGGAATAGGTGAGGATGCTAAAGAAGAAGAAAGTGTTGAGAAAAAAGCACCTAAGGCACAACTCAAAAAGAGGAAATCACAAAAGCAGCTTGCTACATAGCCCAAAGGCAAGAAGAAAGTAGCCAATCCAAGCCTAGCAAAGCCTACCACAAGGGAAAATACAAGGGCAACAACTAAGGTTGCAAAGGAACAAGAAAAGAATAAATCCATAGAGCAAGGAGGGCCAATATAAAAGAAGAGAATAAAATGCGTGGCTATGTCAGAGTCAGATGAAGAAAGGACAGAATCTGACAATGAGCAATTCAGAGTCATAAGACACTCCACCAAATCTAACTTGGAAAATATTTGTGCTAATATTAGGGATAATGTAGATCTGTTAGGATTAAAAGATATTGATTTCAATAAGTTAAGTAGAGAAGAGCACAACGTAGTGGAAGAATCTATCTACACTATGATGGCCAAGTTCAAGACTACTCCACTTGAACTTGATAATTCTATGACTAAGGAGCTAAGTTCAATTCTTGAAAATAAATGGCATTATTACCTAAACATGGAGAAAGAAATAAGAGAGTCAAATTTGGCTCATGTAATGCTTAACCTCACTAAAGGTCAAATAAGAAAGGCTAGCAAGAAACATGGGAAAAATTTTGCACCCAAATACAAAGCCTTCAGCATTTTGCAAAATGAGATTAAAGATGTTGTGCAAAAGTCTACACAAATGTGGAAATTAATTTATGGGTTGACTACAATGAAGTAAGGACAAGAAGATCCCTTTGAGGGAAGAAATGATGATGAGGAAGGAGAGAAAAATGAAAAGGAGGAAGAAGGAGAGAAAGAGAAGGAAGAAGTTGCAGTGGAGAAGGAAACAAAGAAAGGTGATTAGGCAATAGCTGAGGAGCAACAACAAGAACAAAGTGTCCAAGACACACAATTACCAGCACCTAGTCCTCCACATGCAATACCTACATCTATAGAAATTGTAATTGTGAAGGATGTTCCTGACACCTCTGGTCATAACATTAATCCATTGACTGTAGAGGATCTCAAAAAGATCCTTCACCAAACAACATTACAAGTACAATTATGTACAAATCCTATTTTGGAGAGTGTAGAGGAACTTCAAAAGGTTGTAACTGAAATAACCAAGGAAAAGTGAATACACAAGAACCACCTTCACAAACTCCAATAGCTACAAGTGATCAACCACAAGAGCAACAAGCTCAAGATACAACTGCTCATGTTGATTTCATAGCTACAAAGTCGGCAACTACCAAGGAGCAAACAAAGGAGAAAATAGGATAGAAAGATACCACTAATCCTATAGCATAGAGTCAAGGTGCACCTCCTGTAATCACTATAATTGATCAAGGTAGAAGAGAAGAAAACAAGGAAGAGGAGAAAACCCCTAAGGAGAGAGAGCAAGAGGCAATATAGACATTGGTTATTTTTCCTACCACAGGGACTCCTACCAAGTAGCTGAGCACTGATGCAATACCATAGCAGATATCAACACCAAGCTTGAGCTCTACCAAGGTAGCAAGGGTACTTCACTATGGACACCTTGCACTTGATGAAGAAATAGTCATACCAAGTTATGAGTACAAAACAATGAACATAGCATAGATCAATGAAGTGCAAGAGGCACTTGAGAAGAAGAAGTAGTAGGAGATACTTAGGAATGAGTATAGGCAGAAGCAAGCACTAATCGAATTAAAGGACATCTTTCTTGATGCATTCAACTTGTTAGTACCTAATGAAACAAAGCCCATCATGGAGCAACTATCCAACATAGTGGACCAAGTACAAAACAAAGACCTAGATACTAATGTTAAATTACTTGAATGGTCAGAGAAGAAATTTCAAATTAAGGTTAATGAAAAGATATCTAGTGAAATACCACTATCACAAGTAGAACTGGCTAAGAAAGTTGAGAAGGTAAAAGTAGTACTTGAGAATATATTCTCATTGTACTCCAAAATGTGTGATACCTTAATTTTCATGCAAGAGACCAGCCAGAGAATAATGAGCTTGGAAAGGAACCTTAAGATATCTAGCACATAGCTATCCAAGGATCCAGCTAAGAAGCATTTTGCCACAACACTTCACACCCAAAGAGAACTAGTTGTACTTACAGTAGATGAGGCTAATACCAAGGCCAAATAAATACAGATCCAGTCTACAATCATCCCACACATGGAAGTATTACATAAAGAGATGGCCTATGCAGAAAATGTTTTGAAGAAAGATCCAAAGCTTTCTACATTAGAAGGTCTAGTGCACCTTATAGTAGAGACAACCATCCAACTCAAAGCATTGGAAATAACATTGGACAATTGGGATGCTTCTCTAAAGATTATCATGGAGGCAAATAAAACCTTTTTGGCTAAGTATTCCATTCATTCTTAGGATCCTTTGACATAAGTGTCAAAAAGAGGAAGATATAATAAAGATAGGAAATAATAAGAATGGGGGAGATATAATAATTTGTGGGAGATAATAAATGAGACCCAAAGGAGAAAGAATACCCAAAAGGGTAGATATTCAAATTTTTAGTTTTGAGGAGAAATAAGTAGATATAGCCAAAAGGATAGAAAAATTGCAAGGAAGGTATGTAAAAGGGGGAGCAAACACAAAGCAAATACAAACAAAAATAGCAGGTAGAAACAAAGGCAAAAGAATGATAAGGAAAATAATGGAAATAGCATGAGACAAATCCAGCTTAAGGAATTTTAGATATAGAAATGGCACATCAACTTAGGGGGAGTTACAAGTTTTTGATGCATAAAGTCTTCTACAAAATTTTGAACAAGTTTTTGAAGTTTTGTACATATGTCAAACAGGATACACATTATACTCATAGAGATCATACTCATAATGATTAGTTAATGTTTTTTCCGCTCATGTCAAAGGGGGAGATTGTTGGTCTCAAATTAGTTTTGACGATTGAGCGTCAACACACTTAACCAATTTCTAAGTTGATGTTGAGTATGATATAGATACCAACCTACAATATGTGCCAAGCTAGAGATTCAACAGGTGCCAAGTGAACTTCAAATGTCAAGCAAGTATGAAGTGTCAAGTCACTATAGGTGTTGATTCATTATAGGTGTCAAGAAAAGTATAGATGTCAAGTGAAACAAAGTTACTATAGAGCCAAACAAGATAGAATTCCTATATGTGTTGAGCATCAGCAATCAGTAAGTGTCAAGTAACACAGAATTAGCATACGAATTCGTGCCTTCACAAACTCAGATGTAAACCATTTTTGAGCCGATTGAAGATGAATCTCGAAGGATCTTAAAGATAAGATCGAATCTTTTACATTTCCTATGTAATTAGCATTTAACCAATAAGAAAAATGGAGAAAGCATGCAACCAATAGGAAAAGCATAAACATTTGAGCGATAAAGATGGATGAATATTGATTTTATATTCATACCTAACCCTAAGTCTTTGAAGCCTTTAAAAGGAGGATGATACCCCATAATTCATAAATGTGTGAGAGTTATATGGGAGAATACTAGCAAAGTTCAGAGGGGTATAAGGACTTAGAGAAGGAAGAGCAGCATTGCAAAATTCAGTTGATTAGAACAATGCATTAGCACTTCAAGCAGAGAACTATTAGATTAGGAAGGATCATATAAGATTGAGCATAACAAGGATCTGGAATCAAAAATTAAAGATTGTAAGTTATCAGGTCAATACATTCTAATACTCTTTAGCCATTGTATTAGGAATGAAAATCCTATGGAGATAGGTTGGTTTAATAGCCATGTTGTAAGCCTTTCAACAAGGTGCTAAATCCTCTAATAGGGTAACATTCCAAGTGAGTGTTTGTAAATCCTTTAGACAGGTCACTTTTAACAAAGTGTAAAGCATTTAACAGGGCAGGCCTTTCACAGGGCAAACCATTAGAAGTGGTCAAACTTTGTAACCTTAAACAGTTACATATTGCTGCAGTAATAATTTGTGGGTGTCATCCCCACCCCAGTTTTACCTTCTCATTTTGGAGGGTTTCTGGGTGACCAAAATCTTGTGTGATCTATTTTCACGCATGTCTTTACTTTTATGTTAATTAGATATGGTAGATGCATGTGAATGAGCTCAATTAAAAGTTTTAGGAGTTAAATTTTTTTACTTACGATTCACCCCACCTCTCAGAAGTAAATCTTCCCACTTGTAATATCCAATAGTGAACCACTATCAATTATAAATCTATCACCTTTAATCACATATGAAATTAATGCAATTTTCTCATCTTCATTAGAATATTCTTCATAGAAACATAGATAACTTATTCATCATTATACTATGTGGCTCATTGTCACTTTCTTCTTCAGAAATATAACAAGATTTCTTACATTTATCTTTGTAGTCCTTGTTTCTTATATTGTCTCAATCATTTCTTCCACCTTTATACTTTCTTTCCCTTCTTTCATCCTTTTCATCTCTATCAGGACATCTTGCAGCAATATGACCAACTTTGTTACATGAAAATTATATTATAGGAAGTTTACCTTTGAATTTTCCTTTGCCTCTTGGAATTCTTCTAGCCATTAATGCTTCAAGCTCATCAAGATCATTATCAGAGATATCACTATCACTATTCACACACTTTCCTTTTCCTTTCTTATTAAGAACCAATTGATATTTGAAAGCCAATTCAATAGTACTAGGAGTAAAATTATCAAAGTTGGACAATTCAAAAGAAGTAAGCCTACAAACTAATCCTTCCAAAGTAAGATTGTTACCAGGTGTACATCTCATTTCTTTTATTGTAGAAACTCTAATAGCATAAATAGGAAGTAGGGTTCTCAGTACCTTATTGATCACAATTTCATCATAAATCTTTCCATTTGATCCTCTTATAGCGTTTACCACTTCTTTGACTCATCCACAGTATTGAACAATGGTTTCACCTTCTATCATTCTCATCTCATCAAACTTGCCTCTCAAACTTTCTAATTTTTCTCTTAAAACATTTGTGTCTCCTCCATAGATAGTTTATAGTGTAGCCCACATTTTCTTGGCATCAATGTGCTCCTTTATGTCATCAAACTCAGTATAGCTTAGGATGATGCAATCTCCAACATTTCCTAATTGTGTTCTTTCTTATCTTTCATATGCTAAGATGTCAAAGGTCTTGGTATCTCTACACATACATGTCCCACATAGTGGACTTCATCAAAATCTGTCATGCAAGGAAGTTCTCGTTGTTCAACTTTAACACTTCCTTCTTGTACATATTGATCTTTAGCTTCAAGTACCTTCAAGCATTTCTATATAAGCACCAATTCTCTAATACCAATTATTAGAATGATTTAGAATAATCGAGAGGGGGTGAATCAATTATCCTTAGGTTTAGATGTACCAATTTAATTTTTAATCACTTCAAATATTTTAGATCTAAACATTAAGTAGCTTGGTCTCTATAGAAAATAATTAGCAACATAAAACTTGTAGTCCATTGTCCTAATAGTAACAAAATTGCAAAATGTAAAATATTAACAACAAAACATCTCAGATAATATCCACACAAGTATGACACAAGGATTTAATGTGGAAACCCAATTTGGAAAAAACCTTTGATAACATGTCACTAATTTTTCACTCTCTTGAAGAAACCTCTATTAGGAGCCAGCCCTATTCAATGATTTAATCACCCTGTTAAGAGTGACCTTGTTAGAGGACTTTAAAACATTCCATTAGAATGTCAACTTGATTAAAAGCTTTTAAAATGACTATTAAGTCAACCTTAATTAAATGATTTCAAACTGGTATAATGTTTAGAAAGTAACAAGTTGATCTAATAAATACAATTCATTTTGCAAATACATATCACAATGTATCTCATATGTTGATCCATTGAATGACCTCAATTACTATCTCTATCTCTAATCTATTAGTAATCCTTCAAGCAATCACACTTCAACTCTTCATAACTCTTCTCAACCACCTGCTTAAGTTTGCCAGTCAATAGCATCAACAAAACATCTACTTGTTAACCTTAATTAAGTCACCCTTATGCACCCTTAAATAGGTAGTTCTAATATTTTTCTTCTTAAAAGTCATCATATGTATTAGGGTTAAGTTAGATTCATCAAATCTTTCCATCTTTTCATTTTCTCCTTTCTCCTATAGAAACTTCTCCAAACTTGTCATTGAATCCATGCATAGAAACACTCAAACATAGTTTCCCTTGAATTAAATGCTCTAAGTCATCCATCCTAATCTTCAACACATTTTCTATATCCCAAGAATTCTATTATGTCAGCTGGAAATCAAGATTTCCTCTCAAACTTAAAAATGTTGTCACTCAGCCAACACTAGATTCTAATGCTCGATCATCATCTAATTACTTGGTTGATACTAACTATTTTGTTCAATGTACTTACTAATACTCAATCCATATTGATGCTTAGGTGACACTATATTCTACTCAACTTACACTGTCACTCAGTCAACACTAGCATCACTTGGCATAAACCTCTAGTTCCTTAATCTTCTTCTCTTTTGCTCAGTCAAGCCTATACATTTGGTCTTTTATTGATCACTTCTTCTAGGCTTGAATACAACTATCTTCTTCACTTGGGTTATGGTAAAACAATCATATTATCTTGTCAAAGTCCAACTGATGAAGTGCCCATTGTAGTTTCTTGTAACTAAACCTTTCTTCTAGGTCTTTTTCTTATCTCTTCTTCTCAAATCCTCTTCATCAATCATCTTGGTATGGCACTCTACTCATATAGAAATTGTCTTACCAATAAGGTTTGACATCAATGACAACATAATAAATTTTCCACTAGTAGTTTCCAATGTCCCAACTAATACTAAGAGTGGGGGAGGTGGGTGAATTAGTACCATTTGCAAAATTGATTGTTCTCTTCATTCTTTCAATTAACATTAGTACAACATATTTTACACCCAGAAACAAGATAAAAACAAGTTAACTCACACATAAGAATTCTTGAAGTTGACATCAATATTTTTACATGGAAACCCTCAATGTGAGGATGAAAACCATGGTGTGGATAAAGTACCCACAAACCCTTATAATACATGTAAAGAGGCACCCTATTAAGTGCTAAAATTTCTTCTTCTATAAGCACATCCTTTTAGGAATGCCTACAACCTATTAGGGTTATGAGAACTTTGCTAAAGCTACCCAATTAAAGGATTTACAAATCTCTTTTTGAGAGACACCTTGTTCAAGGATTTATAATAAGATTCCTACTTAAGCTTTCCTTGTTAAGAGCCTATAAATAGATGTAAAGGTCAGAAAGAATACTAAGTGTTTGACCTAAATGTAGCACTGTTTTGCTGCATAGATCTCTGCTCTATCTCCTTGAAGATGTATTGATCTTCCTACTTGTTTGGTGAGTATACTATTCTCACCTCTCCTTTATTTTCCCACAAAAAAATTTTAATGTTCCCTTCTCATTATACTTCTCTTGCTTTAGTTGAATTCTCACTTCTAATCTCTTTATACCCTATCATCTTCTTCTCCTATAGTCATTTTTTCACTCTCGATTATAACTACTTATATATTTGTTTGATACTTGTTGTGCATATATTCTTCTATTGATGTGATGGCAAAGTTACCCATGACAAAATTATCCTACTCATTCTCAAAATTTTGATTCCAATTTTTCTTCATTCATAGAAGACCCATGAACCCTATGCCTAGGCTTTAGATTGGTAGAACTGTCAATCCTTTCATGAACAAATGGTGTCATGTCATCCTTTCCTTCTTGTTTCATTGGTCAATTATCTTCTAGTCATATTTTTGGTGACCCGTCACTCTGGTAACTTGGATCAACTTTAATCCACATACTTATTCTTGTACTAATGTGGATGTGCTAGAGTATATGTCAGTGTTTGTCTCAATAGTTAACTGTAGACTTCTTTCTCCTTCAGCTTCCTTTGACCAGTTGTCACATATTTTTCCAAACAAGTATTCTTGGCCATCAATAACAACACTCAATTCTTCTCTTATTCTTCATGCCAAAGATGCATGTGGGGACAACATTCTCTTCCTCTATTTCTTTGTCCCATTCAAGAACCCCTAATGATTTCTTAAATGATTATGGATCTAAATAAATTGCTACATAAGAATGTAGCAATAATTTATGTTGTGCCCTTTTCCTCATAGTGTGTAAAGGATTCCCAGTCAATGAACTTACTGAATTAATTGTTTTTTGTGCCCATTGAGGTCTAGTGGCATAATAAGATTAAGAAGGAACATCCTTCAAAAATTCATTTGATCCTACAAAGGTGATAGTCTATGAGAAAATATAAAGGAGTTTCATCTTCCAAGTCACGATCATCACTATCAGTTTTCATGAAGGAGGAAAAGGGATGAATGGAAGAATGTAAACTAGAAAAAATCTCTTTAAATCGAATATTCCTCTCATTAAAAATATCATGTTTCTATGGATCCATAAATTTATATTCCTTAAGAGTATCACCTTAACCAAAAAATATGCAAGGTCTGCTTTGTGTTTCTAATGCCTATAATTTTTGTGAAGGTATTCTTTCCCAAGCTAGACAACCAAAGACTCTAAAATGTTTTGCAACTATTTTTCTTCCATATCAAGCCTCAAAAGGAGTGAATCCATTCAAGGCTTTATGAGGACTTCTATTTTGGATGTAACTAGCACAACACATAGCTCAACACAAGAATCTTGATTAAGAGACTTATTTAGTAGAGTAAAAGTGGTCATCTCCTTAAGGGTTCTATTATTCCTTTTTGCAACACCATTATATTGTAGAGTGTATGAAAATGACTATTCAAGATTAATACTCTCATCTCTACAAATTTTTATTAGCCTTGTTGGTAAACAGATTTGTCACTGTGAATATTTTCTTCAAAATGGCCCTATTTTCCTTGTCAGTAGTGACAACTGTGCCAACAATTGGAGATACTGCAATTTCCTACTATCAACTTGCAATATTCCTCTACATTTGAGAGGGGTAGCTCCCTCATATGATGGGTATTTGTGATTTTTGTGTAATTTTCATTTCAAAGTGTGAAAGGATAAAACATGAAACTAAATATGGTGAATGACAAAAACCCAAAAGATATACATATGAACACAAAATTGGATTCCTAAAAGATGACAACTTGCAAGGATTTCTTAGCATGAAATGTAACGGTGCCAAAGAGCAGATAGTAGACCGTAACATATAAAAAGATGAACTATCCTAGTGCATTTACATCAAGATACCAAGAGATGAATTCATTCCTTTGTATTGATTACATTATTCCCATAAATATGTAAAGGAGATACTAATTTAATGTATGACAACTTAGCAATCATAACTCATGAAGAAATTTTGACATACAAACAAATGCATTCCTTATTATTTCTAAGAAAGCACCAACCCAAAAACCTTTACACAATATAAAAATATAATTTATTCAAAAATTCCTCTATATTTCAACAGAGTTTCCCCTTTGCAAAAAAAAATGCCCCCTTCACATTACAAAATATCTCATATTTATAGGCTTTTTCTCATAACTAACTCCTCTTTGGTTCATCACTAACTCTCTTTTATGCATTTTGGGAGAGGTTAATTAACCTCAAGATTTTGTATGAAAATGGTCAAATGATTAACCTTTGACCAAAAGTGAGAAAAGTCACTATTTATAGAAAAAGTAAATTAAAATCATTGCATCACATGAAAGACAAGGTATTGGTCTTATCAAAATGGCTTGTACAAGAGAATAACTCATTCTTAGTGAAATGAATCCTAAAAGTGTCAAATCACAAACTTTTCAAGTCAATTGGAATAATGTCTTCAAATCTGCAAAATAGAAAATATTGTTAGTGGGAATAATTAGCATTTTGGAAAATCCCAAAATTTTCAAGTCAATTGGAATGATGTCTTCAAATATGCAAAATAGAAAATATTGTTAGTGGGAATAATTAGCATTTTGGCATCTTCAACATTTTTGGCATTATATCCATTGTACATTTCCCTCTAGATTCTCCATCCATCATCATCCATCATGACATCATCCTTCAAGAAATTTATAGCCATTGGATCAGACTCAAGTCATTTATTATTTGTGCTTTGGCAGACGCTCAAATTCTATTTAGAACCACCTATGTTGTCACAAGCAAAGGGACTATGCCTAATCTATATTATATTCTTCTTCTACATTTTCTTTAAAATTTATAGATCTCCCTCAAAAAAATTATTGTAAAGATACACGAGCATCAATTCAATAAGATGAAAGGTCATTGAGGAAAAATGGTTCATAGCTATGTATTTGACTTCATATTGTACATTAAAGATGACAAGAGCATTTCCAAACTATGTGGACATGGTGTTGATATTTCTACCAATAATACATTAAGGCTACTACTTTGAATTTTTTTCCCAAGATTATTCATTTAATTGCAAATTATTCCATTTGTTTCTGTAAGCTCCTCAGAAACCTTTCTTTCTTCACAAGTGATTTGTAGGACCATATTCAAATGGAATAGATGGTATTATATTACCCATTTTATGTGCTCCACGCTCTAAAATATTCTTCTTTGCATATTCATTTCTATGATTGCATGTATGCCACAATGACCATAAAATACTTCCTCAATACCTTTGTCATGAAATATTTTCCTCATTGATGTAGTAGGGAGAGTGTTGGGAATGATTGATAAAGTGGCTTTACACACACCCATTTCCATCTTCTTGAAATTTTTTGAGAACAATGAACTTATAAATCAAAATTAAATCAAGTTTCTTTCTATTCCAATTCTTTTCCAAATGTCTCCAACTTCTTGTTCCTATAAATCAAAACTAATAAATCCTATTTTAATTCCTTTCAAATTTCTCTAACTTATTAGCTACCCCCCATGACCATTCACCTTCCCTTCTACATCAATCTTTTTCATATTGTCAATATTTTATTAAATATTGATACCTTTTGTATTTTTCTACAAATGACCCCTAAAGTATGTAAAAAATATCAAAATAGACTTTCAATTATGTTTTATGAAATTATTACCCTTTAACCTTACAAAGATCACAAACCCTTAAACTCCTTTTATGAGAAATTTAGGCCATATTTATAACCTTGCATCATTTTTACATTCTATTACATTGAATGATTCAAACATTATTAAATGACTAAAATTGGTCTTATACATTTGAAATGATCATACATGCCCTTTTTTTAATCACTATGTCATGGTTCTCTTGCACCATATGCTCGGAGACAAAAAGAATCTAATTCCCTTGTATTATTCTTCATCTTTCTTGTCTTCTAATTCTTTTGTAACATGATGTGCACTCCTTGGCTTAATGCCTAATTCATCATAGGAATCAGGATCAATCATACATGGGAGTTGCATACCTATATAAATATCATTAGAAAAAATAGACTATCAACATTAACATGGACATTGCTTGAATGCTCTTCTTGGTTCTGAATTACATCATGTGAATCACAATTCTCTTCAACAGAAACAAATATAGAACAAGATTGTTTACAATAAGAAACCTATCCTTCTCCTTGGTTATAAATCAATTTTAAATATTGAATATCAAGGGACTCATGTTGTGTCTTCAATCAACAAATAATTTTGGCCAAATTCTTTCTCCGCAACAACCTCACTACATAGAGATTTATCAACCACTATATCATTAATATTTTGATCAAGAATCATATCAAAATAAATTTGTTTCTTTTTTCCTTTCAATGTACAACTCTTTTCTTATTTTATATAACAAGTATATCTATCTTATCTTCACATACCTTTGTATCCTCAATGAATGGCAGCTCCAAATCTCCATTTTCCTTATAAATATTTTTCTTCAATTCCTCTTCTAGTCTCTTTAAGTTCTCTTCATTTTTTTCAAGTACCCTCCTTAGGATTCTCATTTTCTCTTCCAATTCTTGTTTCATTCTATTTGATTCTTGTTTCCTTTCTTCTTCTTCTCTTTTTTTCCTCTCTATTCTTCTTACTATCTTGCATAAACTTACTCATCAACTTTACCAACTATATTTTAGACTTTGTAAAATTCTTTGTACTTACTTATCCCAAACCTTTGTCTACTCTGATACTGAAATCATGTAGATATACACCTTTGAAATACTCCTTTTGGGATTAACACTCAATAAGTATCAATAATGGACTTAGTACATCAAGAACATATTTTGAGCCAAATTAATAATCTAGGACATAATTAGTCTTCTTTAAAGAATCACGCATAATTTCTACAAATGAATAGATATCACACATTTATTTTATGAGAGTGAATACAAATTATTTAAACACAATTTTCCCAAGTTACATCCCATTCCAATGAGTGGAATAAAAAAAAAATTACTTTTGCCAAAATTGCAAACAAAAAAATTAGATTTAGACTAGTTTTCTCCAAAATGACCATAACTTCTTCGAATGAAAATGTAATTAAACCAAAAAAAAAACTAAATTTATCAAAATATAAGTTAAATATCTATATATTTTCATATTTGTTTTTACCAATACAAACAATAGGCAAATTTTTGGAAAAATACTCATAAAACTTAGAATAAACTTATAAAAATCAAGTTTCTTTCTATTCCAATTCATTTCCAAACTCCTCTAAATTTTCCTTACTATAAATCATGACCAATAAATACTATTTAACTCCTTTCCAATTCCTCTAGCTTATTAGTTACCCCCCATGACTATTCACCTTATCTTTTACATCAACTTTTTCATATTATCAACATTTTATGACAATATTTTATTACATATAGACAACTTTTGCATTTTTCTAAAAATGATCCCTAAACTCTATAAAACATATCAAAATGGAATTTAAATGATTTTTTTTTGAAATTATTATCCTTTTACCTTACAAAGTCTTGAACCCTTAAACCCCTTTTATGAGTCTCTTAGGTCAGTTAAGCCATATTTACAACCTTGCATCATTTTTACATTCTATTATACTTAATGACTCAAACATTATTTAAATGACTAAAATTGGTCTTATTAAATTTAAATTGACCATATATGGCCTTTATTTGATCTCCATTCCATGGTTCTCCCGAACCACCAGAGGTACATGTCTCAAACTTACAACTTATGTGACTATCGTACAGCACAATATAGTGGTGTTGGAAACTTCTATGGTTGCCTTGTGGCACAGATTTGGATGGTCAGTATGATTAGACTATGGAGATGAGCGATGTAGAAAAGGAGGTGGTGTGCTAGGTCAAGTGGGAGGGAGGTTGGGATGTAATATTTTCATCCCACATTCCTAATGCAATATATATTGTTGATGTCAAAATAAAGTGACCTATAAAAACTACTTTGGTGATCTAGTCATTGTCTACTACACTTACCTAATGTAAGTTATCTTGAAAATAATTCCTTAATTGATTGTGATTTGACATGAATTAGATATGTCTTGGCTACAATTTCAGTTGAATCAAATCTTACTTAAAGGTTGAATTAGGTCGGGGAGTAACTGCTCGATTCGATTTGCTTTGACCCTACACATTCCAATCTAACTAGGCTTAATAGGCCACATTTTATCTACATAATAATATTGATGATGAAATGATGACAAAATTTTCATATCTAAAAACAAATTGATAGAAATGAAATAAAATGTCAAATTTGAAATATAAAATTGTCCAAAACTATACCAAATTGTGGATTGAGCCTTAGAGGTCTAATTTGTATTTAAAAATTGCCTCAAATTTGACTTTTGCATAAGGTATACAAATTTATAGTCAAAATTTTCTGGAATGGCCTCCCAAATGCAATAGTAAGGTCTAATCTTTCTCAAAATTCTCTTAGTGAGTGCTTATCCCTAATTTGAATCGTGGCCCTCCAAAGATTGAAACAAACAAGGCTCTCTAATAGCTATGAAATGAATGCTCATTTGGCTCCAATGTCATGTAAGATTTTTTCTAAGGCAATAAATGTAATGCCAAAATCTAGAAGCTCAAGAGATAGCACAAATAAGAGAGACAATAATGATCAAATGATAATTTATGAATACATCATATATGTTCCTTAATATATAGGCAATGCATGATGACTAGTAGTGATGAAAATGATAAGAGCTATCAACCATACAAGGTGTAACCAATTGTATATGAAAGGTATGAAACAATGAGAGGATGATTATGTGATAAGAACATAATAGTGGAGCTCACAAACAACAAGGTGTGAGACAAAAAAGATGTACAAGTGAATTTATCCTACACCACATTCTAAAATTTAATATAAAATTCTAGGTGTCTCAATTAAAACTAATACAAAAATGAATTATTCTAAGTAAAGTTTAATTAGTAAATACTTAATTACAACAAAATCTATCATATGTGTTTTTATATTACTTGCAACTCAGTTGGTCAATCTACATGCACTAAAAACACATATAATCAAATTAATTAATAAAAAAATACTAAAGGAAAGAACATCCTAGAGAAAGAGATTCTTTGAGTATACATCTTGGAAAAGGACTTGAATTCAGAATTGGAACCCCTTGTATCCAATTTGGGTAGTGCTAATCTAATTTGATGCAATACAAAGCATGAGAATCCCCAAAGGGGATTTCATAGTGTGAGGCCTCACCCTAACCCATCATAGCATGGATATTGTATTTCCATTTTGTTATTTAGGACTGCATACCTCGACATATATTTTGATACTTGATGGACAGTAAATTTTGTTGTTTACCCGATGATATTTACCTTGTGGTCTCCCATTATGATATGTATTAGGACTTATTTGGCATAGTCGATGGATTAATGGATATTTATTTATTATTTCACTATTATGATAAGAAATGGAACTATGATGTGATTCAAATGCTTAATTTGATCTTGTTAGGAAAGTTAGTAACATACAGTTTTTTTTTAGGATTAATGATTAAATGCTTTATATGTAAATGATGGAGAATAGGAAGTTGATTATGGAATGTGTTATATGTGAATGGTGGAATAACAAAATTATTATGTACCTTTACTTTCATATGTATTTTATATGTGACTTTTCATTGGACTACTAATGCTTGAGTTTAGTATGCAAGAAAGGAACCATGGAAACTTAACAGGGAAACAAGGTATAAACACATGTTAATATGACATTGCCAAGCTGAATCTTTATAAGATTCATAAACCTCATTGTGACGTGTTTATTTTGTAAATGTGAGATGTATGTGTGTAGTATGTATTTCATGTGTAGATTCTGAATGTATCATGTGTGATGTATAGTGAATTTTGTGTGTGTCACTTGACACTTGTCCTCGTTATGTGAAATGACATGTTCTTTGATGATGGATCATGTGGCCACCTTATCCTGAGTTAAATACCTTAATTGAGAAATTTGACTTATTTCCTTAAATTAGTAAAGAAAACAAGGTTACCACCATAGGAAATTTGAAATTTGAACTTACCTAGCATTGTGAGGGCCATAAAGTAGCTCTAAGGTGAATTTGTGATAAAAATAAACCCTGCCCATGTTAATACTTTAAGTTAGGGAGCTAATAATGACCAATAGGGTGCCTAGAAGACCTAGGAGACCCCAAAAAGAATGCATTTTATATTGAATCCGAAAATGAGAGTGATATATAGATGCATGGCCAAATTAGAAACTCACTTGGCCCCTCTCTATCTTTAGAGACAACTAGAGTTTGGAGGAGGAGAATAAGGAGCTCTACTACAACTTTTTATTTTCCATTACTTGGAGTGAGGTTGGCATTGTTTAGTGTGGAGCCTGATCAGTCCCCAAGTGGGAGATTGTTAGATTGTGGTGACTGATCAGGAAAGTACTGTACATACTTCATAAATAGTGGGGTTCGGGGCATCGCCCCGAAAAAAAAAAAATTTGGAAGTAGCCGACATCGACATGGTAGCCGACATATTATGGCCGACATATGGCCGACATGTTATAACCCTAAAGCGGTTTAATACTTGTATAAAAAGGGCTTAGGGTTGGGTATTTTTGATATGTGGTGATACAAAATTGGTTCTTGCGGCGGTATTGAGCTGTAAGGGATTACGGATTGTAATCAGGTTGTAATCACTGGATTGTAATAAGATCGGACTTGCTGTTTGGTGGACGTAGCCCAAGGATTGGGTGAACCACATTAAATCTTGGTGCCTTGTGTTCGTTTCTGTGTGTTCTATTATTTTCTGTTATTGGTTATATTTGCATGTAGTTTTTATTTCTGTCTGTGGTTTATCCTAACAAGTGGTATCAGAGCCTAGTTGTTTCTCAGTTATCCTCTGCAGGAAAGTCTCACGGTTAAGTGGGAGTCTCACGGTTGAGTGGGAGCAATGGCAGATGATGGTAAGCTGAGGGTTGATAGGTTTAATGGGCAGAACTTCCAGTTATGGAAGATGCAAATGGAAGACTATTTATATCAGAAGGATTTGTGGAAGCCGTTGGAAGGAAAAGCCAAGAATCAGGGAACTATGTCAGAGGCTGAATGGGATCTTTTGGACAGAAAGGCACTTGGAAGCATTCGGTTATGCTTGGCACCATCGGTGGCATTTAATATTAAAAAAGCAAAGACGACAGAAGATTTGATGAAAACCCTAGCGACACTGTATGAAAAGCCCTCTGCTTCAAATAAGGTATTTCTCATGAAGCATTTATTTAATATGAAAATGGCAGAAGGTGGATCTGTTGCAGATCATTTAAATGAGTTTAATACTATTACTAGTCAATTATCTTCTGTGGGTATCAATTTTGATGAAGAAATTAGGGCTCTCTTGATTTTGTGTTCTTTGCCTGAAAGCTGGAATGGCTTGGTAATGGCGGTGAGTAATTATGTTCCTGGATCTAGTACCCTAAAATATGATGATGTGATCGGTGTTATTTTAAGTGAAGAAACTCGTAGAAAATCCTCAGGTGGATCTACATCAGGAAGTGCTTTAAATGCACAAAGTAGGGGCAGAACGACTGAAAGAGGAAGTAACTCTGGAAATCATGGGAAATCAAGAGGAAAGTCAAAGGGGAGGAGGTCTCAATCGAGAGGACCAAATGATTGCTGGTACTGTGGGAAACCAGGGCACAAAAAGAAAGATTGCTGGACTCGAAAGAAAAATGAAGGAGATAAATCAGATGGAGACAAAGAGGCAAATGTGGTAAGTAACAAATCCGAAGAGGATGCTTTGCTTCTGTCTTTAGAGAGTGTTGATGATTCATGGGTTTTAGATTCTGGTGCTTCTTTTCATGCTACACCTCATAGAGGTTATTTCATTGATTATGTCCAAGGGGATTTTGGGCTTGTTTATTTGGGGGATAATGAACCCTGTCAGATTGTTGGAAAGGGAAAAATTAAGATTAAGTTGCAGAATGGGAATCATTGGCTACTACATGAGGTAAGACATGTTCCAAAACTAAGTAGAAATTTAATTTCAGTAGGGCAACTCGGTGATGAGGGTTGTGTAGTTACTTTTAATGATAAAAATTGGAAGGTTTCAAAAGGTTCCCTTGTAGTAGCAAAAGGTGTGAAAGTAGGCACCTTATATCTTTGTACAGGTCATATTGTTCCTTCTACTTTGATTGTTTCAGAGAAAAATGAATATTCAGGAACAATTACTGCAGATGAGCAGGGAGAACAAATAGCTGCTGTGGATTCTGATACAGCGCTGTGGCACAATAGACTTGGGCACATGAGTGAGAAAGGTATGAAAGTACTTCATTCAAGGAAAGTTTTACCAGGTCTAAAATGTGTGAATATGGATTTCTGTGAAAGTTGTGTGTATGGAAAACAAAAGAGAGTGAGTTTTGTAAAGACAGGGAAGGAAAACAAAAAGGAGAAATTAGAACTTGTGCATACAGATGTATGGGAACCGGCTCAGGTATCTTCCCTTGGTGGCTCTCATTATTATGTTACATTTATTGATGACGCAACTAGAAAAGTATGGGTTTATTTCCTTAAACAGAAATCTGATGTATTTCAAACTTTTAAGAAATGGAAATGCTTGGTTGAAAATGAGACTGGTAAGAAATTAAAATGTCTCAGATCTGATAATGGTGGTGAGTATTGCAGTCATGAATTTGAAGATTATTGCTCCACTAATGGTATTCGTAGACAAAAAACTGTTCCAAGGACTCCATAGGAAAATGGAGTGGCTGAACGCATGAACAGGACTATAATGGAGCGCGCAAGGAGCATGAGGTTGCATGCTGGGTTGCCCTTACACATGTGGGCGGAGGCTGTCAATACTGCAGTATATTTGATTAATAGAGGTCCCTCTACTCCTTTGGGCTGTGGTATTCCAGAGGAAGCATGGACTGGTAAGAAGGTGAGTTATTCTTTTCTCAAGACCTTCGGTTGTGAAGCTTTTGCTCATATAGACTCTGAAAATAGAACCAAGCTAGAAGCTAAATCAAAGAAATGTGTCTTTGTTGGATATGGCATTAATGAATTTGGTTATAGGCTTTGGGATTTTGAAAATCATAAAATTATAAGAAGTCGGGATGTCATATTCAATGAAAAAGTGTTGTACAAAGATCTGTTGCAGCAACATGAGAAGAAAGAAGATGATTATGTAGTGCTGGATGATACTCCAAAAGCTGATGTTCTAGCCATTCCTCATGATGTGCAACAACCGCAACAACAAATACCACATACACTAGTGAATGTTAGACGGTCAACAAGGCCAATTAGACCTCCACAAAGGTTTTCTCCCTCTTTGTATTCTATTTTACTTACTGATGCTGGTGAACCTGAAAGTTATGATGAAGCTGTGCAGGTGGATACTAAGATTCAGTGGGAGTCTGCAATGAAAGATGAAATGGACTCTTTGCTGAAAAATAAGACATGGGATTTGTGCAAGTTGCCTGCAGGTAAAAAGGTTTTACAGAATAAATGGGTTTACAAGTTGAAAGAAGAGGAAGGAGGTAAGAAAAGATTTAAGGCCGGGTTAGTTGTAAAAGGATTTGCACAGAAAAAAGGAATTGATTTTGATGAAATATTTTCTCCTGTTGTTAAAATGACTTCTATTCGTACTATTTTAAGTCTTGTGGCTACTGAAGATTTGCATTTAGAGCAGATGGATGTTAAAACAGCCTTTCTTCATGGTGATTTGGATGAAGAAATATATATGGCTCAGCCACAGGGTTTTGAGGTCAAAGGTAAGGAGAACTTAGTGTGCAAATTGAAGAAAAGTTTATATGGCCTGAAGCAAGCACCTCGGCAATGGTATCTGAAATTTGACAGTTTTATGCATGAGCATGGATATAATAGGTGTCATTCAGATTACTGTATTTATTTTAAGAGGTTGGATGATGATAGCTACATTATTTTATGTTTATATGTTGATGATATGCTTATAGCTGGGTCTAACATGGATCATATTAAGGGGCTGAAACGCCAATTAGCACATGCATTTGCTATGAAGGATTTGGGGGCAGAAAAACAAATCCTTGGTATGACGATTTGCAGAGATAGGAAGAACAGAACATTGACGCTATCTCAAGCTGATTATGTTGAGAAGGTGTTGCAACGTTTCTCTATGGAGAATGCTAAAGCTGTCAGCACACCTTTACCTGGTCATTTGAAATTGACTAAGGAGATGTGTCCCAAGACACAGGAAGAGGAGGATAAGATGTCCAAGGTACCCTATGCTTCAGCTGTAGGAAGTTTGATGTATGCTATGGTATGCACTAGGCCAGATATTGCACATGCAGTGGGAGTCGTTAGCAGGTATATGAGTCATCCAGGTTTTGAGCATTGGAATGCTGTCAAGTGGATTCTCAGATATTTGAGAGGAACATCCAATAAGTGTTTACACTTTGGGGGCTCTACTACTGATTTACAGGGCTATGTTGACTCAGATTTGGCTGGGGATATTGATACCAGGCGGAGTACTACAGGTTATGTCTTTACTGTTGGTGAAGCAGCCATGAGCTGGGTTTCTAGGCTACAGAAGATTAATGCTCTCTCCACTACAGAGGCAGAGTATGTTGCTGCTACAGAGGCTGCCAAAGAGATGATATGGCTTCAGTTCTTCTTGGAAGAATTGGGACATCCTCAGAAGGATAATTTTTTGTTCACAGATAGTCAGAGTGCCATTCATCTTGCTAAGAATTCAGCTCTGCATTCTAAGACCAAACACATACAGTTGCGGTACCATTTCATTCGTTCAGTTTTGGAGGATGGACAGTTAAAGCTGGAGAAGATACATACCAATGAAAATCCAGCAGATATGTTGACAAAGGTTGTCACAAGGGAGAAGCTGAACTCCTCTTCAGCTTCAGTTGGTCTTTTAGACTAAATGTGAATAAAAGAACAGCAGAGTCCAGGGTGGTTTGATCCAGTGGGAGCCCCATGCGGTAGTTGTATTGCTACAGGATCAGTCTCCAAGTGGGAGATTGTTGTTTAGTGTGGAGCCTGATCAGTCCCCAAGTGGGAGATTGTTAGATTGTGGTAGCCGACATCAACATGGTAGCTGACATATTATGGCCGACATATGGCCGACATGTTATAACGCTAAAGCGGTTTAATACTTGTATAAAAAGGGCTTAGGGTTGGGTATTTTTGATATGTGGTGATACGAAATTGGTTCTTGCGGCAGTATTGAGCTGTAAGGGATTACGGATTGTAATCAGGTTGTAATCACTGGATTGTAATAAGATCGGACTTGCTGTTTGGTGGACGTAGCCCAGGGATTGGGTGAACCACGTTAAATCTTGGTGCCTTGTGTTCATTTCTGTGTGTTCTATTATTTTCTGTTATTGGTTATATTTGCATGTAGTTTTTATTTCTGTTCGTGGTTTATCCTAACAGTTGGCATCCATGATCCATGGTGTTCTTCATTTGCATGTAGATTTGATATTTTGTTCTTCATTCTATAGCAAATTTTGTGTATTGTAGATGTGGTTTGTGAAAAAGGATCTTTTTGTTTGAGTGTTGCATGTGAGAACTTTATGTGTTTTCTTTCTTAAATGCTTATTTTGTTTCATGTCCTATGTTTGTGTAATGGGTGTAAAGCATCAGTCACCCTTGGGAGGGAAGAGATTCTTGTGTGAAGGGGTTAGTTGGGCTCACTCATGTAGTTGAGGAACTCTCCCATGTGTGGAGATGATCTTTATGTGTTCAATAGAATATGGACTTCTTGTTTATTTGCATTTTGGGAGGTATAAAGAGGTGTGTGAAGAGGGAAGTCATTGTAAGCCTCAAAAGGACATGTTGATAATGAGAATATGTGCATATTTGTGAATCATAGTTTGGAAATCCTCCTCATGGAGATAGCCCACCTTCACCCTATAAGTTGATTCAATTGTTGAATCTTGGTAAAGCCTTGGGTTGTGTTGTCTTGTAATATATTGTGTAGTTTTTGTTGTATTGTTGTGATCATGCATTTTATGTGAATGTGAAGGTGTGCAATTGTTTGTGCCTTGTTTCCCCAAGCTCGGTGGGTGGCCTCCTTGAGGCCTAGGTTGAGAAGTGAGCCTCCATGGTTCTAGATTTGTCTCTTATTTGTAGGTTTTTGCTTGAGGCCTTGGACATTTGGAAATTTTGAAGTCTTATCTTTGCATAGAAGAAGAGAATACTATTGTTTTTGTATTGAAATGGAGGACAACTCTATTTTATTATGTGAATTCATTGTATTGTAGGAGTGTTGTTATTGATCTCATGCATATGCCAAATAGAGAGAGATTGTGAAACATCTTTCTTGTAAGGTCCTTCTATTATGTATCTTAATATGATGTTTTCACCACCCTATTGCTTGATTGACATTGGGTTGAATGTAAGTCTTGAGGGGAACATGAAGGAAGAATTTCATTGTTTGATGTTGTTGTTCCATTACTTTGATTAGAATGTATTGAAGAAAAGAAATCTTAAATCATGATATACCTTGGAAGAATGAATAGGATATTATAATCTTTTTATCCTTATTTCCTCAAGTTTCATAAGAATAAATTAGATGCAATTGTGCTTACTCTTGAATCATATCAAGTGTAGAATTTGTTACCTATTGATAATGAATACGTAGATGTGATCAATACTTCACAATAAAATTGGAATCATGGAAGTTCATGAAGTTACAAGTAAAGGATTGTATTGTGTCTAATACAAAAGTATTTTGCAATTTACTTTGATAGTTTTAAGGCATTTGTCATATTTTATGAGTTACCATAGAGGAAACTGTAAAGGAAATAAGGCAATAAGCTACAAAAAAGATAAACAAAGTGCATGTAGATGAATATTTAGTTTTTGGAAAATGTATGGGCAAAACCAAATAATGTCTCATCCAATACAGATCAATAAAATAATAGACCCTGAATAAAATACTAATATCTTGAATTGGTAAGTAGAAATAAATCATTTCCAAAATCTTCTCTATTAAATAAGTGTCAAACTTGAGACATGGAATCGTTGATTATATATATATATATATATATATATATATATATATATATATATATATATATATGTATGTATATATGTATATATATATATATATATATATATATATGTATATATGTATATATGTATATATACATATATATACATATATACATATATACATATATATACATATATACATATATATACATATATACAGATATACATATATATACATATATACATATATGTATATACATACATATATACATATATGTATATACATACATATATATACATATATACATATATGTATATATGTATATATGTATATATATGTATATATGTATATATGTATGTATATACATATATGTATATATGTATGTATATAAATATATGTATATATGTATATATATGTATATATGTATATATGTATATATATGTATATATGTATATATGTATATATGTATATGTATATATATATGTGTATATATATATATGTATATATATATATATTTATGTATATATATATATATATATATATATATATATTTATATATATATATATATAAAGAACAAGAAAGAAAGAAATCTTCAATAATCCTAAACTGACCTAACATAATAAATAAAGAAACATATCCTAGATATTTCCACTTGCCTAAGCATACCACCTTTCATTCTACCCCAAAAAAAAAACAACCTCAAGCAAAAATTTAAAAAGAGCAAATAATGATGGGGTGCCACTAGGCGGCCATGAAAGTGGTCGACTTTGGTGGTGTATTAAAAATCAAAATATCCTATGTCAAACAAGGGACAAATACTCTCCCTAGGCACCTAGTCTTAGGAGGGGTGAAAACAATTAATTTTAAAAAAAAACTAATCCCTCTTTCACCACGCCTAGGAACAAGTGGGAACCTTGAGAAATGTTCAAGCAAGTTCATGTTGAAGTTTTAAATTTATTTAATGTATCTTGGCTTGGAGATTCAGCAACCCACATCCACCTACCTCAAGATGATCCCAAGGCACCAAGTGGGTGAGTGATGATTTCCTGTTTGTTTAAAAATAATATAAAATTTAGTGAGGACCTTCCTAAATGTCTCATCTAGGTTAAGATTTCATGCATGCTAACCTAGGGAATAAAATTTTGGTGGCAAGTAGTGTTCAGAAAAAGTTTGGATTTGACTTAGATTAGGAAATTTTAGTGTCACATGGCCCCATGAGTAGGAAATCGATTTAGGAAGGAATATATGTTGAATTAATAAATATAAGAGGATTAGACATGAGGGGTATGGGTTAGATATTAATAGGACATAGAATTAGTTAGGTAGTGGACTTAGGATATTTTGGTTAAAGGGGGTTTTAGTATTAAGCTAAGTAAGTGTAGAAGATGTTAAGTCTAGAATAGTTTAGGAAAATTATTTTGGGAAAGGTAATGCATATTGTTCAGATTAATATTTGTTAAGGGTAGCATAGGAAGATGAGTAAATAGGATTAGGCGATAGTTTGATCTGATTATTAATTGAACATTATTGCAAATATAGTAGTTTTAATTTAATGTTAAATAATAATAATGTTAGAAATTAAGATAAAAGATGTATATTAAGTATAGAAGATATAGGTGTTTAAAAAATAATAACTATAATAATAATTAAATGGAAATAAAATGATTAATTGATAAACATCTTCTCATTGCAATCCTTAGATCTTTTACTGATACATTGACACAAATTGAATTTTACTTGCACATCAGAGTGTCTCTTATTGGGTGCAAAAGTTTAAGGGCTCATAACCATAACACCTTAATGTAGCTTTGCATTTAGTAACTAGAAACCAGGTGACCACCTCATAGGGAACTTGAAAACTAGATTTCAAGTGTAACAAACTTCATTCCATCATCATACTTCATCACCTTCAAGTTTAAGGATAGGTTATGTATCTTATCTTTAGTTCTTTCTCCTATCTCAACAAAAAATTTAGTTGTGTTTTTTTCGCTTTATAGAAATTTTGGGCACAACATATAGCTCCCAACAATTAACCATACACTACAAGATAGACAATAACACATAGATTCAAATCCAAAATAATATCAATTCTCATAAAAATATCATATGATTTACATCCAGCATGCCTGACTATAAGGCCTTCAGGGTTATGGCCAGATACTAAGAAATTATAATGGCAGTTCTACAAGACCTTGCAAGATCCAACCACTAGCTAGCCCAAACCCATAATCTAGTAGATAATCCCAAGAAGAATCTAAACTTGTGCTTGCAAGCCACCAATCAACATTCTTGTTTTCCCAAGCTCACACTTACGTACTAGCTCTACCAATATTTTCTCCTATTAGCTACTCCATGTTGAACTAAATCTTGAATGAATAACTCTAGACAAGGCAAGACCCTCTACTTATACCAAACCAAGCCAAAAATTGGCCTAGCAAGTTATATTAAATAAACACTCACATTAAATGCACACTCAAGCCATAAGTTGACCTAACAACTAAATTAGATATCCACTTAGGACAAGCCCTATGTTTACAATCCATAACTAACTCATAAGACCAAATAAAAGTATGTGTGATATTGTGTGTAGTATTGAACCCATGAAATTATCTCAGCCTATTAGCACTCTTAAAATATGTACCTCAACAACCTATTATCACTCTTAAAGGAGTTCCTCTAGATGATAAGCCTCTTGTAGTCCGTAAAGGGAAACCTAATTACACTTTAGTTGTTCACACTTATAGAGCATGGAATAATCCTCAACTAGCTATTCTAATAGCTCCTACATCTTTACCACCTTCTCAACCAAAGCTTTCTCAAGAACCTTGTTTAAAAATTTCCTTTGGAAAGGAGTATGACTTAGTTGAGTAGTTGTGTGCTACTCCTGCTAAAATACCCTAATGGGAACTTCTTTAAACTTTACCTACTAATGCAGGAGCATATGAGCTCTTTTCTATTTACCCTGGTAGTCTGATGCAGGGGCATCCTTGCCATCATGTTATCCCACTAATTTTTTTGGTTGTTGTCGAGTTACAGCAATTATCAAGTGCCAATAAATTTTTAGTCATTGTCAAGTTGAAGTTATCCCACGTCCTATTAACATATTGGTTAGTGTGTTATCCCATTTATTCTACTAGTTTTGACTAAGTGATCCTTCAAGTGTCGAGTTGGTTGGCTACAGTGTTTACTAAGTTGTATTGTTTTATGAGTTGCAATGTGTGCCAAGGGTTCCTTCATGTGTTAAGTGTTCTTGTTGGTGTTGAGTTTTCCTGTATGTGTCAAGCACCAGTATTAGTTTTATGTGCCTATTTTTAGTTTAAGCTGACCTGGTGTGTATTTAATTTCATGATGGGTATTTAATATTTGTTGAGAGCTAGCTTGTGGCTTGGTTCTGCATTTAATGTAAGGGTTTTTTTATTTGGTAATTTTTAATAGGCTAACTTATGGCTGTGCAAGTATTTAAAGGGTCTTGGGTAGAGTCTTAGGCATTATGATTTGATGTTGGATTATTGTTCAAGCATGGAGATGTAGAGAAGCCTAAAGAATTCATTTTAGTTAAGGGATCTTACCATGGAGTAGCTTGAAGATAGAAGTCTACATTTGAGTTTGAAGATTTGTCCTTCTTTGAATTATGTTTTCTTATTGGTAATGGTCGTAACTCAAAAGGTCATACATCCAGGCATGTTGGATGTAAACTTCTTGATTTGAATATATAAAATATTGTCTCTATAGATTTGAATCTCATTCCTCTTACTCATTTTATGCTATGTATTTTTTTGCTGGTTTTTAGATTACCTCATTTTGGGGTACATTGGGATTAGCACTGCATCAAGTAGTATTAGAGCTCAATTATTCTTGAGTGTACAAGAAGATTGCTAAATTGTGATGTAATTTGTACCAAGACCTTATTTAGGAGAAGTTTATTAGAGAAGGGTTTTGATTTTGGAAGTCTTAGCTAGTTGGCAATTTGGTGTAGGGTTGTAGATCTGTGGATTTGGCCTACACTTGCAGAGGACTCACCATTCAATTTTTGTTTGTATGTGTAAAGATGGTTCATGGAAGGAGAGATGTGGATCTAGAATTAATTGGCATGTTGAGGAAACTTATAGCCAAAGTAGAAGCTATTGAGTTAGTGCAAGACCATGGAAGACATCTTGATGATGTTGAGAGCAATTAGTGTGATTCTTTTTGGGATGATTTACATGAAAGGATTGACGATCTAGAAGAGTTTGATTTAAATTGGCATATGAGGATTACAAAGAAGGCTTCTTGTCTAGTTAAAGAGATTATGAAGAGAAGAAGACAGATGATGGAAGTACATGATGATGTTGCTAAGAAGTAGATTGAAGAAGTTGAATAGATATTGGATTAGAAAGTTGGTAAAAGGACAAGAGGAAAAGAATACTATGAATATATGGTGAAGTAGAAAAATAGACCAGTTGAAGATGCTACATGGATTTCTCAATCTAAGCTGGATTTAGCTTAGGTTGTGACACTTGCATGATTTAGGAAAATCTTTTCTCTCTACCCTAGTTGTCTGATGTAGGATCATCTAGGTTTATGTGTTATCCTGCTCATTTATGCTTATTTTGCCAGTTGTTGTCGAGTTACAATTATTATTGAGTTGCAACAACCTGATGCAATGCTAATTTGGGTATACCCCAAAATGAGGTAATCCAGAAACCAAAAAAAATACACAATGGAAAATGAACAAGAGGAATGAGATTCAGATATTGAGAGACAATATTTCATATATTAGAATCAAGAAGTTTACATCCAACATGCCTGATTGTACGGCCTTCTAGGTTATGGCCATTACAAAGAAGAAAACATAATTCAAAGAAGGATAGATCTTCAAACTCAAATGCAGACTTCTATCTTCAAGCTAATCCATAGTAAGATCCCTCAGCTAAAATGAATTCTTTAGGCTTCTCTACATCTCCATGCTTGAACAATAATCCAACATCGAATCATAATGCCTAAGACTCTACCCAAGACCCTTTTAAATAATTGCATGGCCACAAGTTAGCCTCTTAAAAATTACCAAATAAACAAACCCTTACATTAAATGCATAACCAAGCCAAAAGTTAGCTCTCAACAAATATTAAATACCCATCACAAAATTAAATATGCACCAGGTCAACTTAAACTAGAAACAAGCATAGAAAATTAATACTGGCACTCGACACATATAGGAAAATTTGGCTCCAATAGGAGCACTCAGTACATGAAGGAACACTTGACACACATTGCAACTCGACAATCATTGCAACTCAAAAAACACTGCAATTGACCAACTCGACACTTGAAGGATCATTCAGTTGAAACTAGTAGAATAAATGGGATAACATGCTAACCAGTATGTTAACAAGATGTGAGATAACTTCAACTCAGCAATGACTAAAAATTTACTAGCACTCAGTAATTTTTGTAACTCGGCAGCAACCAATAGAATTAGTAGGATAACATGATGACCAAGATGCCCCTGTATCAAACTACCAAGGTAAATAGAAAAGACCTTAGATGCTCCTGCATCAGACTCCCTAGGTAAATGTGATGGGGACACAACCCAAGTACAAAATGGACACAACAAGAAAGGGAAAAATTTATTAACTATGAAAATATGCTAGAACACTTAGTGCAAAGAAACAGACTCCAAAATATGCCCTATGGGCTTACAATAGCATAAATCTGGAGATAAATTCTTCTCCCAATACCTTCTCTCAAACTTCACTCCGAACTGCCTTTTACAATGCCAGAAATGTCCTTAACTAGACCCCAAAGGGTTAAGGATTAGGAATACATTCTAGAAAGTGCTAGTTGGCATCCACTAACCAAATAGAAGGCTCCAAAAGTTTCATTAGAAGTCGACACAAAATTAGAAGAATCTAGAAATGGTAACTAAACTTTTGGGAGGCATAACTTTTGAACCGTAGCTCTGATTGACGAATTGTTTACATTTTTGGAAAGATCTCAAAGCACTCTATAGCCCTATGGACCATCTTTTCTCATCCCTCATTTTTTTTCCCTATATGAGGTCATTTAATTCCCTAAACTTGACTTTGAAGCATTCTTAAGATGTCTCCAAAAACTAAAAAATTGTGATAACTTTCAAACCATAGGGCCTTTTGACCTGATTCTTTTTTTGGAATGCTCTAAATTACAATGACAATCATTCAACCAATTTACACCTTCTAGTTCACCAAAATAATGGCTCAATTCCATACTCCTATTTTTTTAACATTTACACATATCCCAAGGTGTTCAAACACTCTATCCTAGAACACTGATAGTGGAACTGTGAGAGTTGGAATCTTTATTTGACCCAAATGGGTATCCAAAAATGAAAACACATGAAATAGAAACTAAGTCTAAGTAAATCTTTTGGATGACATAGGATTTCCCTTATACCTCTAGATGCTCCTACATCAGACACCCAGGGTAGATTGAAAAGTGACCCTGTCACTTTATGAATGGTAGAGGAAATCCCAAATGGGAAACCTCAGCTGTTGATATCCAAGTTGAGTCCTCTATCGCCCATCCTTTCCACTTGACCAGGTACTCTTCATACTGCCTATTTCTGGTACTCCTACCCACATGATGATCTAGAATGTCTTCTATCTCCTAATTCTTAGAAGCAGGAATTGGACATGGCTCTAACATCAGCTCCTCATCTGCACCATCATCATGATACTCTGTTAAGTCTGCAATGTTGAAAATAGGAGAAATGTGAATACCATCTAGAAACTCCACCTCATATGCATTTTTTAAGTCATGTTTCTTCAGAATTTTGCAGGGACCAAATTTCTTCATCTTTAGCTTGTTGTAAGTATCAGCTGGAAATCTTTCTTTTCTTAAGTGTACCATGACTAGATCCCCTACTTGTAACTCCTTATGTCTTCTCCTTGGATCAGCCCTAGCTTTATACTGCTGGTTCATCTTGGTAATGTGTGCCTAGACCTCCTCATGTAGACGCTTGATATGTTTAGCAAATTCTTTAGCTTCAGCACTTGTCCTCTCCCCTTGCTCTATTTTCCTCAATTCTGGTGCAGTCCTTGGGCTACTTCCATATACAATTTGGAAAGGTGATCTACAAGTACTCCTATTTATAGAGTTATTGTAAGCAAACTCTACTTTTGGTAGAATCAAATCCCACCACTTGGGCTTATCCCCAACTAAACATCTCAACAAATTGCCCAGACTTCTCTTTACCACTTATGTTTAGTTGTCAGTCTGCGAGTGATGTGTGGAACTGAATTTCAAGTCTTTTCTCAACTTCTTCCACAATGTTCTCCAAAAATACCCCACAAATTTAGTAGCTCTGTCACAAACTATACTCCTTGGGAGACCATGTAGTCTTACCACCTCTCTGAAAAACAAGTCTGCAATATGGACAGCATCATGAGTTTTGTGGCATGGAATGAAATGTGCCATTTTGGAGAACCTATCAACCAACACAAATATTGATTCATTACCCCTTTGTGTCATCGGCAATCCAAGAACAAAATCCATACTAATGTCCTCCCGTGGCTTTAATGGAACAGGCAATGGCTAATATAGTCCAGTATTGTGACTAAATCCCTTGGCCACTTGAAAAACCTAGTAATTCTATACAAACTTCTTCACATCATGTGACATTTGAGGCCAAAAATAATGTTCTTTGAGAATGGCAATGGTCTTATCTCAACCAAAATGTCATGCCATCCCTCCACTTTGTTTCTCCTTAATCAAATTTTCCCTCATGGAACTTCTTGGAATGCACAATTGACTGCCCTTGAAAAACATACCATCCTGAATCAAATAGTCTAGCCACTTGGTTCTATCTACAGCAATAGGCTCTTTACAAGCTTTCCATGCTTCAAAAAAATTAGGATCCTTAGGGTACAGATTCATGAATTCATCAAATCCAACTACTTCAACCTGCATTATTGTAAGCAACAATTGTCTCCTACTTAGTGCATCTACAATCGTGTTAGATTTTCCACTCTTATGATTCAACACAAATGTATAGCTCTACAAGAATTCTACCCACTTCATATGCCTCTAATTCAATTTACCTTGATTATTTAGGTACTGTAATGCCTGATGATCAGTATATAAAATAAATTCCTTTGGAAATAAACAATGCCTCCATGTCTTTAAGGCTTGAACTATTGCATAGACCTCTTGATCATAAATAGAATAGTTCCTTTTTGCATCATTCAATTTTTCACCAAAATATGCAATAGGCTTACCCTCTTGGCTCAATATAGCCCCAAAGCACTTCCATTAGCATCACAATCCACTTGGAACACCTTTCTAAAATTTGGAAGTGCCAACATAGGTTGTTTTGTCACCTTCTTCTTTAGCAATTCAAAACTTCTCATAGCTATCGCAGTCCATTTGAACTCTTTTCTATCCCCTCTTATTGTGTCAGTTAGGGGTGCACATATGCCACTAAAATTCTTAATGAACTTTCTATAAAAACTAACCAGACCATGAAATGATCTTACCTCAGTAGCAGACATTGGAGTAGGCCATTCCAAGATGGCTTTTACCTTCTCTGGATCCAAGACCTTCGGGTGATATAACAAACCCAAGTAGACTAACTCCCTTTTTGCAAAGATACACTTCTTCAGATTAATTAACAGTTTCTCTTCCCTTAACCTTTCAAGGACACTATGAATATGCAATAAATGTTCTTCCAAAGTCTTGCTGAAAATTAAAATATCATTCAAATAGACAATAACAAACTTTCCCAAGAACTTCTTAAGTACCTTATTCATAAGCCACATGAAGGTGCTTGGGGAATTCTTCAATCCAAAGGGCATGACTAACCACTCATAAAGACCCTCCTTGGTATTGAAGGCTATTTTCCACTCATCTCCTTCTTGTATCCATATATGATAATAGTCACTCTTGAGATCTATCTTTGTGAAGTATTGAGCTCCACTCAAGCAATCCATAAGATCATCCATTCTTGGCTAAGGAAACTGATACTTGGTGGTTATCCTATTTATAGCTCGAGAGTCTGTACACATCCTCCACTCTCCATCCTTCTTTGGTGCTAGTACTGCAGGTACTACACATGGACGTAGGCTCTCCTGAATCAAGCCCTTCCTCAATAGCTCTTGAACCTGTCTATTTAGTTTCTCATTTTTAGTAGGAGTCATCCTGTGAGCAGCCTTGTTAGGCAAACTAGCTCCTAGGATTAAATCTATCTGATGACTGATTTGTCTTACCGATGGCAATCCTTTTGGAACATTATCAGAGATGATATCTCCAAACTCACCTAGTAAATCTAAAACTTCAAGTGGTATTTCACTACTACCTTCTTTATCTTTCCTAGGGATCAAAGCATAGTGCATATGCTGATGTTTCATGCCATCTAAAAATTGTCTTCTATCAACAAGACAAATCCTAGCACTCCTACATACCTTTTCGCCTTCCTTTTTCATGGGCTTCAGTTTGTGGAAAAATCCATCCTTGGTCAAAGAATATATGTTTGCATGACCATCATGTACTGCATGCCTATCAAACTGCCATGGTCTTCCCAACAATAGATGGAAAACATCCATTGGAATAACATCACAGAGAACTTCATCATGGTATCTCCCAATTTTGAATTTCACTAAACATTGTTCACCTACCAGGACCTTATTTCACCTAAGCAATCCGATAGGGCTGGGGGTGTTTCTCCCTCTTGAGCTTCAGCTTAGAGACTATCTCCTCTGATACCAAGTTATCAGTGCTACCACCATCAATGATCACATCGCAACATTTATCCTCACACTTGCACTTGGTACAGAATAAACTCCTCCTTTGTCCTGGTTCAATCTCACCACTTAGTAGGACACTTTCATTTACTAAAGTCTCTCCTCTTTTTGCATCTTTTGAATGTGATGATTGTGGATCCTCATCCACATGAGCAACCCTAGCTTGGCCCTTAGCTCTCCTATCTGTCCTTCTTTGTCGTTGAGGGCATTCAAAGGCACGATGACCTTCTTCATTACAATGGAAATAGGTACCATGAAAGCCTCCTCTTCCTTTTCCACATCCTCTACCTCTTCCTCTCTAATTTCCAAAGTCTTGATCACAGGAGCGGTTGAAACCCTTGTTCCTCTAGTTCCTTCTAGTACCTACATCTTCATTTTTCTTTTGGGTTTCATTTTGGCCTCCAGATGACCTACCACTACCCCTTCCTCCTTGACCATGCCCTCTTTGTCTCCCTTCAAACCTCTTATTTAGCTTCTCTTCAACTCGTAGGGCAAACTAGTATGCCTCTTCAACACTGGTCATTCTTAGTAGACTTAATTCATCCTAGATGCTAGGTCACAACCCACTGATATAACAAGCAAACTTCTCCTTATTTGCTTCTGCATGCCCTTCTCTGATAAAAAGTTGGTAAACTCCTCTATATATTATTGGACTGATTTTCTTGCTTGCTTTAACCCATGCATCTTCTTAAACAAATCAAGCTTGTAGTCAACAAGAATGAACTGCTTCTTTAGTTTGTCCACCATGTGATCCCACCTTGTGATCTTCTCCTTTCCTCTTTTGTTTCTTTCCAATTGAACCTCTTGCCACCAGATTATGGCATGGCCTTTCAATTTGGCCTTTGCAAACTTAACCCTATCTGGATCCCTCATATCCTCATACTCAAAGTACTCTTCCAATTCATTGATCCAATCGATCAACTCATCTGGTTTCAAATTTCTTGAAAATACACCCACATCAATTGTAGGTCTTTTCCCAAACTTAGTAATGGCCCTAAAAAGCCTTTCCTCTACCTAATTTAGAACTTCCCCATCAACTTCCCCTTCTGGTCCAATTTCTTCTTCTTCATTGTCATCCTCACTTTTGTCACCTATAGCAACATTTGTTCCTCTATGGAGCTCCTCCTGCAATACTTGTACCTGCCTTTGGAGGGCTTTAACCTCCTAAGGATTAATAGCTCTAACCCTTCCACCACATTGTCTTCATGGAGGCATCTTCTTAACTCCAACCCACAACCACACAATCTTGGTGCAAATTTCCTCACAGTCAGCGCTCTGTCTACACACTCAGGAAAACCTAGCTCTGATACCACTTGATGGGGACACAAGCCAAGTACAGAATGGACACAATAGGAAAGGAAAAATTTTATTAACTGTAAAAATATGCTAGTACACTTAGTGTAGAGAAAAAGACTCAAAAATATGCCCTATGGGCTTACAATAGCATAAATCTAGAGATAAATTCTTCTCCCAATACCTTCTCTCAAACTCCACTCCGAACTACCTTTTACAATGCTAGAAATGTCCTTAAATAGACCCTGAAGGGTTAAGGATTAGGAATACATTCTAGAAAGTGCTAGTTGGCATCCACCGACCAAATAGAACGCTCCAAAAGTTGCATTAGAAGTCGGCACAAAATTAGAAGAATCCAGAAATGGTAATCAAACTTTCGGGAGGCATAACTTTTGAACCGTAGCTCCAATTGATGAACCGTTTACATTTTTGAAAAGGTATTGAAGTGCTCTATAGCCCTATGGACTATCATTGCTTGTCCCCCATTTTTTGGCCATGTACAAGGTCATTTAATGCCCTAAACCTGACTTTGAAGCATTCTTAGGATGTCTCCAAAAATCAAAAAACTGCGATAACTTTCAAACTGTGGGGCCTTTTGACCTGATTCTTGTTTTGGAAGGCTCTAAATTACAATGAAAATCATCCAACCAATTTACATCTTCTATTTCTCTAAAATGATGATTCAATTACATACTCCTATTTTTCTAACATTTATACGTATCCCAAGGTGTTCAAATACTCTATCCTAGAACACGGATAGTGGAATTGTGAGAGCTAGAACCTTTATTTGACCCAAATGGGTATCCAAAAATGAAAACACATGAAAAAAAAACTAAGTCTAAGTACATTTTTTGGGTGACACAGGATTGCCCTTATACCTCTGGATGCTCCTACATCAAAATGGAAAAATGTGTCCCACAGTTTTCTTTTGAAAGAAAATTTTATACTCAGCTTCATCTTCACAAAAGGTTTCCACTCCATCAAAGAAAAGAGATCAAATCTAAAAATCAACCATCTATGCTTCATCCATTCAAAAATTAGAATCTCATCTAACCAATCAACATACGAACTCAACTAAAAATCACAACGCTCCATTTATAACTTATCATCAACATCATCCATAACATCATCCTCATACATGAAAACCAGATCAGCAACAATATCCAAATCAAAAACCCTATCAGCAACAACATATGAACTTAGATCCATAATAGTAGCAACATACAAGTTCATAACAGAAAAAATATGCATATTCATTCCTTCAATAACATATAGATCAGCAACATCCTGAAAATCCACATTAGTAACAACATATGTATCCTTCAGCATCTCAGTAGCAACATATAAGTTAAGATACATAACAACAGAATCATGTAAATCCACATCAATAATACCTTTGAAACCCTCAACCATATTACCAGCAAGTAAATCCATCTTCTTACCACAAGCGACATCCAGATCAACATCATTCATAACAAAATGAACATATAACTCCAGATCAGCAATGACACCAATAGATAAGTCCTCAATCACATCCATTCCAACATTAACATCATTCTCTATAAGAACATCCAATTCCTTACCAACATAGGTGAAACTCTCCTCTTTAGCAATCTCATTGCACACAACAAGATGCTCTACAATTTTCATGTCAGATCTATCCATCTGCTCATGAAAACCAAAAGATACTTCCTCTATTTCAGAAAAATCATTATGTACTTTCATGATCTATCTTCTTCTATGATTGAGGACTTATCTGTTGTTTTTGTTGTTGATTTGGAGTTATATGTTCATTTTATTATGAATGATGTTCATCAATATGTTGCTTGTGGTAAGAAGATGGATTTACTTGCTTGTACTATGGTTGAGGGTTTTAGAGGTGTTATTGATGTGGATTTACATGATGTTGTTTTTGTTGATATGGATCTGAACTTATATGTTGGTGTTGAGATGATGAAGGATGCAGATGTTGTTACTAATGTGGATTTCCATGATGTTTCTGATCTATATGTTGCTAGAGGAATTAATATACATGTTGTTTCTATTATGGACTTGTATGTTGTTGCTATTATGGATCTGAGTTCATATCTTCTTGCTGATAGGGTTTGTGATTTGGATATTGTTGTTGATCTGGTTTTCATGTATGAGGAAGATGTTATGGATGATGCTAATGATAAGTTGTAGATGGATCATTGTGATTTTTAGTTGAGTTCGTATGTTGATTGGTTGGATGAGATTCTTATTTTTGAATGGATGAAGCATAGATGGTTGATTTTCAAATTTGATCTCTTTTCTTTGATGGAGTGGAAACCTTTTGTGAAGATGAAGCTAAGTATAGAATTTTCTTTTGGAAGAAAAATGTGGGACACATTTTTCTATTTACCTGAGGAGTCTGATGAAGGAGCATCTAAGGTCTTTTCTATTTACCCTAGTAGTCTAATGCAAGGGCATTCTGGCCATCATGTTATCCTGCTGACTCTATTAGTTGCTGCCAAGTTATAGCAATTATCAAGTGCTATTAAATTTGTAGTCATTTTTTAATTGAATTTATCCCATGTCCTATTAACATATTGGTTAAAGTGTTATCCCATTTATTTTTCCAGTTTCAACCAAGCAATCCTTCAAGTGTCGAGTTGTAGTGCTTGTTGAGTTACAATGTTTGTCAAGTTACAATGTGTGTCGAGTGTTCCTTCATGTGCTAAGTATTCCTTCATGTGCCAAGTGTTCCTATTGGTGCTGAGTTTTCATGCATGTATCGAGTGCCTGTATTAGTTTCTTGTGCATGTTTCCAATTTAAGTTGACCTGACATATTTAATTTCATGATGGGTATTTAATATTTTTTGATAGCCAACTTGTGGCTTGGTTATGCATTTAATGTAAGGGTTTGTTTATTTGGTAATTTTTAATAGTCCAACTTGTGGTCATGCAAGTATTTAAAGGGTTCTTGGGTAGAGTCTTAGGCATTATGATTCAATGTTGGATTATTGTTCAAGCATGGAGATGTAGAGAAGCCTGATGAAGTCATTTTAGTTAAGGGATCTTACCATGGAGTAGCTTGAAGATAGAAGTTTGCATATGAGTTTGAAGATTTGTCCTTCTTTGAATTATTCTTTCTTCTTTGTAATGGTTGTAACCTAAAAAGTTGTATATCCAGGCATGTTGGATGTAAACTTCTTGATTCGAATATATGAAATATTATTTCTCTAGATTTGAATCTCATTCCTCTTGTTCTATTTTTGCTATGTATTTTTTTTGGTTTTTGGATTACCTCATTTTGGGGTACACTCAGATTAGTGTTGCATCACTACCTACCATGAAGCTTTTAAAAAGGATTTATCTACTCTTCTTGAACATTCACCTAATATGGATAATGTAGATTATTCCTTAGAGTGTATGTATTCTACACATGCACCTCTTTGGATTGTGTTTACTGGTGAATCTTTTTCACCTAAGGAAGTTCAAGATTAGTATGATGTTCTTATGGTTATGGTTCTTATATATGGGAATTCTCCTTCATAGAACCCTAATTGATAATGGATTGGGATTGAATATCTGTAGCCTGGATATGTTGAAATCTATAAACATTGATATATCTACTATGAAGTTGGATAGTCTTCCTATATGTGGTTTTGATATTATTGCTAAGAAAACCTTTGGAGTCATAACTCTTCCTATCAAATTTATTCTTGTGGTGTTACATACTCTGATTCATGTGATGCCTAGACCTTTCAATTACAACCTTCTTTTAGGGAGGCCATGGTTTCATAACATGCATGTCATTCCTTGTACTCTTCATTGTAAAGTTAAGTTTATATATGATAACATAATGTATACTCAACACATGGATGATAAACCTAATAACTATTATAGCACTAAATCTTCTAAGGTGTCAACACCTAGGGAAGAGAAACAAAATAACAAAGTTGACATGAAATATGAATCGAGTGAAGAACCTTCTTCCTCATTATCTAGGGATGATTGGGGTATTTTAGAATTTAATCCCATATTTATTGGATAATATAAGGTCTCTAATCTCTCTTTTTTGAAGACTTCTAAACTACCTAAGGAAGAAAAAAATTGTCTCAACTCCTCTTTTTGGTGAATTAAGTAACAATTTTATCATAGCTTCATGTAAGGAAACTGTTGAAACTATTAAGCCTGATGGTCAAGAGATAGTTTCTTATGTAGCTCCTTTGACTATTTCTGATATGGTTGATTGCTATGGTCATGGATACCATTTTATTGCTAAGCATGGGTTTTATGGTCAAGGATATGTTGGAAACTACAATTGGAGCAATTATTATGTTTTCATTGATATCAAACCTATTAGTACGAAAAAGTGTCAAACCTACTGGAGAGACATTTACTAACAATGTAGAGTGCAATATCATTTGATTGATGAAGAGGATTTCAAAAGAAGAGAGCATGAGATGACCTAGTGAAAGGTTGAGTTGAGATGTGCTAAGTATCATGGAAACACAATGGACACTTGATAAGTTAGTCCTTGAAAAGATAATGTGTTGTTCAATCAATACATGAAGTAAAGTAGATAGTTGGATGAAGCTAAGAGTTGAAACAAGTCAAAAAGATAAACTTAACAAAGTATCAATATTGGTTAGTCAATGAAGGAGTTGAAGTAGAAGATTAAGGAACTTAAGTAGAAGTGGAATAGAATAGTTCAAGATGAGTGTTAGTTATTCTCGAGAAAATATATGAAGAAGTGCAGTAGTGACCAAGCATAGTAATGGTTGAGTGAGCCATATTGATGTCGAGTGAGAAATTATAGTATTTTTTGAGTTACATAGTGATGACCAAGCTGAAGAACACAATTATTTTTGAGGGACAATAAAAGTTATAATTTGAGAAAGATTTTAATTTGAGGTCGACACAGTTGGAATTTTGAATTAGTCAAAGTGTAGTGCCTGCCCCTAGTTCACATTTTTGTTATCATTCCTAAACTCTTTTGGAGCTAGTTTCATGTTGATGGTTAGCAGCATTGTTTGGGATTATCAGATATTATGCTATGGATTCAGTTTATTATGTGATGAGATTACTTAGACTCTACATTTCATGTATGTATGATGATTATTTTTAGTGTTCGTAGTTATTAATGATGATTAGTAAGATGGTTTATTATCATATGTGTTTTATTATGGATACTTACCCCATACTTGCATGTGTATGGTGTGTGTGTTTGCTTTGCGTGTTTGCTTTTGTATGGCATGTCTGATGTGGTTAAGGAAGGGAGTCGTAGTCACCTGCTAGTCGGGATCTACATGATGCACCACTTACTGCCATTGCTTGTTTAGTTTAGTATATATTGTGCTTGTACATGCATGGTTTTTATGCAGGTTGCAGGTATCGGGTATCGACTTCCCTGAATTGTCAGGATGAGCGTACCCTATCACATTATCTCAATGATAAGAGAGGGGAGATAAATTCTCAAGTCCAAATCCCAATCCTTTTAAGCCATTTGTTCTAATTGGAAAATTAGGACAAGTATCTGAGTTGAGTACCCTCCGAATATGTCGGATGACATAATTCATGATATTAACCGTTGGTTTGATTTTGTATGTATTTTGGCTATGATGGATTTTCGTATTTTTACCTTGTGAGTCTTTGATGTATTTTCTATTAATTAAGCCTAATTAAAAGATTTAATTAATGGTTTAATTAAATGGAAAATTAATATGGTATTTTAATATTTATTTTATTTAATTAATTGAGAAATTAATTAAATAAAATAATTAAATGTGAAAATAAAAGTTAAAAGTTTAAATTTGGAATGTGACAATATTTATTTTAATAATAATATATTTGGAGTTCATTTTTAAATAAATGACTAAATAATATTATTATTAAAGCTAATAAATATTTTAGCAATTAAGTTTTGGAAATGAAATTTAAAAGTGGAAGATATATTTAAATAATTAAAAGATTCTAGATTTCATGTGATTAAAATATAAATATAATAAGATTGAAAAGTGAAATTATTAAAGTTAGTGCATGAGATTTAATAAATTAATTAATTAAATTGGGAAGAGTAAATTAAATATTATATTAATGTGCATTATTTTTAATATTTGCTCACATAGGAGTTGGCAAATTCTCGAGAGTTGTCATGTAGATAACACAGAAGTTTGCACTCTAAGAATGCATAAGTTGTCTACACTTAGAAGTTAGCATTTTTATTTGAGCACATGGTGTCTACAACCTTAAGACTTATCTAGAAGGTTGGAGAAGACCCATGCTTGGTTGTCATGCTTATCTTCTAGTTGTCTCTAGACACACTCTAGATGCATCTTAGAGGCCTTTAAATAGAGGCTCTCCTAGGGTGTTTGGGACAAGTTGAAGTAGAATCTTAATGGAACAAGATCATATTCTTCTTCATGCTCGTATATTTTCTATATGCTTCCATGCTCCTTCTATGCTCCTTCTAATCACTTGGAGATTCACGGTTGGCTTGGATCTTGGAAGGATTGCGAATGACAGAGAAGGAAGGGATTTTCTATGGACTTTTGAGGCATGGTGGACTAGCATCAGTGTCTAGGTGCACTTGTGATAATCTCACACTCTATTTACACTATTTCTCTTCCTGTCCTTATCATGTCTATGTGTCTGAATACTCTTGTGATTGAATCTAAAATTGAAAATTGGTATCTAGATATTCTATTTGGTTGAGAAGAAAACATTAGGAAACCCTAGATCCAATTAAAGAAAAATTAGATATAAATGGGTTTGGGTTCGAATTAGAATTAAATTGAGAAAGGTGATTTCAAATTTATAGTTAAACCTATTGGAAGAATTGGATAAATTTAGAGAAACAAATATTCTTAGTTATGGTAGTCTTTTAAAACCATGTATGTATTTTATACATGATTATTTATCTGCAATATATATATATATATATATTAATGTTGTAATACAAAACTTTGCGTGTATATATATATATATATATACACACATATATATATACATATATATTTATTTAGTGGAATATCGAATATTTTATCTCAGTCGAAATTAATCCAAATTCGCAACTCATAATACGTTTTGCATTTTAATAAAATATATATATATATTGGTCATTTGGTGGGGGCGGGGTTTATACCCACCGCACTCCACTTGCCTTGTTACCTTTGGCGGCGACCAGTACATGTAATTGTGGGTCACACGATTTATAATGGCGCCTATACTACGTATGCAGTGCATGGCTACAGAGTATGTTGCAGAGGCCGCACGGCTTACTAAGCCGACAGCTACGTATTTGCATGTGAGCCGCAGCGATTGTAATCGCTTGATCTTTTTTGTTATGAGTATATCATTTAATGTAAGTTTTATATTAAGTACTATTTAGTATATATTAAATATTATTTAATATATATTAAACACTACTTAATATATATTAAATATTTATAAGAGATGATAATTTGAGAAATCATTTTTAATTATTTTGATTAGATATGGATTATTATATATTTTAATAATTATTATTATGATTGTTAATAAGTTGTTATAATTAAGTGATTTAGATTATGGTAATTTTTAGTCGTCTTAATTGAGTTGATGAATTATAGGTTCCATTAAGTGATTTAATTAATTATGAATTAATAAAGGGGTTGATACCTTAAGTTGGAAAATTACATATAGATGTTAACAACTAATGATAAGTATGGTTTATTAATTTAATAATAATTTGTTAATTATTATTAAATTAAAAAGAAATATTGAATTTGTTAGAGAATGGAGGATTTTCTTAATATATAACATTTAATATATAATAAATAATTTAGAGATGGTAATTTTATACTACGAAGATGATTAAAAATTAAGAGACTCAAATTTTAATGGTATTGGACAATGTGTCATTTCTACATTATAACATCGTTATAACATTGTTATGATAATGTTAATACGTCTGAATTATTAGGTATCTTATTGTTATACCTTAATCATACTAAGAGTTAGTTAAATATTGACTAATGAAGTTTATGTAAAGATTCTCTAGATCGACTATTTATAGTTGTGATTAGTTTATTTATTAATGTTTGTTGGGTCTAACAAACTATTAATAAATAATAAATAGTTTAAATAGATATCAAATAATATGATTAGAATTAATCTAGAAGAGATTATTTAACGATTGAAGTCTTGTAAAGACATTAGTTTTTGGATTTGGATTATAATTGATTAATGAGTTGTCAATATAATTAAATGCGATAGAGATTTAACTAGGAAATGATTATCATTAATACGAAATCGTTAAGAAAGATGAATATGGATAAGATTTCCAAAATAACTTGTTAATATTATTATTATTAAAATATTAATATTTTTGTATTGGATTGAAGTTGACTTTGACGTACAAACTATTGTTAGTCAACTGATAATCATTGGATTGATGGTATGGTTGTGCAATTATTAATTAGATCAATTTAACTAGAGTTAAATGGATTTAATTAATAATTAAGTTATGTAATAGAGATTTATTTGGTATAATTATTTTAACGAGATTGTAGATTATCTATATTGAAGTTGATAAATCTTTTGACTTGAATTATGGCTTTAGATATTATATGATTGTCAATGATGATAATGATTGAATTAAAAGGCTTAAATTTTAATAATATTTAATTAAGTCTTAATTAAGAATTGTTAGAATGATAATAGGTCATGGATGGTGTGCCTATGTTAATTGATGGATTTAATTGATCATTCTAATTAAGTTATGATATCTTATTCGAAGATTGATAATTGGCTCTCTTATAAGTTAACGATCAATGATCCTTGATTTATGTGAAAAGTTGAACTAACGATAAGAAGAGTTGATCAATTTGGATATGGATCCTATTTAAATAAAGAGAATAAGTTAATTAAAGCTCAATGATGATCAGTTTAGTAAATAATTATCCTTAAGTTATTCTTAGGATAATGCTATCGGGGAACAAATGGGTTGACTTGTAGGTCAAATGATGAAACTTTGACATTTGAAGTATACTTGAAAATGAAAACTGGAAACCCCTACACTTGAAAATGGAAAATGGAACTCTACACATTATTCAACTATGATATTTTAGCAAAACCAAAACATGTGTTTGCATCGTGTATTCTATATGCTTCCTGTTTTGGGTTTTGGGTTGACTAGTGTTGACCAGTCCTAGGTTGTTACCAGAGGCTCGAGGGATTATGAGATGTGTTGGCATGTTGATTTTATTTGGTCTCGATCTTTATAAGCCCAACCATGGTTATGTGATCGTATGCTCTATGAAATGTTTGTATTTGTTCATCAGTCTTCATGTGTGAAGCTGAGATGTATATGTATTTGAGACACCTGAGCTAATCATTTTTGAGTCATCGATCAGTTATCCTTGGATTATTTTCTAGTCACCATGATGGGACTATGATGTGGATTTATTCTTGATGATTTCATGTTGTGACATGTTTTGACTCAACCATTTTGGAGTCTTCGATCAGTATGATTTTGAGATATTTGATCAGTATGATTATTTCGAGATTATCTTGGTTGCTTGTTGAGAACCAATGGATGTGATGATATATTTTGGTTATTGAGAACCAATGGATACTTATGATTATCATTGATGCCTTCAGTTGCCAATAGAGAACTGTTGTGGTCATGATTTTCTATGGATGTTGCTCATGGAGATTTTGATGATTCTTATCTTGGTGATTTGATGATTCTTATTATGGATATTTGATGTTTATATTGTGGATATTTGATGACTCTTTTTATGGATTATCTTTTGGATTTTCTTTACAGTCGCTTGTACAGGACTGTGGTGATTTATGATTCCATGAGCATTAGGGTAGGTAATCTACTTGTAGTGTCGGGAAGTGGCTTGCAATGGGGGCCGGGGCCCTAAGTGGCTACCAGGATAACTCATTGTAAGTTCGATTAATAAGTGATAACATTTACACACTAAATGGGGATTAAATGAACCTAAAAAGATAATTGTTTTGAATGTTCTCACCCATGCCTTGAGCACTTGTACAGGCTAGGATGGGAGTAGTGAGACGCATGGTTACGACCTTGCATTCCATAGTATGCCTCGTCAGTATGAGAGGATACTAGTGGCCGCATGAGATTTGTATGGACCCGTGGAGTTTAGCTAATTGCCAGGGTAACTTGTATGAGATAAATGCGATGACACTTTCTCGCTTGCAGAGTAGGTTTCCTACATGTCATTGTGTGCCTCTGGGAATTAGATGTCAGATTTTGTGTGATGGAACCTTTGAGTTAGTATACTTTTAGGATTCCTGGATTTATAGAGATTTATGCTTTGTGGTTTTGTTATCATGTTTGGGACTTGAGATTATCTCCTCAGCACGGTGGGAATGGACCACTTAGGTACCACGCGGTCTGGTGGTAGTGTTTTTATCACTCTTATCATTTGAGATCCGTCTGAGACACCATGGCTGGAGCATTCTTGGTTGGTATTTATCTTCATTATGTTCTTGGATCATTATGATAGATGATATGCCTTATGATGGATGTATTTACTGGTATGTTCTTGTGTTGATGATTTGCATATGTTAGTTGATGATATATTATGCTTTACTTTGCATGTTAGTAGGATGTTTTAGAAGTGACATTCCTACTATGTTATAGCCAATGATCTCTTCAGTGCTTTGGGATGTTATGCACAGAGGGATGGCTAGGATCCACGATGGTCTAATGATGCTATTAACGGTTGGAAGGAACCGTGCACTTAGTTAGTTATGTTTGTGATATATGGTTATCTTTTATAATGGATGTTTATATCTTTATGATGATGATGTATCATGTATGATTTATCATCTCATTATGTTATTGCATCATGGATTAATATTGGATGATGATGTACTTTATTTACATTGGATGCATCATTGTTATTTCATTGTTAAGAATGTGATGTTAGATGGATAGTTAAGATTAGAAGTAATTTAACGTTAAGGGGTCTTTAAAGAATGTAATCTGTTATGTTATGTTATTTTCAGTTGGATGTTACTATTGCTTCCGCAAGTGTTGTGTATGGTTTTACGTTCATATTTAAAAAAAAATTGTTTGGTAAACTTAGTGAAATTCTTTGGATCCCTTGGCAGGGCATTACACAAAGTGCATAGAATATAAGCATTGATGAGCTAACATATTTAATGCATGATGAGATTTTTTTAAGTGATCAAAGGCAAGGATTGATCATAAGTTTCTAGAAGAAGAAGGAGAAAAAAAATGGAAGAATTTGATGAATTTGACCTAACCCTAAGATCAACGGTGATGTTTAAAAGGAAAAAGGTCAAAATTTTGTATTTAAGGAGGCATAAGAAATGAATTAGAAGGATGGTTCATGGTTGATTGGAGATCTTAAGGAGTAGTTGTGAAGAACATAACAACGGAGATGAAGTGTGAGAAGAAGGGTGAAGAGTTATTGCTTAAGAGGATGCCAAGCATATCAGTGATAGAGATGTGAATGGAGGCTAGTCAATGAACTAGTAGATGAGTGAATGGAGATCTAAATTTGCAAAGTGAGTTGTGCTTTTGTAGATCAAACCCATTGTTACAGTCTAACCATTGTATTAGTCAAAATCCTTTAATCAAGTTTGACCTAATAGCCATCTCGTAAATCATTTAATCAAGGTGACATTCTAATGGAATGATCCAAAGTCCTCTAACAAGACCACTCCTAATAGGGTGATTAAATCATTTAACATGGTCACATTTAATGGTCTATTGTATAACCTTTAAAAGGGTTGGCTCTTAACCAAGCTTACTTCAAAAGAGTGAAAATTTAGTAGCATGTTACTTGATGGTTTTTCTTAAATTTGGTTTCCACGTTAAATCTTGGTCTTAAAGTGTTATTTTCATGTGTTGATGTTATTGTTATGCATTTTTTTTTATAGTATTTTATTTACTAGTAATTGGTACATATAGAGATAGAGAGTTAAGATATTACATGAAATGTTAAATTGTTGATGATATGCTATATAGACCGAGTGGGTATCTAAGATTGATTAATCTGTTTGAACTTATTAAAAGTTGAACTGATACATTTGGACCTAACGATAACTAACTCCCCCCCCCCCCCCCCCTCCCCCTTTTATTATTCTAAATCATTATAACAAGATGTGGAAAACATGAGAAAGGAATACAAGTTTCTTTATCTAATGATATTTATGAGCATACTTATGGTTTGGGATTTAATCCTTATAAACAAACTTCCTTCTTTCCAAATGTGAATCATATATACAGTGGTCCTTTGAAGCTAACAAATCCACACCTTATTGCATTTGATCAATTGACATTTTTGGATGTTTTCTCCTTTGATGATGCTTTGGTTGATTTTCTAGGTGCATATGAGGATTTACCTTCTTTTCACCATAATAAGAGAAAGCATTATCATTTGGACATTAATAGATATTTTGGAGAAGAAATAGAATTTGATTCACACTGATATTATTCCTCATATTGAAGAAGTGTAGAAGAATAATATGTTGATCACTAAAACAATAGATGTGCTCATTGATTTTGATGACTCTAAAAAGGTTATTAAGATTGGAAAATGTTTACATGAAATCGAATAAAAATTACTTACTTAACTTCTTTTGGAATTTTCTAATATCTTTTCTTGAAAATATTTTGATATACTTGGCATTGATTCTTAAATTGTCAATCATAACATATTTCTAACATCAAATGCTAAACCTATTAAGAATAAGATTTGTAAGATGAATCCTAGCACTTCTCTCTTTGTTAAGACCAAGATAGAAAAGCTTTTAGATGTTGGTTTTATACATCCTAAAGATTATTCCCCTTGGATTTCTAACATTGTGGTAGTCTCTAATGGTAAAAATAAGATAAGGATGTCTACTATTTTCTGGGATATAAACAAGGCTTCTTTGAAATATGATTTTCCTTTACTGAACAATGATATGATAGTGGACTCGACTACTAGACATGTGTTGCTATCTTTTATGGATTGATTCTCTGGGTATAATCAAATTTTCATTCCTCCTTATGATTAATACAAGACCTCTTTCATAACTCCTTGGGGAAATTTTTGTTGGGTAATGATTCCTTTTGGACTAACAAATGTGGGTACTACTTATCAACATGCTATGACATTGATTTTTCATGATTACATGCATAGGGTTCTTGAAGATTATATGGGTGACATTTTAGCAAACTCTATCAGATGTGATGAGTATGTTCCTATTCTTAGACAGATCTTTGAAAGGATAAGAGATACAATATGTGTTTAAACCCACAAAAATGTGCCTTTGGTGTTGGCAGTGGAAAGATCCTTGGGTTCATAATATCCAATAGAGGTATTGAGGTAGATAGAAAGAAAATTGATGTTTTTGTAAATATGCCTCCTCATAATATCTTGTGACTTCGTAGCTTACAAGGAAAGAAACAAGATATTTGCAAGTTTGTGTCGAACTTGGAAAATTATACTATTCCCTTCACTTCCTTTCTTAAGAAATATTCTTATTTCTCTTGGAATGAAGATTGTAAGCTCTCATTTGAACAATTTAAGACTTATCTTGCTAATCCTCCTACTTTGCAACCAACTCAAACTAATAAACCATTATTTCTTTATACTTCCACATCTTTTGAGGCATTGAGTGATGTCTTAGCTCAGCATGATCAAGATGGTAAGGAACTTCTTGTTTATTACATAATTCATACATTTGTTGATTATGAAACATGCTACACTATAATTGAGAAATAATATTTGGCTTTATTTTTTGCTTGTCAAAAACACATACATTATCTCCTTAATGTTGACGTTATCATTTATGTGAAGTTTGGTCCTATAATGTTAGAGTAAAGCATTAATTTTATTTTATTTATTAAATTACATTTACTCCCTTCTTAAAATTTCTCTTTATGCACCTTGCATTTCCATTTAATAATTAATTAGTAATTATTAAATTTCATTTACCTTTTAGGTTTTAGATCTCCTTTTATAAGGATTGATCTTTGGCAATTATCTCTCATCTTTTTCATTTCTGAAATTACAATGTGCATATTTTCAGAGCAAACCCTTACCTCTTCTTGTCTTTTTCTTCTATGTGACAAGTTTTTACATGCAGCTATTCTTTGGGCTTTGTGGATTTTTATTGCTCAAATCCTTCATGGTATCAGAGCCAGATATGTTGTAGCTTGTTTGGTATTTGGAAACAAAAAAAAAAAGAATGAGGGTTCGATAGAACATATTTGGTGTTTTTCAAGTATTTTTTGTTATAATAGGGGCATCTCTGATTTTCAGAGCACTTTGAGCCCAACCAGACGTCACGGTTCGATTCAAAAGGTGTCAAGACCCCCATTTTCATATAAATTTTATCAATTTTGGACAATGTTGATCTGGGAGGCAAAAAACATTACACAACAGGGCCTATGAGCTGTACACGCATATTGAGATGATCTCTTTTGAAAAAAATTAAAAATTAAAAAAATTGGCTTGCAGAACCATTTTCTAGCACCACTTCTACTTTCTAATCACTACCAATAGTTATATGTCATCATCGAATAGTTCCTGGCTGCTATAAAACCCATGGTCGCCACTCCTCCTGAGCATGGCTCCACCACCCTCCACCCACCGGACCACCACTGTCGCTCTGCCAATGGTGGACTTTTTTATTTATTTTTTATTTTTAAAAATATATATATTTTTAGGGCATTTCTGAGGGCCCTCTAATTTTTTCGCAATATCCTGAGCATATGGGGTATTTTATGAATACAAAAGAAGTATCGGAAAGCTAGTTCAGAGATGGATGGAGCAAATTTTTTTGAATTTTTTCCCATTTTGGTACCTATTTTTGCGCTTGAAGTTTTTTGATGACTTCTATCTTTTGAGGATGTTACTTCTTCATTGCAGCTCCATATTTCGATCCAAAAAAAGTGTTGAAAAGCTCTTCTCAATTCCTATTCAAATTCTTTTCTATTTTCATCAGTATTCTTCAAAGGTACATGTGCTTCTAAAATGATGTATTTTTTCTCTCTTCTTGTTTGTGCATTCCCTCTAGCAACTGGGGTTCAATTTTTTGTATTGTGGGGGGGTGTTTTGTATTATTGTTTCTATTATTTACATTAGTAAACTAGAGATTTTTTTTTTTTAAATCAACACCTTCTAAAAAATGGTTGAGACCTCTTCTTTTCTAGAACTTCTAACCCCTCATAACTATCACACATGGAAGACCTTGATGACACAAATTCTCTAATCAAAAGGGTTGTGGTCTTGTTTAGATGCAGTGCAACTAGTTTTACAGAGGCCTTTTGAGGTCATGTAGCAAAGGAACAAGATGGATGAGGCAATATGATTGATTTCTTTATAGGTATCTAACAGTCAACAATTTCATCTTGATGGGTGCAATACCCCTCTAGCTATGTGGACCAAGCTTGAAGGCTTGTTTGGTATAGTGAACGAGTTTAGGGCACTTTAGATTGAGGAAGAGATTGCATCTCTTGTACTGGATTCTTTTCCTTCCATTGAGAACTTCTTGATGAATTTAAATAAACAAAGATCTTTATTGCAGTATTGTGGGAAGACTAAGACTAACATTGAGTGCATTTATCTTATTTTTTCTATGCTTCATGGAAACTTTCAGATTTTTGCTTCTACCTTCTATTCCACCAAAGATGTTTTGGATAATAGATGTACCATGGCATCCTTTGAGTTTTTTTGTGATCATTTGACTTGAGAGAAAGCTAAGCTCTCTTAGTTGGATTCTCTCACATGCTCATAGACTTATGCATTGTTAGCTCAACCATCTTCAGGGATGAAGGAGAAGACATAGACATCTCATTCTATAGAGTCTCGAATTGATTCTAGCACTCATAGTTCATCAGGGCCACCTCCTCCTAAGGGGGGTAAATCAAAGCTAGAAAGATTGAAGTGTGCTAATTATAATAAGCCTAATCATGATGAGTCACATTGCTTTGAGAAGAATTTATATGGCTATGCCAAACAAGTTTTAGATTCTCACAGATCTTCTTCACCACCATCATTTTAGTCAGATGGTAAAGATATAGGAAAGGGTCATGCACTATGTGCAACTACTATTCCTCATTATTCTAGATGGTTACTAGATTTGGGTGCTTCACACCATATGGCATCTTCTTAGGATTTATTCTCTTCTATTGAGGTTTCTCATACTCCACACATTTTGATGGGGAACAACATTGTTATGATTGTATGTGGGAAAGGTTCTATTTACATTAATTATGGTACATTTCATGATGTACTTTGTGTTCCATCTTTTTCCTCTAATCTTCTCTCTATTTATCATATTACACGTAGTGGGACATGAAAGACAGTTGAGTTTGCACAAGATTCAATGCACATCAGAGATAGTGAGACAAGAAATATTATTGCTACAAGGATTGTTGATCATGCTTCTCACCTATATTCTTTCTCACATATTTTGTCCACCATCTCCACTATCAGAGACTCACTCATATTTTTCATGAAAGTCTATTGAGGTGAAGTCAGGTTGCTTGAACTTATGTGTTGTTCCTAAGACCAATGTTGTGACTTCTACACCTCTACCTCCTATTCAAATTCCATCTCTTGCACAAGATTACTCTTCATCATTTCCTACTATTGCAGCTCCAATCATTGAGCCAGCTACTATAGTTGTTGAGGATATATTAGAGGACACACATCTCCTCTCAAATGACAGATTCAACACACCTATTATCCCACCTCCATTGGAGATTCCATTTCAGGATTCTCATGCTTTCTCCTTTGAGCATTAGCTAGGACTTGTAGTTGTATCTTATATACATGGGTTTTATCATCCTTTTCCACTACCTTTGTTTCCTTAATATTTGAGCCACATTGATATGTTCATCAACACGAGAGTTCTACCATTATGGGGGGTTATGGAGTTTCAAGCTTCTATCATGGGGGCTTTCATTGTACTTATGGTCTTGAGAGATTCTGTTGAGATTTTTTCATTCATCCATCCTTTTCTATCTCTTTTTGGAGTAGGGTTTTTCCCACTAGGTTTTCTCTATTTCTCTATTTCATAGAGATTTTATTGTGATTGGGTACCTCATTAGGCCTTGTTGTTGGGACCCAAAGTTTTCTTTCTACATTGCATTGTAGTTTCCTTTCTCTTCCTACAATTTTTGTAGTTGCATTGTTTCTCGTCCTAAGGGGAGGGGGGTTGTTAGAGTAAAGTGTTAATTTAATTTAATTTATTAAATTATCTTTACTCCCTTCTTAAGATTTCTCTTTATGCACCTTGCATTTCCATTTAATAACCAATTAGTAATTATTAAATGTCATTTACCTTTTAGGTTACCCTTTTTAGGTTTTTGATCTCCTCCTATAATGATTGATCTTTTGTAATTATCTCTCATATTTTTCATTTTTGCGAATACAATTTGCATATTTTTAGAGAAAACCCTTGCCTCTTCTTATCTTTTTCTTCTTTGTGATAGTTTTTTGCATGTAGGTATTCTTCAGGCTCTGTGGATTTGTATTGCTCAAATCCTTCATTTAAAGCATCTCTTTTTGAAGATAAATTTATCTAGATGACTTTCTAAATGGGTCATTCTCTTGATGAGGTTTGATTTAAAGTTTATTTCTTATAAATCTATTAAAGGGAAAGCCTTGACTGATTATTTAGCTGAGGCTCCCTCTCCTATTCTTATGTTGACACTCGATAAGTTTCCTGACAAATTTTTCTTATCAATTAATATAGAGGAGATATGGGAGTTATAATTTGATGGGTCTAGATGTCACACTAGGTCCAGAGCAGGAGTTATATTAATGCCCCCATCTAGGAAACATATTTTTTTATCTTACAAACTTACCTTTTCATGCACTAATAATATTTTTGAGTATGAACCCCTTATCACTAGACTGAAAGAAAATTTATCCTTGAATATCAAACATATTAAAATATTTGGTGATCTACAACTTGTCATACAATAGATTAATTGTACATATCAAGCTAAGAATGATAAATTGACTAAATATTGTGATCTCTCTTTGGATATACTTGCAAAATTATCTTATTTCTCTATACAAAATCTACCTCAAAAAGATAATTGTCATCTAGATGTTATGGATAGTGCAACATCCCTTATCACATTAGAGGAAGTTGTGTTAAATTTTCAATTTATGATTCACTCTTGGTCTGAGCCTGCTATTTCACACAATACCTTTCTAGATGTAACTTGTCTTAATTTACATTTAGATTAGTGGTATTCATGTATTTATCAATAGCTTAAAGCTGATTTCTTTTCCTAAGCTAGCAATTAGGAATTCTAGGAGTAGAATTTGGAAGCTTTTCATTCACTATATCATCCTTGTTGATATTCTTTATAGGTGATCTTATGAAGGTCCTCTTGTTAGATGCCTTACTAAAGATGAAACCCTTGTATCTTTACAAGAATTTTATGTTGGATCATGCAAGGATCATTTTGGTGTGAAGTCCTTAGTTAACAAGCTCCTTCATATGGGATATTATTGGCAAAATATGGAACAAGCCTCAATTTCCTTTGTCAAAAAGTGATCACAGTGTCAACACTATAAAAGCCTTATTCATGCTCTTGGGTATGATTTACATTCTCAAGTTCCACTATGTCCTTTTAGTGTGTGGGTTTTGATCTTATTTGTAAGATCTCTCCTCCTTCTCAATGACATACTTATATCCTCACTACTGCATATTACTTTACTAAGTGAGTAGAAGTTATACCTCTGTGCTCTACCACTACGTATGTAATTTGTGACTTTATTCTTCAAAACATTATCACCAGATTTGGTATCCCTATGGCTATCATCTTGGATAATGGAGCTTAATTTAAAAACAAGGAAGTTAAGGCCTTTTTAGAGAAATATTGTATTCATCGCCATCTTTCTTCTCCTTACTTCTCTCAATCTAATGGACAAGCTAAAGCTTCTAATAAGGTTATCGAATAGATCCTTTAAAATATGGTTAATAAGCATGCTAAGGATTGGCACACTCAATTAGTCTACACTTTATGGGCTTGTAGCACAAGTGTTCAAACTGCAGCTAGGATATCTCCTTATAACCCAGTTTATGGGGCAGATGTAGTAATGCCTTTTGAATTAGAAATTCCTTCTTTAAGAGCTTATTTCAAAGGTATAATTGGAAAAGATACTTTTTGAGAAAAATGTTTACAAGAGCTTGAGATGTTGGATAAACAATGAATCAATACTCTTGAAAATATTATGGCTTATCATAAGACTTTAAACAAAAGATATAACAATAGAGTGAGTGAATGCTCTTTTTCAATAGGAGATTTGGCTCTTTATGAGAATCCAAGGAATGCAAATGCCTTACTAGGTGAGAAGGTGAAGTTTAGTCCTAATTAGTCAGGTCTGTATATTATCACAAAATTATATGGATATGGGGCATATAAACTTCCTAATATGGATGGCATGTCTTTTAAGGAACCTATTAATATTATGCATTTACGAAATTATTATATGTAATCATTCATTCATTTCACATGTTTTCTTTTTTATTCATTTGTAATTAGTTATAGTTAATCAAGGAAAAGGAATAGAAAAACATGTTCATTATATATGTCATCAAACTATTTTGGTATACATAAGTAGGCACTAGATAAAAAATGTGTTCGCTATCAAAATGGTGCAATAAACTCGCATCCATAGGATAGTGAGATCAAAATCTCTCCCCTCTATTATGTGATGAAAGGAATATCCTCTGAGTCATGGATACATATGTATGACTCCTGGAGGTACTCCTATTTGATCATCTATGAGATCTATGTTGGTACTCCCATAGCTCATGTCCCTCCTGATCCAGCTACTCTCACATCAACTATAGCTCCATTTCTATAGGTGTAAAGATGTTTGAATGGCTTATGGGATCTTGTCTCTACCTATACTAGATTGATAAAGTGGAAGGAATCCTTTATTCTATGGTCATGTCCTTCAGGATACTCACAAAGAACCTCTGCTCCTATGTACTCACTGCAAAAATTCAACTTTTCATCAATCATATATTTAGTATTATTTATTATGAATTCATTCTATATCATGTTTTTGTACTTGGATCTCATTTCTAGAACTCAAGATTTATGTCTCTAAGGTGGGAAGCTAGTGGTGGCTAATTAGACTCTCCACACTCTAGATGTCTGGTCCTACGAAGCTAGTGGTGGGCGATTGGACCCTCAACCTCATTGTCTCTCCCTCTGCTGGAGGATAATCATCATCATCCTCATCACCTTCATTCTCTCCTCATAATACTTTGTGGCATGGACTTGGATCACCTATAGGGTAGTCATATGGGAATATCTCTCTCACACCATTAATACTAAATTACCATAGGTAGTTTTTGGATACTCATGCACCCTCCAATGTAGGGGGACCCTCTATTTCATATGGACCCTCGATATCTACCATTATAACATCATCCATTGTCAATCATTGTCTAGTCTAGGAATATCCTTGTATCTAGCTCTATATGCATATGGGGCATAGGTGAAGGAGAATCCTGGTGAAGACCAAACTACTACATCACTCTATCATAATAGTAGGGCACCATGATGTACTAATGTCTTCCCTTTAGAACCCTTTGTCTCTGCATCCACCTTAGTTGTACAGCTGAGTTTGAACATGCTATCATGAGATGGTTGGGTATCCATGATACATCATTAAGACTATAACTAGTCGAATATGATCCTCTAATATAGTATATCTTTGAGCTATTAAGGATGGCTCAGTGTTTGAGACTATACTCTCGGTGAATTTGCTAGTATCCTAGTCGAAAACCTTGATGGCCTCATGCATGTGAAATTCTCAAAGGCCCACACCTGTAAGAGTGTACATGTCATAAGACTAGCTTATTGATATCTCATAAACTTCCCTAGCTCATAGTAAGGATGTGTTATCATGGTTTGTCCCCATGCATATACTATCAATTCTATCTCCATATGCTTGACTACATGTGCTAGAGGGGTTGGGAATATCGTACCCTTTGTATCGGGTATGACAGTAGTGGTCATGATGCATAGCATAATCTTCCTCAAAAGAGGCACCCATCCAAAGATGATGCCCTTTAGGTGCACTTGGTATGGTCTTTATCTCTCTCTTTATGGTATACCCATACAATACTCAAAATATGTCATAATCCCTTTGCATGATATATGTTCTTGGGGTCTCACTATAAGCCCCAAAACTAGCAAGCATAGGATTCAATATGCATCCTCCAAAGTGATTGTCATCTCTCCCATTGGTAAGTGGAAAGTGTAGACACCTAAATCTAATTACACCATTAGGTAATCTTATTTAGTTATCTTCTAGGATATTATTGATTAAATATTTATTTAATTATTAATCATCATCCCTTAGTTTATTTATTTATTTAATTAACTATAGTCCAAATTGGTAAAATCAAATGATAACCCAAAATCAATTCATCAACTAAATCCCTATTCCTCTATTAAATTAAATAAATCTCCAAATCTATTTAATTTAATCTCACATCCCTTTTTTATTAAATAAATCATCCTAAACCCCTAAAATATCCCTAAACCCTATCATTACCCCTAATCCAACCCATTCACCCATACTAACCTCACTTAGCCACCTAACTAACCCACCCCATCAAAGTTAAGCTAACCCCCTTTCTAAGCTAAGCCTAATCCCCCTCCTAAACATGTGCACAATTTTAAGCAAGGGTTAAGACTTGCTAACCCAAGCGAGAATCATTAGTCTTCATTATCCTCTTCCATCCCTATCCAAGAGCATTAATGGCTCTTACATGCCATTAATGCCTCTTAAATCCCTCTTACACACTCCTCCTCCCTCATTACTCCCTTGGACCATCCATATTACCCATCCCCTCACACTCATCCTCCTTGTGACAAGTGTCACTCCTTGATTGGCTCCAAACAAGCAAAATCCATGTGATCTCCTCTCATTGCATCCTATCCCTTCCTCACCTTTTCTCCATCCTCACATCCTAACCCTCCATTCTACTACCCCTTAGCTTATAAATTGAGCCCTTCCCTTCTTAGAATCCATCATCTACCAATGAAAACTTATAATGCCCCACGAGCCACTGTAATATAGCTATTTTACACCATTTACCATGTAAAACCCACCTATACATCAATTGTTCAATCCTCCATTCATCTCCATGATGCTTAACAACCCATCACTCAAATCTTGAGCACAATCGAGTACACATCCCCTATCTATCTGGACACATCTATGTCATCATAGATCACACCCAAGGAGGTTATCATTCTTGGTTTTCCTTCCTTCATGGTGTTCACCTTGTCTTATCATAAGTGTTGTTGTTATTTAGTATTGTAAATGTTAAGTTAAGTTTGTTATTAATGTTTGTAGCATGCTAGGTTTTTAGCATTATAGAAAGATCATGTAGTCTCATCCCATCTCTCCATAAATGATATCAACATACCTCTATAGAAGCTTACATGTGGCTATTTTGTTACCCAATACAACCTTGTATCCCTGAGTATCTGGGTGTCGGCTACTCCCAGATCCTAGATATGCTCTTGGATGTATATCATAACATCTAATATGTAATGCTCCTTCAAAATTGGTGGATCCTTTAGAAACATCAAATAAGAGATCTATCAATCCATCATATCAATTTGATACACCACCTTGTGTACATCTGGACTAGATTGACCTCCTAGGGGACTAGGTTGGCTTCCCCAGGACTAGGTCAACCTCTCTAGGGGCTAGTTCAACCTCCCTAGGGACTAGATCAACCTACCTCTAGACTAGGTCGGCATGCCCCTAGGAAACTGTAGAAGCCCTAAGGACTAGGTTGACTCAACCCAAGACTAGGTTAACCTCCTACTAGGGACCCTAAAAATCACTCATACAACTAGATTCTATGACTATGGAAAGAAAAATTGTGTGAAAAAATATAAAGATGGGTCTAATGATTACCTTCTTGAGTATGGCATCATCCAACACATCTTGTTGGAGTACCTCCATCTATGTGGGTTGTGGTGTCTTCATCTTTAGCATCTCTTTTTCTTCTTCTTCTCTCCTTCAAGCACAAGCTAAAAAATGATATTTCAAAAGGTAACTTGGACTTATATAACATTTATTTAGGTTACATTTTGAATATGTTTTACAAAAACCTAATTTACAAGTATTGCATCTATTCACTCTTCTTGTAATATCATGAGTTGTGTAACTCTAATTTCCTCATTGTTACAAGCGTTGGAATCATTATTTAGTTTCATACCCTTGTAAGATCCTCTTGAAACATTCAAAGTCAATCTAGAAGTGTTTTGAGCTATTTTTTCATCACTTCCTATTCACTTTTTTTTTCCTTTAGTGTGATCCCTTTTTTCATATTTTATTGTGAGCAAGCCGAAACGAGAAAGGTCATGGCTATCTGTGAGCTTCACCATCCTTATATAGTAGTTCCTAGGTTATTTTGGATTATCATTGACTTTTGGTTTTGTAGGATGTGGCTACTAATGTTTTCTTGCAAGATTTGTGCATGTGGACTTTGCTAAATCCTTTTTACAAGTTATGATTATATTTTCTTACTTTAGCTTGCATATACACATAGTGTCATATCCCACTAAAGAAGGGGATAAATGTACCATATAAATTAGATGTAATTTGATTTAAGACCTTTTAGATCTATTTTTACTTCAATTTAAGACATTTTAGATCCTCTTTAGTGTATTTTTTATTTCATGTTTACATCTTTATCACACGCCTCACATCTTTTTTCTTATTTCTCTTAGGTGAAACTGAGGTAGGACCTAACTGATCGTCCTTGATTTCCTTCAATCATTGAATCAAGACCTAATGTGGGAGTATTCTCTCCTCCAATAACCCCAAAATCTTAGATTGGATCTCCAAGTGACAATCTGGGACACATATTCCATCACTAAACCTCTACTAGTTTGGAATCTAGACAAGAAGACCCTAAAGGTCAACCTTCTGGATTAGGTCGACCCATCTTGACCTGGTCTAGAATAGGCTAACCCAAGTTGACCTAATCCAAACTAGGTCAAGAGAAGACTAAGCCTACCTAGGTTGACCTGGTCACGGTGCCTTCGATGATGTTGGGCTTGTAGTTGTTTAACACTCCCATTAAAATATTACTTATGTAGTCAGCCTCAATGGTGTAATTTTGTAATTATTCCAAAAATACACTACAAAAAGGCATCAATCAATTGCACATGACATGCTATGAGAGGAGAAAGGAGAAATAAAGCATGAACATCCCATTCTAACTTAGAGCAATTGCAAGGTGGAAACAAAGGATGGTTTCTTATTCTTCATTCCAAGTGAAGCTATCATTCTTCAATCAAGCATTCTAAGGTGAATATATGAAACATGGAATTTCAAATGGATCTTGAAGATGGTTAGAGTACTTTATCCTTTGGGGCTTGGTATGATTTATACATCATTCTTCAAATCTGATTCTTTACACCTTCATACATTTACATACATGCATACTTACATGCTAGAATTTCACTCACAGATTAAATTCTTAGTTTTTTAGTATCTTTAAATTCTAGATCTACACATCTAGGATAATGCATATAAACATAATTTTTTTCCTAATGGCTATTCATAGAGGTAGAAATCACCAAAGTAGGGGGTCGACTAAGGAAAATCTCCTTTATAACCACCCACAACCAAAATTGTTACAGATTTGTAGAGTAGGAGAAAAAAAATTATAGATCAAGAGCCTACTATTTAAGAGATTTTTGGATTCGTTAGTTTCAAGATCATAGACTAAGTCAACATGGTGGAAGGATGTCCTCCCAAGTTGACCTATTCCTTAGTCTTGGATTTTGAGGAGATTTCTAGGTTTTATTCCTTTCGACATTTTATTCTAAGATCAGTAGTCAGAAGTTAAAAAATAGTTCAAATCTATGAGTTCTAGAGACAAATTACATCTTCCACTATGCATTTCCAGATAATTGCCTCATTTCTTATTTTCCCTCTTAGCATACATTTACTTTTAGATCTCTACTGGGATATTTTTGTGTATTTCAAATCTATATTGGTCATATCTTATATTTACATTGCATGAAAGAGAAATTTTCAACATACTTCCTTGATAAGGTTCTGAATTTTGTATTAGAATAAATTTATCCTCTTTGGGGTTTTTTTAATCAAATCTAGGGCTTATTGAGAGTCATGCTCAAAAGCCCCTCTTTCTCTTGTATTGAATGGCTAAAGAAATTGTTTAACTTGCTTAGTCTTGTTTTCACTATTATCATTGATGTAGTTTTCCCCTGAACAAAAATAACATTTGAATCCAAATCACATTAGAAACAATATGGAAATCCAAATCATCCATATCAATAGTAACTTGTCAATCTTAAGATCATTTCAACAACCGTATGCAAAAATCCTCAGCAATCTCATCCTCTACAATAAGATGTTATACAATTTTCATGTTAACTCCAACCAATTGATCATGAAAAAAATATCCTTTCTAGTCTCAAAAATTTTAGTGACCTCTTTGGTAAGCTCAATAAAAACCTCAAGTTTCTCTATATGTTCCATATCAAATTTCACTAAGTGATCAGCAAAACCAACCACACATATTTCTTCAACTTTAGCAAAGTCATCATTTACCTCTTCCTTAAAAGAAAAGTGTCTTCTCCTCTAAACAATCATTGTAACAGGCCATACAAATTTCTTCTTGATCGGTAGGGTCTAACTCAAACTAGGCTTCAGTATCCTCTTAATAATTTCAAGCCAAGATGGATTCCTCTCAAAGTGAAACTACCTCACGTCAATGCTCTATTCACTCAAGGAAAACTCCATCTTCTCACATCAAGGTTTCTTCACAACAAAAAGATCTATCTACAAGTCCTCTGCAATTGTAAGTCAAAACTTCCATCTACCACCTCACAACAAAGATATCTAGGAATCCAAAAAGAACTAGCACTACAAGATCAACCATCTCCATGAGATCAATCAAATCCAAAAGATCAACCAGCTCCATGAGATCAACTAGCTTTGATACTAATTAATATAGTACAAGGCAATAGAATCCCCAAACAAGATGTCCAAGTCCCCAATAATTAACCACACAATGGAAGATAAATAATAACATAGAGATTTAGATTCAAAATAATGTCAATTCTAATAAAGGCATCATAAGATTTACCTCCAACATGCTCGCCTATAATGACTTCTAGATTATAGCCAAATACACAAGCAATTACAATGACATCTCTGCAAGACCTTGCAAGATCCAATCACTATCTAGCCCATACCAACAATCTGGTAGAAAACCCAAAGAAGAATCTAAAATTGTGCTTGCAAGCCACCAAGCAACCTTCTTATTTTCCCAAGCCCACACTTAGCTACTAGCTCTGTCAAACTTTACTCCTCCCAGCTACTCCATGTTGAACTAAATTCTGAATGAATGACTCTCGAAAAGACAAGACCCTCTACTTATACCAAACCAATCCACAAGTCATCCTAGAAAGTTATATCAAATAAAAAGACACATTAAATGCACACTCAAGCCACAAGTTAGCCTAACAGACTAAATTAAATACCCACTTAGGACAAGACCTAAGTTTACAATGCATAACTAATTCATAACACCAAATAAGAGTCTACACTCTTAATTTAGGTCCACATTCCATCCAACAATCCAAATCCAAGATTGCATAAGTCAACTCCTGTGGATCAAAGCTCACAAAAATAATCTCCAAATTCTTCCCATGAAATAGGGACACGTTACCAACAGCCACCAAAAAGGCTCTAACTCCAAGATGAATACTCCAATCATTAAGCACACATAGGACAAGGTCCATCAATATGCTCCGAACATAACCCTAACTACTCAAGACATTAGGCTCATAAACTCCAAGCTGGATGCTCCTACAACATAATTTGACCCTTTGAAAGGTTATGCTTGAAGGTCCCTCTTTCACTTTCCCTAATGTACAACTAAAATTAGAGGTTTAATATGCACATCTTAATCTCTATCTTACATATTCATTATTCCCATAATTATTTATGATATATAATGTATTTATACGAATCTATTTTTTATTATTTTATTTGAGAATCTTATTTTTACAAACAAGGAATACTAAGAGGGAGGTGAATCAATATTCTGACACTTTTTACCCAATTATGGATTTTAATTATAAACCATAAATATGCATAAACTAATGAACTGAATAGCAATAAATAACATCCTAGAAATCTACTCATAATACCATATTTTGTTAACTAGAGAAACCTTGGCCAAGGAAAAACCCCAGTGGGGATGGTACCCACAAAATGATGCACTAATCAAAAATACCTTATAAGTAGTTGTGCCCCTCTTAGGAGTCTATTACATCACATATAGTAAATATATCATTTCTAGAGGCCTCAACCTTGTTAGGAGCTATAATACAAAATGATCTAACAATGCTTACAAGAATATACAAGTGGTATAAATACTTTACCAAAATTGATTATACTAATATATGATTAGTCCTTGTGTTCCTCTCATTTTATCATGCCCGTATAACTTTTTCTCTACTCTAATAATCAAAGCATACTCTATCTAGCATAAAAAAATCTTGCATAATATAATCATAACATAGCATAACCATGTATATCTCTGCTTTTCAAAAAGTTCTTCCTTTATACCCATTTTCTTAACTCTTTGTTCAATCAGCCTAATAAACTAAGAAACATATTTTTAAGAGCTTTTTATCACAATTTTCTTAGTGTAGGTAAACATCTATGATGTCCTTCCCACAATTGTAAGTCTTTTAATTGTCAAGACACTTCAATACCTTAGTCAAATTATCCATTCTTTTCTGTGTACTTTTCCTCTGTGATAATAAATTGTCTTTCAATTTTTCAAAACTCATATCAACTATCATATAAACATTAGTGAACATAATTAGATCATGCATAAACACTATATTATCATATTCCAAAATTGTTTCCTTATATCTTCTTCCATTAAAGCTCGCTATTGAAAACTATATGCCTGCTAACTAATGATCCTTATTTTACTTGGACAATTTATTTACCTTAACTTATCAAACCTTTATCTCAATCATGAGAAATCTTAACTATATATAGTGTTTCTATTAATGAAAATAACTAATTACTTACCTTAGCCAACTTTCCAACAATATCCCCGTTCCACATTGATGGAAAGACTTAGTGAAATTTTAGCTAAGTGTCAAAGTTTCAAAACTTTAAAATTTGATCGTACAAAACTTTATCTTATTCATATTTGAATTACTCTTTATTATCTATTCTCTCCCCCTTTTTACATATTTAATTATTCTCCTTAGTATATTTTTTACTATATACTCTCTCCCCCTTTGACATTAATGTCAAAGGTGAGTTACCTATGTACAAAACAAAATTGTAGTTCCAGTCTTCTTAATTCACATACCTTAATATGTTTGCAAAGTTTCTCCTTGGATTCTCATACTCTTGTTGTGATATGGAGCCTAATCAGACTTGGATGTTTATTCAATGTAGTTTTATCCCCATATTATTTCTACGAGGGTTTGGGGGTAGCACCCCCAAGATAAGATCAAGGAAAACACCCCTGCAATGTCCTAGGGCAATGCCAAAAATGCCCTTATATTGTAAAAGGTTTTGGCTACTATTTTTCTATTATTCTAGCCCTAATTTTGTAAGTGAAAAAAAAGCTTGTATAAAAAGGCTTAGGGTTAGGGATTTCATAATGTGTGATGCAAAAATTGGTTCTTACAGTGGTATTGAACTGTAAGGGATTAGAAATTTTAATCAGGTTCTAATCACTAGATAATAATAATATTGGACTTGTTGTTGGTGGATGTAGCCCATGGATTGGGTGAACCACGTTAAATCTTGGTGTCTTGTGTTCTCTTTTATGTGATCTACTATTTTTTGGTATTGGTTGTATTTGCATGTAATTGTTATTTATGTCTGAGTTTAATCCTAACAAATCTATATCCCATATCTTCTTTATTGATTCTACAACTTGGATGATTGCACAAATAGCATAGGATTTTATCTCTACTTATGAATGACTTATAGCTTTTCTTTGAAGATTTTAATTTCTCAAGTTTTTTTCACAAGAAGTTACAAGACTTCTCAAAAAAGTAAATCTCCCCAATTTTTTATCCCTATCTCTTTGAAGTACACTAATGGGTTCATAATTATTTCTAACAATTTTACCCATCTAAATAATGCTCACATCTTTCATCTCAAAATTCAAAGCTAGTTGCTCTTTCTTTTCCTTGTCCTCCTTGGTACACTTAGTGACATCTTTTGCATGTTTATTTGATCTGATACAAGTAGTATAGATCTTCTTACCCATCTCAATTCATCCTCTAATGTTCTTTGTCCACTAATTAATTACTTGGATGGAATTGGTTATGTTCGCACAAAATTTGTGGAATTGTGCATATTCAAATTTTGTCTTTTCTCTAACTCTAAACGATTAAGATAACAAATTGTAATGAGAGTCACATTCATCAATTTTATTAATTAGGTTGTCTACAATTTTAGTCTCTAGAAATGATGAAGGGATAGGTAAGGTTATATGTCATCTATCCAAATCCTTTTCAATAATTCGTACATGCTTCTTTGATTTCTTTTATGATTTCTTTTTATACTTTGCATATGAAAACAATGATATCTCCATGAATGCATCTTCATCCATGTCCTCTTTTACTAGATTAGTGATTTCATCACTCAAATCACTACTTTCCAACAATGTTGAAAATGAAATACTTGGGGTAGAAGGTGTAGCAATTACCTTCTCTTTATTAACTATTTCATCATTCTTCTCATTGGATCTTTGTTTAGGCATAGTAGACTAAGTTTCCACTTTATTATCATCATATACTATGGTAAATGAAGATCTATCTTCATTTTTCATAGATATCAACTAATCAACATCCATACCCTTTTTTCCATGTTCTTCTCCTTTATTTTGATCTACTTCTTGATCATGTTTCTTATCACTATACTTATTTATCTTGCCATATCAACTACTTTTTTCATTATGTCTCCAATGTTTGTTGTATTATCCAAGTAACATTCATGTTTTTCCTTTTCTAACTCTTTAGCTATAGTGTCTAAAGTTATTGATACTCCACTCACAAATAAATTTGGTTGTTGAGTTGTACTATAAAACTGATTAGTATCATCTTTATTAATAGCCTTATTAGTGGGTTCATTAAGGTTTATTCTAACTGTTCTTTTCTTATACGCGGTCTTCTTAAAATTGGGATAATTCAACAGTTCAATTAGTTCATTTTCTATCTCATCTCCCACCTCATCATATAATCCTTCCATAAGCTTAACTAACCTCATCTTGGTTCTCAATTTAGGCTTTACATTCTCTAGTACATCATTCATTTCCTCATATATGATTAGTATGCAAATTTTGAACAACTTATCTTCTCTCATCTTCTTGTCTTCATCTAAAGATCTCATTATCATTGCATCCAATTTATTTGATAAATAATAATAGTTAATACCCTTGATTTCTACAAAATTTCTCGTAAACTCGTCAAATACTTGATATCAAAGCTTCAATCATACCTTGTTATTGTTTATCATATCTCTAATAATATTTTTGAATTTGGTAAACTTTACCATCATGTTCCATTCTTTTTTTAACGGTCTTCAGATTTGGTTTGTATTTCTTCTTCTCTACTTTAATGTCTACTCAGGTTCTTTAGGTGCCTCTCCAATATCAATTTTTTCATGTGCCTCTTCAACTTTTAATTTTTTCTTCCACTTTAATATCTTCTTCCTCTCCACAACCTTAGGATTTTTAGGACTATGGCCTTGGGCCTTTGCCTTTTGTCTAGGTTTCTTCTTAGGCACACTTTTTACTTGTTGTTCTCTCTTCTCATGGAGGTGTCCTTTTTGATCTTTTAGGTGCACTACAAGGTTTAGGGATAATCCTATTGTGATTTTCACATCTGCACATATCATGTATCAGGCACTACTATAGTAGGCTCATTTACCTACTCACTGCTAGTTCCTTATAGTTTGGTCCTTGAGGGGATTATGCTTGTCATTTTTGTCTCTTGATATTCCTCCTTTGTTATGCCTTATTGCATAGAAATATTTCCATCCATTTTCTCTACCTTTCTCTTTCTTGTAACCTTGTATATTTGTTCTTTGATTTGGTTGGATTTCTCCTTATATGTTCCCCATCTCTCACATTCCTTATCCTTAGGTGATGTAAGCATTACTTCTATGCAGTCTTCACATTTTTCTTTGTCTGCCTAATAACCCATTGGATGAATAAAAATATCTCTTGGTTCCATTTCTTCCATGCAATTAATATCTATCTCAACCATAAAATATACTATCTCTACATACTTTTCAACAACTAGTCTTTGAATTCTATATCTTTTCTTCATCTCTTTTTTAAAACTTTTCAATATTCTAGATGAATATATTGTTATGTCACCTCTACTGTACATACTAGAATTTTTAGTGATTAAATTCATGGTGTAGCTATCATTAGTCTATGCATGAGGGTGCATATTGGGAAACTTGTGCATGATATGAAATAAAATGTACAATACCAATGAACCAAATCTAAAGGGTCGGTGTTAGTCATGTTTGATTCTTCTCACATTCTCAAATAGTTTTTGTCAATCTCATAAATACCAAAGTGCTCCTTATCTATGAGCATATTATAGGCTATTTGTATCAATATTTTGTGTCCCAAAAGCTCAATGATGAAAAAGAGAATCTCAAATTCATTGACTAAAGTACTAGCTCAGATTCATGTTAGATTTCCATCTAGGTGTTTTTAGAATAATAACATTGCTTTTAAAATCTACATGTAGTTGGATATGTATAAATTGTAAAAAGGATAAAAGTTGTTAAGCATAAAGATAAAATAAATCAATATTATCTCCTTAAATTTCTCAAAAAACAACCAATCAACTCAAATTGCATAGATCAACTTAACTATGAATTAATCTTGATTGTTCATCTTGATCATTGATTCTACCCAAGTTTTCAATAAATTTAGGCTTCCTTCTCTTCGTTAAAAAAGGGTGCAATTGTGGAGTCATTTTATGTTGTTTCTACTCTTGAGCTATCATGCATCCATCAATTCAATTATTACTTTTTTCATACAATTTAGCTTAGTTTTTCATATCATTTCATAGCTTCAAATCGTGTTTATTTTATATTCATGCATTGGTTAGCTTAGTTTTCTTATTGCTTCATCCTATTTGCATTAAAAATCCAAAAAGTTAGATTAATATGAATTTCATTCAAATCATATGTATCTTTGTTGTTTATAGGCATTGATTACTCAAAACATCTAGAGTACTACACTCACATTGATTAGGAGGTGATAGATAAATTTGTATAGGTTTTTGCATTTTTTTAATCTAGTATTATCTAACCATGCATACAAGGATCTATTAAGTGTTTGTGATTGTAGCTCTTACAGCATCAAATTTATCATAGCAATTAAGATTCTCACTATTTTTTAATGATATATTGATATCGCATCTACAAGCATGATTCTTCCCATGCCTATATCCCTTTATAGGAAGAGAATAGTCAACATTATCATCTATAGGTTCATTCCAAATAGTGATGTTATCAATGGAATGCACCTCTCTATCAATAAATCATACTATAGAAGAGAAATATTCATGATCTATAAAAGGATATTATTAGAAAAGAGAAGTGCATATAGAATATATCAAACCAACTATTTTGTGATTGAAATGTATGCAAGACCCCATGAACAATCCAAAAAGAAGGCATTAAAAGTATATACATATTCATGTAAATTCCATGAAAAAAATATCTAACTAAATATACACAAAGTGGATCTAGTTGCACAATGAAATAATCTAACTCCACAAAGAAGGGATCGCAAGATAATATCTTACTATCAAAATAGCAAAATCTAACTCCAAGATGAAAAATCAAAAGGGGATATGTGTTGAGTTCACCAAAATATTTAAAAGGGAAATGGAAAAAATGAATATAACAATGTAAACTAGATGAGATGAATTCAATAGGGGCTTCCAAACATAACTCTCAATATAACTCAAGTTCGATTAGCATGACCCAAATAGGATTAAGGGATGTCAATCCTATACCCAACTAATACTAAGGAAGTCTGCAAGCATGCCCTTTTTATGCAATTTTCATTAACTTTAGATATTCAATGTAGAAGTAAATATATCCAATAGATTAGATGACAAAGATGAATAGATCTAGAAGCAATATGTATGCAATCAGTCCAATTAAACTAGAAAACTATATCTATAGTATGAGATGAAAAAGAGGAATAAGATTGACCTCAAATGTGTAAGGGAAGGTGTCTTTCTACTCAAAGAATTATGGATCTATGACAGGAGATTTGAGTGCGGGTCTAGACTCAAGACAAAATACCCAAAAGTCCCTTAAAATATCTAACCTTTAGGTACAGGTTAACCTAGGTGATGTATGTTGTGAGGTTTACAAAATGATAAACATGTTCTTCAAGTGCATAAATAAAATTAACCTAGAATCTTCTCAAATTCACTGACTCTAATTTTTTAAATTGAAATTCACCATTTTGATAACATGTTCCTTTTCATATGTCATATTCAAGCTCCTATTTAGGGATTAGCCTTGAAAGAAAAAAGTATGAAAAGCATAAGATTCAGCAAGACAAATGCAATGATTCACCTTACTTGATGAAACCCTTTTTAGGAAGAATTATGTTATTACTAGATGTTGTTGATGTAGAATCTTCAGTAGGAATGTAGGAAATATCCACAATTGAAAGGGATATAATACCAAATTATGTAGCATGGATGTATACATGTACAAAGGAATAAGAATAAGATGGATATCACATTTTAGATCTTGAAGAGGAAATGCTCACAAACGATCTTTGAATCCTGAGAATACCTTGAATGCTTGATCAAATTGATTTGATAACTTGATAGATGCCTTAAATATCCTAGCTTAAATTCCCTTCATGGGTGTATAGATGTATTTTTATATGAAAATGAGGTTCCCAAGCTTCATTTTATTCTATTTTTTAGGATCAAAAATAAAGCAAGCCAATGGGGTCACCTAATTTTCAAAATTAAATCCCCAAAACAAAACTAAACCCAGGACAAAAAATACCTGAGGCACAATTCGACCCAGCTAAATTATACCTATATAGGTTGATTGGGTCAACCTATATCTACTTTATCTCAAGGAAGGATAACCCTAAGGTCTCAAAAATTATATAGACATAACTTTAAAAAGAGGAAATGAAGTGTGTGTGTGTGTGTGTGTGTGTGTGTGTGTGTGTGTGTGTGTGTGTGTGTGTGTGTGTGTGTGTGTGTGTGTGTGTGTGTGTGTGTGTGTGTGTGTGTGTGTGTGTGTGTGTGTGTGTGTGTGTGTGTGTGTGTGAGAGAGAGAGAGAGAGAAAGAGAGAGATTTGAGCAAAAATGAATCCATGGAAAATAAAATTACTAAATGGTGGGAGATAAAAGGTCTTAAATAATGGGTGGTTCCATTTTAGGATGATACAGTACCTTATTGTTCAATTTGTGATTCATTCTCTGTTGGGTAGTGTGTTCTTGTCAGTTTTCATGATCATTGGTGGATGTTAATATTGTGATGGAGATCTATGGTCATGGATCTTCAATGGTGCATAAATATATGTTATTAGATCATACAAGGACCAAAATATGATACCAGAATCTTTAAAATAGTTGATGTAACTCATTTTTATTATTTGGGACCAAACCTATTTATTTTGATAAGTTTCATGTTTTTGGGGAATGTTTTGGGTCTTGACAATGATATGTGTGTTGTGATGCCTATATATGGAAATGTAATGTATCTCTTGAGGTATTTAGTTGTAACTAAGCCCTTAGTAACAAGGTAATTTTCATTTGAATTTAATTTAAGGTCTCTGACTTAAGATTGGAAGCAAGCAATCATGCATGAGCTTAGATATAAGAAGGCCAATTATTGAACCTTTGTACCTCATATTTTCTATGAATGAGTGTTGATCTTGCTTGGTTCTCTCCAAATGTTTGTTGTTTCCATTGTGCTTACTATTGTTTCATGGTTGGACTAATTTCTTTCAAATCTCTCCAACTAGAGACTATTGTTAGATTGTGGTGACTAATCAGGAAAGTACTGTACATACTTCATCACCCTGAAAAAAAAAATTGGTACTATTTTCCAATCATTTTGGTACTATTCACCATTCATAGATTTGCCACTAAAGTTATGGCTAATTATGGCCGACATGTTACAACCCTAAAGCGGTTTAATACTTGTATAAAAGGGTTTAGGGTTGGGTATTTTTCATTATGTTGTGATGCAAAATTGGTTCTTGCGGTGGTATTGAGCTGTAAGGGATTACAGATTGTAATCAGGTTGTAATCACTAGATTGTACTAAGATCGAACTTGTTGTTTGGTGGACGTAGCCCAAGGATTGGGTGAACCACGTTAAATCTTGGTGCCTTGTGTTCATTTCTGTCTGATCTATTATTTTCTATTATTGGTTATATTTGCATGTATTTTTTATTTCTGTCCATGGTTTATCCTAACAAGTGGTATCAGAGTGAGGTTGTCTTTCAGTTATCCTCTGCAGGAAAGTCTCATGGTTAAGTGGGAGTCTCACGGTTGAGTGGGAGCGATGGTAGATGAGGGTAAGCTGAGGGTTGACAGGTTTAATGGGCAGAACTTCCAGTTATAGAAGATGCAAATGGAAGACTATCTATATCAGAAGGATTTATGGAATCCATTGGAAGGCAAAGCCAAGAATCAGGGAACTATGTCAAATGCTGAATGAGATCTTTTGGACAGAAAGGCACTCGAAAGCATTTGATTATGCTTGGCACCATCGGTGGCATTTAATATTACAAAAGCAAAGACAATAGAAGATTTAATGAAAACCCTAGCGACACTGTATGAAAATCCCTCCACTTAAAACAAGGTATTTCTCAAGAAGCATTTATTTAATATGAAAATGGAAGAAGGTGGATCTATTGCAGATCATTTAAATGAGTTTAATACTATTACTAGTTAGTTATCTTCTGTGGGTATCAATTTTGATGAAGAAATTAGGGCTCTCTTCATTTTGTGTTCTTTTCCTAAAAGCTGGAATGGCTTGGTAATGGCGGTGAGTAATTATGTTCCTAGATCTAGTACCCTAAAATATGATGATGTGATCAATGTTGTTTTGAGTGAGAAAACTCGTAGGAAATCCTCAGGTGGATCTACATCAAGAAGTGCTTTGAATGCACAAAGCAGGGGCAGAACGACTGAAAGAGGAAGTAACTCTAGAAATTGTGGGAAATCAAGAGGAAAGTCAAAGGGGAGGAGATCTCAATCGAGAGGACCAAATGATTGCTGGTACTGTGGGAAATCAGCGAACAAAAAGAAAGATTGCTGGAATCAAAAGAAAAATGAAGGAGATAAATCAGATGGAGACAAGGAGGCAAATGTGGTAAGTAACAAATCCAAAGAGGATGCTTTGCTTTTTTCTTTAAAGAGTGTTGATGATTCATGGGTTTTAGATTCTGGTGCTTCATTTCATGCTACACCTCATAGAGGTTATTTCATTGATTATGTCAAAGGGGATTTTGGGCTTGTTTATTTGGGGGATAATGAACCCTGTTAGATTGTTGGAAAGGGAAAAATTAAGATTAAGTTACAGAATGGGAATCATTGGCTACTACATGAGGTAAGACATGTTCCAAGGCTGAGTAGAAATTTAATTTCAGCCAAGCAACTCGATGATGAGGGTTGTGTAGTTACTTTTAATGATAAAAATTGAAAGGTTTCAAAAGGTTCTCTTGTAGTAGCAAAAGGTGTGAAAGTAGGCACCTTATATCTTTGTATAGGTCATATTGTTCCTACTACTTTGATTGTTTCAAAGAAAAATGAATGTTCAGGAACAATTGCTACAATTGAGCAGGGAGAACAAATAGTTGTTGTAGATTTTGATACAGTGTTGTGGCACAATAGACTTGGGCACATGAGTGAGAAAGGTATGAAAGTACTTCATTCAAAGAAAGTTTTACCAGGTTTGAAATGTGTTAATATGGATTTCTGTGAAAGTTGTATGTATGAAAAACAAAAGAGAGTGAGTTTTGTAAAGATTGGGAAGGAAAACAAAAAGGAGAAATTAGAGCTTGTGCATACAAATGTACGGGGACCAGCTTAGGTATCTTCCCTTGGTGGCTCTCATTATTATGTTACATTTATTGATGACACAACTAGAAAAGTATGGGTTTATTTCCTTAGACAAAAATCTGATGTATTTCAAACTTTTAAGAAATAGAAATGCTTGGTTGAAAATGAGACTGGTGAGAAATTAAAATGTCTCAGATCTGATAATGGTGGTGAGTATTGCAGTCATGAATTTGAAGATTATTGCTCCACTAATGGTATTTGTAGATAGAAAATTGTTCCAAGGACTCCACAAGAAAATGGAGTGGCTGAACACATGAACAGGATTATAATGGAGCACTCAAGGAGTATGAGATTGCATGTTGGGTTGCCCTTACACATGTGGGTGGAGGCTATCAATACTATAGTATATTTGATTAATAGATGTCCCTCTACTCCTTTGGGCTATGGTATTCCAAAGGAAGCATGGACTGGTAAGAAGGTGAGTTATTCTTTTCTCAAGACCTTCGGTTGTGAAGCTTTTGCTCATATAGACTCTGAAAATAGAACCAAGCTAGAAGCTAAATCAAAGAAATGTGGCTTTGTTGGATATGGCATTAATGAATTTGGTTATAGGCTTTGAGATTTTGAAAATCTTAAAATTGTTAGAAGTCAGGATTTCATATTCAATGAGAAAGTGTTGTACAAAGATCTGTTGCAGCAACATGAGAAGAAAGAAGATGATTATGTAGTGCTGGATGATACTCCAAAAGTTGATGTTCCAGCCATTCCTCATGGTGTGCAACAACTGCAACAACAAATACCACACACACCAATGAATGTTAGACGGTCAACGAGGCAAATTAGACCTCCACAAAGATTTTCTCCCTCTTTGTATTCTATTTTACTTACTGATGCTGGTGAACCTGAAAGTTATGATGAAGCTGTGCAAGTGGATACTGAGATTCAGTGGGAGTCTGCAATGAAAGATGAAATGGACTCTTTGCTACAGAATAAGACATGGGATCTATGCAAGTTGCCTGCAGGTAAAAATGCTTTACAGAATAAGTGGGTTTACAGGTTGAAAGAAGAGGAAGGAGGTAAGAAAAGATTTAAGGCCAAGTTAGTTGTAAAAGGATTTGCACAGAAAAAGGGAATTGATTTTGATGAGATATTTTGTCCTGTTGTTAAAATGACTTCTATCCGTGCTATTTTAAGTCTTGTGGCTACTGAAGATTTGCATTTAGAGTAGTTGGATGTTAAAATAGCCTTTCTTCATGGTGATTTGGATGAATAAATATATATGGCCCAGCCACGGGGATTTGAGGTCAAAGGTAAGGAGAACTTATTGTGCAAATTGAAGAAAAGTTTATATGGCTTGAAGCAAGCACCTCGGCAATGGTATCTAAAATTTGACAAGTTTATGCATGAGCATGACTATAACAGGTGTCATTCAAATTATTGTGTTTATTTTAAGAGGTTGGATGATGATAGCTACATTATTTTATGTCTATATGTTGATGATATGCTTGTAGCTGGGTCTAACATGGATCATATTAAGGGGCTAAAATGCCAGTTAGCACATGCATTTTCTATGAAGGATTTGAGGGTAGCAAAAAAAATCCTTGGTATGAAGATTTGCAGAGATAGGAAGAACAGAACATTGAAGCTATCTCAAGCTGATTATGTTGAGAAGGTGTTGGAACGTTTCTCTATGGAGAATGGTAAAGCTATCAGCACACCTTTACCTGGTTATTTGAAATTGACTAAGGAGATGTGTCCTAAGACACCGAAAGAGGAGGATAAGATGTCCAAGGCACCCTATGCTTCAGCTATAGGAAGCTTGATGTATGCTATGGTATACACTAGGCCAAATATTGCACATGTAGTGGGAGTCGTTAGCAAGTATATGAGTCATCCAGGATTTGAGCATTGGAATGTTGTAAAGTGGATTCTCCTATATTTGAGAGGAACATACAATAAGTGTTTATACTTTGGGGGCTCTACTACTGATTTACAGGGCTATGTTGACGTAGATTTGGAAGGGGATATTGATATCAGGCAGAGTACTACAGGTTATGTCTTTACTATTAGTGGGGCAGCTATGAGCTAGGTTTCTAGGTTACAAAAGATTAATGCTCTATCCACTACAGAGGCAGAGTATGTTGCTGCTACAGAGGCAGCCAAGGAGATGATATGGCTTCAGTTCTTCTTGGAAGAATTGGGACATCCTCAGAAGGATAATTATTTGTTCACAGATGTCAGAGTGCCATTCATCTTGCTAAGAATTTAGCTCTGCATTCTAAGACCAAACACATACAGTTGTGGTACCATTTCATACGGTCAGTTTTGGAGGATGGATAGTTAAAGCTGGAGAAGATACATACCAATGGCAATCAGCAGATATGTTGACAAAGGTTGTAACAAGGGAGAAGTTGAACTCCTCTTCAGCTTCGGTTGGTCTTTTAAACTGAACATGAATAAAAGAACAGAAGAGTCCAGGGTGGTTTGATCCAGTGGGAGCCCCATGTGGTAGTGGTATTGCTACAGGATCAGTCTCCAAGTGGGAGATTGTTGTTTAGTGTGGAGCCTGATCAGTCCCCAAGTGGGAGATTGTTAGATTGTGGTGACTGATCAAGAAAGTACTGTACATACTTCATAATTAGTGGGGTTTGGGGATTCGCCCCAAAAAAAAAAAATTGGTACTATTCACCAATCGTTTTGGTACTATTCGCCATTCGTAGATTCGCCACTAAAGTTATGGCTAATTATGGTCGATATAACCCTAAAGTGATTTAATACTTGTATAAAAGGGTTTAGGGTTGGGTATTTTTCATTATGTTGTGATGCGAAATTGGTTCTTGCGGTGGTATTGAGCTATAAGGGATTACGGATTGTAATCAGGTTGTAATCGCTAGATTAATAATATTGGACTTGTTGTTTGGTGGATGTAACCCAGGGATTGGGTGAACCACGTTAAATCTTGGTGCCTTGTGTTTATTTCTATGTGATCTATTATTTTCTGTTATTGGTTATATTTGCATGTATTTTTTATTTCTATCCATGGTTTATCCTAACAACTATGACAAGAATTGGCTTGGATTCTTGTTAGTACAACTCCTTGGAGTGATGCAGGACATTCTGGCCAACATAGATATTCACTAGGTAAGTACTATTTTTTTGTGAGATAATTGGATCTTGATAGAAAACTCTTTGGAGGTATAGATGTGCCTTAGTGGGAATAAGTATGGGGAAAAAAAAAATAACCTAAATGCAACATTTTCATATGGATGGTGGTCCATAATTATGTCTTATTTGTGTCAATGAGGCTTCCTTGGTTTGTCAATTTGCTTTTTTTTTGTAATAATAAGTAATATGTTTCTCATATTTTATATCAACTTTCTCTTTCTCTAAGTAAATTTGGTACCTCTACTTGAGAATTTGGAATAATGCTTATTGGCATGTCTCCTCTTTGGCTAAGTTGTGGGCTTTTTGGGGTAAGCCTCTAGTGAAGAATTATTTTCTTCACTTTTTTTGGGTTCTCAGACCCACTTTCATTATCTAGCATATTTGGTTGGAGAAGAATCATAGGATTTTTCATTATTCTAAGATGGTTGTTCAACATTTGTGGTGGAAATTATGCACTCTCTTTGTGAGATTGTCTTGGAAAAGTGTGACTTTTCTATAGGTGTGTATCCTAGAGATGTTAATATTTGCAACCATATTAATTTTCTTCTTAATGGATATTATCCTTCTCTTGGGGTAAGGATTGGTAGGAAGGTTATGAGGACTATATGTGGTTATCCTTTACAAAACATTAATTGGGGGATTTGGTGAATCCCTTCTCCAGTAGTTTTAAAAATCAACATTAACAATTCTTATTAGGGAAATTTAAGACATTCTTTTATTGGTGGAGTCAAGCACAATAGTTGGGTATATTAAACTTATTTTCTCTAATTGTAAGAGTCTTCATACAAATAATTACATGCAGATTCGCCATTTAGTATTATATGGAAAAATATTGTATTCTTGGTTGGAAAAAGGATTATTAGTGAATTTGATACTCATATGGTTGTGACACTACTGGATGAGAAATAATTAGAAGATGTCAATTGAAACTTAGCATTCATTCTTACATAGGTTCTCAAGTTGTGTGGTGCTTTAGAATCTATTACTTTTTTCACATTTCTAGGGAGAGGAATAGAATAACAACTTGTATAGCCAAATGGGTTTTTATCAGATACAGGGTTGGAATATTGTGGATAGGGGATATTTATATTTTTAATTGTCTCACATGTTGAATTAGTCAATGGATAAAGATAAGGTTGTACAATGTCCTCTTGTCTGATGAGTAGCTGACCCTTATGGTTTTGTACTTCTCTTTATTTTGAATATATTTTACCCCTTTTTTAGTAGTTATTTTGATATAATTGCATTGGCTTTCTCTCTTTGTTTCTTAAATAATAATTATTCAAATGACAGTCTTCACCACAATAAGAAATTGAGGCCTCTTAAAATAATTATTTTGAGGATCAGTACCATTATTGTGATATAAGTTTTGGAATTACAATAATATTTAGAATGATTTTTATAAAACTTAAAGAATGTTGGTTATGATTTAAAGACAAAATCATTCTCACTAATTTTGAGAGAAATTGAAAACTAAATTAATTTTTCTCTCATTTGACATAATGAATTACAAAACATATCATAAATAAGATGACTAGTTCATGAGTTGAGCATAAATATTCATAATGAACTATTCAAATTGACTGGATATTTTTTTAAGAATGATATGAATCAAAGAAATATCTACAAGTTGAACTCATAAACCATTAAACTAATGACTAAGAAAATCAAAATTTTAAATGAACCTATTATATTAAACTATATATGCTTGAGGTCTTTGAATTGACCCTAAAGCTGGATTATCCTTGATTCATTGGAATTGGAAAAATTGTCTATCATTCATTGGATTTCATCTAATTCTAAATGAAAAAATAAAGGTTGATAACTATTGAAAATCTTATGAGCCTAGAGGCTTCCTCATTTTGAGCCTTTCACATGTAGTAGTGGTAACTAGTTCAAATGTCGAATCTATAAGGACATTAGTAAATGCTTGGAGCAAATGATGAATGAAACATTGAAATAAAATACCCTCTTTGTTTTAAAAAATAATAATAATTAAAATTCAATAACAACTTTTATAATAAAAAATTCATAAAGAAACCATCTTTTATAGAACTTTAAAAAAAGAAAAACCTTTTTAAAATACTTTAATTTATGAAATATTTTAAATATTATACAAAGAAATTAATATGAGTACTAGTTTCAAATTATATTACCTTTGAACAAAGATAAATAAACAAAAAATACTTTCAGAGGAGTTTCTAAGATGCAACAATGATTATTTGTAGTGATGATTTAAAAAGTTACTAAGATGCAATAATAGTTTTCAATGGATACTAGGTGTCAAAGGAATTTGAAGATGCCATTGAAGAAAGTAAATCACCACACAATTAGATTCAAACAACCAAAATTTGATTAACAAAGAGGTGACAAGGCATCACGATAAAAAAAATAAAAGCAATATAAGGTACCACAAAAGAATAACGCATAAAAGAATGACTCCACTTAATGAATATGAATCAGAGCATATGCAATCATTGCATACTAAAGAATCCCCCTATTTTCAAATAAATATTGCTCCAAAATCATTTTTCATCACCCCCCACCAATACCCCTCCCCTATTTAGACAATATATTACCTCATTTTTTTGCCCACTTTAGGTGAGAGTCTCATAGAGGGAGGCTTTCTTAAAAATATAGTGGATGTTGCTAAGAGTTGTTAGGAAAGTTTTAAGGTTAGGGGTCCTATGAATTTTGTGATGTGTTTTACTTTTTAAAATTAAGCTTATAAGTTTAAGGATATAAAAAATGCGTAAATTTCCTTTAAAATATTTTGCTCTAGTTTTCCCTTGAAACTTTTGATAGGAGTTATTTAGTTTTAGTGCAAACTAAAAAGTGATTAATATTTGGAAAAAATAACTTTTAAGTTGGTGAAGCAGTTTCTTGCCCCACCATTTTTCAGCCACTTAAATTTACAAATCTAAAAAGTAGGGGTTACTATTTTCTAGCAAAAACTAGAACTTAAGCCCTCTTTATGGGACTCTTGCCTAAAGCCTCCTGATATGAATGCATGTGGCATTGTATTGTCTCTTTGTGAAGACCCAATGACTCTTACAATGGTATTCTTCATGTTTGAATTATTATGGCATATATCATTGATATAAAAGATGGTATTGAATCATAAAGTTGTAAATGCAAGTGCTTACCACTACATGACACTTGTTATAAAATAAAAGGTATAAATGATATAATAATATGTATGAAATTTATCCTTTAGAACTTAATATAAGATTATATAAATATAAGATCAAAATAGTAATGGTAGGACAAAGCAATCTCAAGATAAAGATATAAATAGTATAACAATGTTTGGTGTGAAATAGAGATTTTTATATTAAACATTGATTATTTTTAATATGCTAGTTTAATAAACTTATTTCTTCATATTTTTTTGATGCAAGAGCATCCTTGGTTGGCTTGTAATCCTGCACGTTGGTTTGGTTTGAACTTGGATTTGGTGGACTCGGTCAAAGAATAAAGGGTGACTCAATTGATACTGAATTGGTTTGGTTGTTGTGTTAACAGAGTGACTCAGTTAATGAAGACATTCGACGAAGCTTGGGGCACTCGATTTGCACTAGGAGGTTAGCAATAGTGTTTCTCAAGTCATCTTCGTCAATAAAGGAACTCAGTTAGGTCTGGTGGAATACTAACACTCGACGTGGTTTTCTCTGACACTCGGTTTGGTCTTGGTCCATGTGGTAATTGAGTTGTCTATGAGCTAACTTTTGGCATTTAATTTGTCTATGGGTACTTAATTTGTGTTATAGCCAACTTGTGGCTTATGCAAATATTTAATGTAAGGGTTTATTTAATTTGTAATGGGATAGGCCAACTTGTGGCTCAATTGGGTATAAGTAAAGAGGTTTTGTGGAGTCTTAAATCATCTAGGACATCATCTCACTTGGAGAAGAGGATGAAGTGTAGGAGAAATCTTTGAAGGGCTAAGTAGATGAGGCTTGGTAAACCAAGAGATTGCTTTGTAGGCTTGCAAGTACAAGTTAAGATTTCCTTGAGGTTTTCTACCCGAGTGTGGATCTAGACTACTTGGGATTAGTGTGGGTTGGATCTTAAGGGATCTTACAGAACTATTTTTGTAATTCATTTTGTATTTGGCCCTAACTTGAAAGGCCTTACAGCCGAGCATATTGCATGTAAACAGTTATTTTATGAATCAAGTATTGTGATTTGGTATTACATCTTGCATTTGTGTTGTGTTTCTAATGTGTGGTTGTTTGCAAGTATCCAGCTTACCTCCAGTAGGGGTACCCTTAGATTCTTACTGCATCAAGTGGTATCAAAGCTCAATTGTTCCTGAGTGTGTAGATTGAGTGTCAAATCAGAAGTAGTTTGCATGAGGACTTGGGTGAAGGCTGGAAGAGAAGATTGATCTTGTGGAGCTGATTGATCTTCTAGATTTTTGGATGTATTGCTTTGGGTTTGCAAGGATCTTGGAAGATGACTCCAAGAAGATTGGACCCTAGGGAAATTTATTATCTTAATGATGTTGTGGAAGAAAGGATCTTAAAGAAGATTAAAGAAAATTTTAGATTTGAGATGGTGTTGATGAAGAGTGACATGATGCTGAAATTGTGAGTGATATAGGTGGTGTTCCTCAGTATGTCGGTACTGAAGATGGTTATGAAGAGGTTGCTTAAGACTTTGATGTTGTTGGATTGAGTGGTGAGGACAGAACTGGTCATGTGGAGGGACCTATTGGAACTAGGGTTGGCTAGTCTGCTAGACCTAGATCTCAGTTGAAACTAAAGCATAAGATGAAGGTTTCTAATTTCTTGGGTACATTGAATCTTAAAGACTTGATTGATTGGATTAGTGAATTGGAAGGCTACTTTGAGCTTGAGGATATTGAGGATCCACTTAGAGTAAGGTTCGCACAAACTAAGTTGAAAGGACATATTGCTCTTTGGTGGAAAGAACTGCAAAGAGATAGAGAGGAGGAAGGTGAAATGAAGATCACTAGATGGAGGTTTATGGTAACTAAGTTGAAGGCTAAGTTCACTCATGTTGATTATGAACTTTTTTTGTTCAAAAGGTTGCAAAATTTGAAACAGAAAGATATGACTATGAAAGATTATATTGACGAGTTCTACAAGTTGACTATTCAGTATGGACATAGAGAATTTTCAAGGAGAAGGTAGCTCGGTACATTAATGGTCTGAGATTCAATATCCAAGATGAGGTTGGTATATTGAAGATTCATTTGGTTGAGGATGATTATTAGTATTCCCTGAAGGTAGAAGATAAATTGAAGAGGAAAAGATAAGGTAATGCTAGAGGGAAGGAGAAGCAGGATAGCTCCGTAAAAGATAAACTAAGTGAAGAAGATGAACCAAAACCTATTGATCAAAAGAGAAGTGATGAGAGTTAATAATGGCCCAATTGTATGACTTTGTTTTAATCTATTTCATACACTTCCATAATTGCTTCCCTATTCCATACCCATTCTATTTCATCTCATTTTACCATTTTATGTTGCATGTGGTTTAATATTTAATCAAATTTTTTAATAGAATAATGTATAAATAATGTTGATTGAATTTACTAATGTCTAATTCATGTCAAGTGTATATACTTTTCCACATGCCTCCTATCACATGATGAAGAAGATCCAAGCATGACATTTATATCATGTGATTGCTCTTTCAAGCAAACATTCTCCAGCTCTATGAAATAATGATATATATATATAATGATGAAATTGAAGGAGGAGAACCATTCAGTAATATTTCCAAATGAAATGGCTCAAGGAGGATGTGACAATATGCAAGCATATTCAGTGATAAATCATTGTCATTTAATTCAACAAAACCCAATGGTCTACAGCCACAATTTCAATCCATAAGATTTGTTAGTTAATGGGAATGTGAGATACATTGCCGTCTAGGCTTATGGAATCATGTTTTAAATTATTTTTGTGGCTTGCCTTCCATTCCATGTTGTCAATTTGGCAATGATATATACTAATATGTAGAGTCATGGATTGCATTGGGAGGAAATATTTTGTGATTCACATAAAATGATAGCCTTCAGAAACTACCAAGAAATAAATCTATGGTATGCATAAATAGATCCACGTGGAGAAACCGATCAGTATTTTTCTATTTTTACCTATAGTTGCAAATAGTAAATGATGTAGCCCTTATTTTGTTACATTTGCTTGGCCATAAACTAATGGTGTAAATATTGTATATGTATTTTGTTACTATTCTTTGTAAAAATGACCTATATATATGGTTGAATGTAATAGCAAAAGAGGACAAAGATTATTATCAGTGATATATTCATTTCTGAGATTGCTTTATGCAGGTCTGAACTATGTTACTCTATAATAAACAAAAGCATCATTATTGCATGGTTGTAGTAGTGTAGAAACTATTTTTCTCTATGCATTGTGAAAGTTGAGGAGTCAGGACCTGCTCTTTGGTGAAGCACGATGGTATTTCTATTTAGTGTGATTATTTTAATATATTATTTAAGCATTTAATTTCGTAATTAGTCTATTTGATAAATTAGATGTTCATATTTTTTTAATATGTTTGTTGATTTTTTAGATCAGTTAATTTAGATATGAATGTATTATTTCTATAACTATTAATGCTATCATTATTTCTTTCATAAATTATTGTTTTTAATATTTTATAGATTAATGTTTATTTATGTTTCTGATGTTCCTATCACTAGGAAGTGACAATTCATGTTGCTAGGATTTATTTAGTTTTTCATAGATTTGCTTCACATGTTGTAGCTACATTCATAATCCCTCATCTCACAACTATCACCCCTTGATGGCATACTGCTCAGACACCTTTTGTAAGCTTACGCTCTTAGATTGACACATATAGACTAGTTGAACATCATCATACATTGCTAACTATTTCTTAATTATTCGCCCCAGTGTTGGCCTATCATTTTGGCATTGTTGTCGGGGAAAGGTGTCAAAGGCATGTTAGTTTGATGAGTTGAGTTAGGAACAATGCATTAGGATGAAAACTTTTGCAATTGCTAGCCTTGTTTAAGTAATTAATCTTAATTTGCATTGGTTAAATCATATAGATGCATTGCTTTAGAGTTTTTTTTTAGAGTTTGCAAGTAGGCTTAGAAATTAGATTCATTAGTTGCTTTAGAAACTAGATTTAATTTTACATTATCACTAGTTGTTGTGAGTTATTGGCATATTTTGAAGAAAAATGTTTAAAATAATGCATTTCCAAGGTTGTTCAAGTATATAAATTTTGGTTAAAAATTGCTTCAAAAATGCAAAATTTGAAGGGAACATAAGAGGCAAAATGTGCTTCATGTTGGAGGCACTACTGCATGACCCCGCAAGGGGCATTTCCCCTTGACCCCACTGGTGGTTGTCGCCCCTAGACCCCCACCTTCAAATTTAAAAACAAAAGAAGAAATTGGTGGGGAAATCACGTTGACCGAAGGTGATGTTTTAATACCCTCTCTACCTATTGAATGCATCTTAAAATATATTGATCTTCCATCATCACAGGTATGTACAAATGGTATCTTTATGTCTGACCAAGAAAAAATCATTGATGAATTCTTAGAACAATGTGATTTTGATGATGAAAATCTAACCACTTGTTTTTCTAACTACTACAGGGAAGATGACCAATTTATATGTCCAAACAACTATGAGCACATGGTGAATGAGGTGTAAGCTATTTCTAATTCTTACCATGATAAGGATGGAATTGACCAAGTATTCCTTATAATGGATGAACAATCTCAAGCACCAACTCAAGAAGATCATGGTATGGGTTATGTTGGTAACATGTATTGTCACTCTATTTCATTACAAATCCAACATGTTTCTTCAAAACACACTTCTTTACATAATATGCATGATAAATGGAATCAAGAATACTCACAAAAACCACTATACCCATCTTTACCATCCTTGTTCTACCCATCCTACTTATTCCCATCTACTTTATCTCCTTCACACTTCTTACCATATTCATTATCTCATTCACATTATATTCTACCCACTCCACCCTATCCACCAAAGGCAACTATATTACCTCATACAACGCTTCATAATAAGGTGGTTAATAGTATATATAAACTTTCATGGATCCCTTTACCATCTAATGATATGCTTAAAATTGATAAATCAACATTGGAATGTATTGATACGTATAAGGAATGTGATTTTGGTTTAATTAAATTAGAAGAACAATATTATTTATTGGATAATAATCAACTTTTTTCTTCTTTTCCACTTAGTGAATTCCAAATACTCACAAATGAGCCCATACTTCAAACTACATCAATTTTAATTATTGGACTCATAAGTATGTATGATAATATTAATCATGCACTAAGTTATATTAAACCACATGCATTCCATATTCAACAAACATCTTGCCAGATCCTCCAAGATCTATATTTTAGTTTTATACTTATACATATTGATATTTGGAGGCCTATGGTTAAAATGTACATTCCTCTCATACTTGTTGATTTAGAACCAATAATTGATTAAGCACAATTATCAGGGATTCTATACATTAATGGCCAATATGTTAAAACTAGATGATTCATCATTTTTTATTCTTTCCATTGTCCTAAGATGAAAAATAAATTATGGATGATTCATTTATTTAACGAGGATCAAGGTATTAATATCCATATATTCTTCATTCTTGGTTCTTGTATCTTACGATGATCATTCATTGATAACAAGTACTAAATCCATTTCATGATTCCTTGGATAATTCAAATTCCCTATGCTTTTATAACCTATAGTTAATTTGGGAGTATGTCCATTGAATTATTGAAATATTTATCTATCATTCAAAAAGGCTCACAAAATTCTAATGATGTGTTACTCTCTCTTTGCTTGCCTAATTTCTTTGGTTATCCTGACGATTTCATGACCTTGTCACATGAAGTTAAGTTGGGGGGGGTGGTGGATGGGGAATCTCACCAATTTTGTGGTGCTCAGATGATTTCCAATCAAGATTCATTGATTGTTTCATTGGTCCTTTTTAGAAAACTTCACCATGTGACATCTAAACAATTCAAGGTATGTACTCTTATGTTGATTGACATTGGTACAATCATTGTAATCACATTCTTTTGTTTTTATCAAGTGTTTATTTATATTAATGACTCTACTTACCATTTGTATATATGCATTACTCACTTAATGGTAGGGTTATTAATTGGATAAAATTGCTTTATTATACTTGGAATGCTTGGTTTTGAGAATATGGTTACAGGTCTCTTGTCATGGTCTTAGCACCAATTCCATTTGATGATGTTTTTCTACATATGCATGTTGCATAACCCACTATGTTGGCTTTGTTAACATTGTGCAGGCTTGTTAGCTATCTAGTGCATATCAATTTCACTTGTGCTTCAACATTTCAGATCACATTCAAATTTTGGCATAAGGTGTTCACCACCAAGAGATGAGATTTCTTTGATGCTTGGTAAAGGACAATATGCAACTTGGTCTATGAGATTCATGATTATTTTTTAGCTACACATCCAGCAAAACTTTGAAGACATTGTAGATCATCACACTTCCTCCTTAGAGTTGTGTCTCATCTTCTCTACAATTATATGGACTCATTGGAGACTATCATTGGTATTTCACTCTATGACCTTGTCCTTGATAATGAAGGTATATTTATTTCATGAAATGGATATCTCTTACTTATCACAAGAATTGGATAACACAATTTCATGCTAGAAGATCACAGTTTGTCATTTTTGGAGCACTATGTCCTGTGAGGATCATCATTCTTATGGATAATTCTCTTATCCAAATGTGCTAGTGTCTTCTAAAGTTCTCCAACAAGCTTTCAAATTATGTGGCATGTGATACATGTATCAAGGTTGATTAATGCAGTGTTCCCAACTTTGTGGAGACTATTCCTGGTCGTCATTTCAAGTTCCTTATGCAATCAAGCTTCAACAGTGCCTTCTGTGAGGTCATGGACAAAAATCTAGTTTTGGATGGTATTATTTTTCATCATCCATGTAAGAATCTCTTGTTCTTTGGTCATTCTATCTAGTTATTGAAAAATGAATAAAGGCACAAAGAAAAAAAGAAAAAATAATTACAAAAAGAAAACAAGAGAAAAAGCAATGAAAGATCCAACAATGAAAACCTTTAAGCGTTGTTGGCTAGTTAATATCTAAAAATCGGTTTCTAACAGATGTTAACTACAAAATAAATTCTTAGTGGTGAAAATTGTTTTATAGTGCCATTAAGTGGTGAGTGATTGAAAATTGGCTTGCTAGCAATCACTTGTCATTATCAAAATTTATTCAAAATAAAAAATGAAAAAAAAAGACAAAAATGAAAAATGCAATCATTAGTGTTCTTGTCTTATTTACTACTCATTATTTTTAAGAACACTCATTGGCTTAATTGGTTCTTTTCATTCTTGGCACCTCCTGTCACTCACTCCTGTAGCTTTGCTCCTCTTTAGCGTGATTGTCAAATATTTGATCACCCGTAGTATGTGTTGCATGTTCAATTGAGATGTTTTCGATGACAAGTGATACCTATTATATGCTCTACAATGCTTCAATTTCTAGTGGTGGTCCCTCCAATTTCCCTCTTTGTCCCGTTTTTATGATTCATTTTGAGGGTGTGCCCTCTAGAGATTTCACTCTTTTGTGGTTTTGCATTTATGGGTGCCTCTCTTAGTTCCTTGTTGTTCATTCATCTATTTTGGAGGTGTCATATGTTGAGTTTCTCTATGTTCAATCATTCATCTCTCTGCACATGCATGTTGGTAAAACAATCGCATTTATTTTTCATTATTTTTTCTCTTAACTTTATTTATATTACTTATTATGTTAATCACTATGCAACACCCCTCCCTCTCCTCTCCTTGTTTCCTAAGGATGGTAAATCTCTAAGTTGGGAGGAGAAATGTCATCCTATTATCTTCCATCCATCAGCCTTAATAATCCCATCATACTAACCATTATATCCATCATACAATAGCCTTAGTTTTGTCTCTCATCTCTCCTATTTCACCCATTTAAACTCTTCTTGTGCATCATGAGATACAATTTTCATGAACCCTCCTATATGTAATCATATGAACCCCAATGTTATCAGTGAAAAGAAAAGAACAAAGAGGGAAAATGGTGATGAACCAAACTAGGAGGTATTATATTGGAAATAAAAAGATATTTTAAAAAGAAGAAGAAGAAAAGAACTCATCTTGTCATGTAACTCCAAGAATGGACTCTATGTTCATATATGAGTTATTGTGGTTCAAGGTGGAGACAAAGCCAAAACCATAAATTCAAAGTGCTTCTAGCTCAAACCAAAAACCTCTTCATCATATTGATTGCACAAGGATGTGCAATAAGCTAAGTTGGGGGGAATGATGAGAGTTAATAATGGCCCATTTTATGACATGTTTTAATCTATTTCATACACATCCATAATCACTTCCCTATTCCATTCTCATTCTATTTCATCTCATTTTACCATTTCATGTTGCATATGGTTTAATGTTTGTAAGTAATATTTAATCAAGTTTTTAGATAGAATAATGTATAAATATTGTTGATTGAATTTACTAAAATCTAATTCATGTCAAGTGTATATATTTTTCCACATGCCTCATGTCACATGATGAAGAAGATCAAGCATGACATTTATATCATGTGATTGCTCTTTCAAGAAAACATTCTCCAACTCTACAAAATGATGATTAGTAAGGAAAATATATATATTATGATGAAATTGAGGGAGGAGAACCATTTAGTAATATTTCCAAATGAAATGTCTCAAGGACATGACAATATGCAAGCATATTCAGTCATAAATCATTGTCATTGATTTCAACCAAACCCAATGGTCTACTACCGCAATATCAATCCATAAGATTTTTTATTTATGTTGGTCTCAAACTGGTTTTGACATTTGAGTGTCAACACACTTAACCAATTTTCATATAGAAGCTAAGTACCATAGTATGTGTTGAGCTAGATAGAACTACAATAGGTGTCAAGTGATCTTTAGGTGTCGAGCAATCTTCAGATGCTGAGTGAAGATCAAGCGCCAAGTGACATTAGGAGCCAAGTGATCAATAGATGCCGAGTGATATATAGGTGTCGAGTCACAATTGATGTCGAGAAAGTCAGAATGCAACACGTGCTACAAACTGTTTGATTTTTCAAACTTCACACAAGAGACAGGCCAGAGGATATTGAGCTTGGAGAAAAATCTCAAGATTTCTAGCATGCAGCTACCCATTAATCCAGCTCAAAGTGAGAAGCATTTTGCTCAATTGCTTCACACTCAAAAGGAGTTAGTTGCATTAGCGAGTGAAGAGGCCACTATAAAGGCCAAATTGATGCAGATGCAGTCCTCCATTACCCCACATCTAGAGGTCCTCCATAAAGACCAAGCCTATGCAAAGAATGTTCTAAACAAAGATCCTAATCTTTCTACATTAGATGGACTTGTACATCTTGTTGTAGAAACTGCCATCCAGCACAAGTCACTAGAAATTGCTTTGGAAAATTGGGATGCAGCTCTGAAAATGATCATAGAGGTAAATAATACACTTTTGGCTAAATATGGTATTACTCCTTAGAACCCTTTGATATTAGTGTCAAAAAAGGGGGAGAAATAACAATAAGGGAGATAGATATATGTATAATGTTTTGGGGAAGAAACAATAAGGAAGATATAACAAAGGGGGAGAATACTAAGTATTTTGATTACATTCTTTCATTCATTCTTTGATTGTAGATAGCCAAAAAGGGGAGATAAGAGATAAGATATAGTGTGGGGGAGATATAATGTTTTGATGTTTTTGGGGAGAAATAAAATAAAGGGGGAGATATGAATAAGACTTGAAAATGCAAACAAAATAGATAGAACAACTCAGCACATAGGTACAGATTATAGAAACAGGGCAAAGGCAAAGAGTATCAGATACATCAGTATAGGAATTTTGGTTATAAAAATGAAAAAGGCACAAATTTGTTCTTTAAAAAATTTTGAACAAATTTGTGAAATTTTGTACATATGCAGAGCAAAATGAATAATGTACTCATAAGGTCAGATCAATAATGCTTAGTTAAGTGTTTTTGACACTCATGTCAAAGGGGGAGATTATTGGTCTCAAACTAGTTTTGACATTTGAGTGTCAATACACTTAACCAATTTTCATATAGAAGCCGAGTACCATAGTATGTGTTGAGCCAGAAAAAACTACAATAGGTGCTGAGTGATCTTTAGGTGCCGAGCAATCTTCAAATGCCGAGTGAAGATCAAGTGTCAAGTGACTTCAGGAGCTGAGTGATCAACAGATGTCGAGTCATATATAGGTGCTGAATCACAATTGATGTTGAGCAAGTTAGAATGCAACATGTGCCGAGTGAACTAGAACCATACATGTGCTTAGCAAGACAAAATGTAATAGGTGCCGAGAAAACTAGGATAGTATATGTGTTGAGCACCAATAATCCAGTATGTGCCAAGTAACACAGAATTAGCATATGAGTTTGTGCCTTCACAAACTTAGATGTAAACCATTTTTTGAGCCGACATAAAAGAATCTCGAAGGATAATAAGGATAAGAATGAATCTTTTACATTTCCTATACAATTAGCATGTAGCCAATAAGAAAAATGGAAAAGGCATGCAACCAATAAGAAAAGTGCAAGGAATGAGCGGGAAATAAAGATTCAATATGGATCATACATCCATACCTAACCATAATTCTTTGAAATCCTTAAAAGGAGGATGAAACCTCATTGTATACGGTGGATGAGAGTAGTGTATGGAAAAACTATAGTGAAATTTAGTGGGAAGTGTGAAAGACTTAGAGGAACAGAGCAGCAATTGCATATCTAGTTGATTAGAACATTACAAGGGATACGAACAGATATCAGATCTTAGAGGATCAAGATCAGAATGAGTAGAACCAGTGCTTGAAATCAGCAATTGAAGATTGCATGCTATCAGGTTAATGATTCTAATACTTTCAAGCCATTGTATTAGAAAAGGAAATCCTATATTGATAGGTTAGCTTAACAGCTAGGTGGAAGAACCTTTGAGAAGGTGATTGAAAGTCCTATGAATTAGGAGGGCCTAACAGCCTTTTGTAAATCCTTTAACAGGGTGACACTTCATGTAAAGTGTTTGTAAATCCTCTAACCAAGTCACTATTAACACAATGTAAAGCCTTTAATAGGGTAGGCCTTTCACAGGGCAAACCATCTGAAGTGGTCAAACAATTATTGTTGCAGTAATTTTGTGGGTATCATCCCCACCCTAGTTTTACCTTCTCATTCTGGAGGGTTTCTGGGTTACCAAAATTTGGTGTTATGTGTTGTTGATGCATGTGTTTACTTTATATTTATTTAATATGTTTACATGCATGCAGTTTACTTTCAGTTATGTGTTTCAAAGGATTTGAAAAGGTTAAAAGTTAGTTACTTTTGATTCACCCCCTCCCCTCTCAGAAGTACTCTTCCCATTTGAATATTCCAACAATTGGTATCAGGGCAAGGTTCTCACAAGGAGAAGCCTAACAGCTTAGAGAAAAGATCAAAAGATGGAAGTCTTCAAACTTGGGAAGATCATAGATAATCAGGTGATTGATGTGCACCTCACTCTACACAAATTACAGGAAGCCAAAGAGGAACTAAGAAAATCCTTAAAAAGAAGGAAGGATATAGCCATACCTGAAAATGACATACACTACAAGGAGATTGATACCACACAAGTGTTTGCCAATGGAGATTCCAAAGAGTTTGATGTATCAATAGCAAAATTGATGGAGAAGAATAGAACTCAAGCAGAAGAAATCAGAATACTCAAGCTTGAACAAGAATCACAAGCCACAATGCTTTGTGAAGTAACTAAACAGAAGAAGAGAGCCATTGAAGACAAGGTTATGCTAGAAGATGACAAAAGAAATCTTACCAATAGACTGGAAGAAAAGAAAATTGAGTTTGAAAGAATCTCAAACATGCAGCTTGACACCTTAAGCCAGATGATGAATACTCATCATGAGCTAAATATGAAGGACATTGAAATATTCACTCTAAAAATGCAAAATGAACAATTACAGAATGAATTGAAAAGAGAAAAGGAGATAGCAGAGAGCTTCAACAAATCAAGTGAAGCTATCAAGCACTTTGAACAATTATTGAAATCACCAAGATCCAGCAATGACACTTCAAGACTTGGTTTCATCAGCACTAAACAAGGAGAATCATCCAAGACTGTAGAAGAAAGGAGTAACAAAGGTAAGAACACTAAACCTACTTGTCATTTCTGTGGTAAAAAGGGACATACTTCTAATGTATGCAGGAGCAAGAATGCCCATCAGCATGATAAGCCTAAGAATTAGAGCTACTATCATAAGTGCAAGAAGCAAGGACATCAAGCACATGAATGCAGGACTACAACTATAAGAACACCAAGATTTGATGATCACTACTACAATTGCAATAAATATGGACATAGAGCTTTTGAGTGCAGGTCAAAGCCTATGTGGAAATCAAATTAGGCAACAAGAGAAGGTAACCATGGTCATCACTATAATTGGGACTATAACACCAGGTATAGCTGTCACTACTCTCAGGAATATGGACACATTCCTGAAAATTGCATAAGGACACATTTTAGAGGGAACTATAGTAGATGGTTAAGTTAAACCACATGTTTTAGTTGCTTGAAGACTAGTCATATCAATAGGAATTGCACAACAAAGTCAAAGGTACCCAAGTCAGAAGTCAAAAAAGGAAAAGAGAAGGTAGATGTTGAACACATCAGAGGGAAAATGAATAAGACTTGGAAGAAGAAAGATGAATGCAACACATCAAATGAAGGGATCACTTGACCCAAGAGGTCAAGTGGTCACACCTCATCCAACTAAGCATGAATAGGAGTATGGGATTGATATACATAGTTATATCATGCATCAGTCCCAAGACAAACAAGCACTACAAAGAATAAAATAGCATGAATCAAGATGCAAAGTCAAAACTTAAAAATTCAGCAAGAGTTGCCAAGCTATCCTTAGATGCTGAGTAAAGCTCTAGTGGACGTCGAGTAGTCAGTTGCGACCAAGTTAATAGTTAGTATCGAGTTGAGAAATGTCAATGGAAGCTGAGTGAAGTGGAAATCTAATGGAAGCCGAGTGAATGAAATCTAATGGAAGCCAAGTCATGTTGAAATCTTCAAGTGTCGAGTTTACAGCTTTATGCATTATGCATTTAATGCTAGGTTTTAAGGCGTATAAGGTCAAATTTCAATCATTTTTATGCCATTTGAACATAGAGCAAAGATGAGAAGAGCACTAAAGAAAGCAAAGAGAAACCTTAAAGCCTTTTGCACCAATTTCAACAACAATTTAGCACAAATTCATTGATCAAGTGCTAAGCTACATAGTTTTAAAGTTTGGTATATATTAATACGTAGATCAATATAATGGCTTCTATTTCTAAGAACCTAAAAGGAAAGGAAATTCATGAGGTCTAGTTAGTCAATAATGAGGTCAAACAACCCGAGTTTAGGCCAATCCCTAGTTGCCTATAAAAACAACCCTACTGGCGCACTCTCCATCATTCCACCCAAAGTTGTTATGGTATAGGACATGAGGAAATGTTACAACTAGAAGGTAGGGGCTATAGGTGACCTTGAAATTTTTTCAAGAATATGAAAAACTATGTGAGAGAAAAATTCTGAAGGACGAGTTCCAGATTGTAGAGAAGAAGGGTTTAACAAATGCCCTAGTTTTTCCTACGATGTTCAAACTGAATGGATCTGTATTGTCTTGAGCCAAATTCATGATGGATGTTTGTGGTTGGAAATAGGACCTAAAAAAATAACAAAGAGGATAGTGCATAGGGTTATGAATTTCCCAACCCTAGATCGGCCTAAGACCTTGAGAAGTGATTCAAAGGAGGCCATTGAAAGAAACATAGGGGAAAAGCGGAACAAGAGGGGTATGACCATTGATATTGTAACAGATCCCCTTCTAGATTTTGCAGTGAGAGTGATTTCTCACAAATTCTACCAATACAGCAGATTGAACATTGTACCATGTATAGATATTGATGTAGCTTACAAGCTTGTGAAGAAAGATCATACATATGATCTAGCAGAATTGATGTTGCAGCAGATAAATGAGAACCTAGGAGCTATTAGAAGGTCAAAAGGAGCTCAATGCAAGTTTGGTTCAAACCTTGCTTGCATATTTTTCTATGTTTTGGAAGAGTTTCCTTCTATTGGAAAGGTAAACTAGAGTTCAAACAAATCTACAATCACACAAATCAATGAGCACATAGAACAGATGGGTGATAATTTTGAGACCCAAATGACAAGCTATTTTGAGGATTTCAAGAAAACAATGAAAGAAAGAATGAGGATACCAATTTCCTTGGTAGAACAACATGTTAATGACATATGCTTTTTGGTTGACACTGACTATACCTATATCCAGGTAGTAGTTCCAAGAGTGAGATGGCTTAGACCCTTAGGTTATGGACTAGATGTGGACCAAACATCAGTAGCAATAACTGTATTGCTTGTAGAGGACATTGAAAAAGCTACCAAACCCTTTGGCACGTATGATGTAGTGAATTCCAAGGTAGAAATGGATTTGAAGATAGCCTCTATAGTAAAGAAGAAGGAAAACCTGGTAAGAAAAATCAAGAAGTTTGGTGCAGGAATTGAGGTGTAGGTGAAGGAGAAGAGGAAGAAGATGAGAGTGAAGAAGAAGAAGAAGGGCAAGGCCCAATGGAACTAACACAAGGCTTAGGATAAGACAAGGAGGAAAGTGCCAAGGAAGAAGAAGCCGAGGAAGCACCAACACAAGCCAAACAAAAGAAGAGAAAGGCTAAAAGTCTGCCTCTAGCTCAGCCCAAACCCAAGAAGGTAACCAAGCCTGCACAAGCCAAACCAAAGACACCTATAACAAGGGCTACCACAAGAGAATCTTCACAAAAAGCCAAGGAGGAAACAAAAGAGAAGAAGAAGGCCACTGAACAGACTAGTGAAGTATAGAAGAAAATAAGGAAATATGTAGCACAGCCAGATTCTAATGAGGAGGAGAAGACTGAGACAGAGGATATCAGCCAATTCTGAGTGGTAAGCCATCCTCCCAAATCTTCTATAGATAAAATTTGTGAAAATATTAAGAATGTTGATTTGAATGATTTGAAAAGTCTTGATTTCAATAAGCTAAGTAGAGAAGAGAAAAACAAAATAGAGGAATTTGTATATGCCATGATGGTTGAATTCAAAAACACACCTCTAGAGCTAGACAATACCATGCCTAACGAATTATATGAGATAATTGAAAACAAATGGCTTATTGTCTGAAAATGGAAAAGGAGAGCAGAGAATCTACCTTAGCATGAGTGATGCCTAACCTGAAAAGAGGTCAAATAACAAAGGCTAATAAAAAACATGGTGGAAAATTTGCACCTAAATATAGAGCCTTCAGCATCCTACAAAATAAGATTGAGGATGTAGTAAATAAGTCCACAAAACTATGGAAGTCAATCTACAAGTTGACTAATGACAAGGATGAAGAAGCAAATAAGGTAGAGGCTAGTGCCAAGGAGAAGATAGAGGAAAAGAAAGTGGATGAGAAGCAAGAAGAAGAGAAGAAGGAGGAAGAAAAAGGAGAAGAAGAAAAGAAAGAGGGAGAGGATAAGGAAAAATGAGAGGAGGAAACACAAAAGGGAGATGTAGTGGTAACATCTTAGCAACAGTAGCAAGAGGAAGAGAGTGTCCAAGACACACAAATGCCACCTCCTAGCCCTCCTCATGTAACCATCACACCTGCAGAAACTATAACAATCAAGGATGTTACTGACAAATCATGTTAGAACATTAATCCCCTAACTGTAGAGGATCTCAAGAAGATCCTTCACCAATCAACACTTCAAGCACAATTATGCACAAATCATGTATTGGTGAGTGTGGATGAGTTGAAAAAGGTAGTAGCATAACCTTTTAGAGACGAGGTGAAACCACAAGAACCACCTTCCATCTCTACAGCTACTAGTACTCAAATTTTAATGCTTTCACCACCAATTGCAAAAATTGATACATCTGTAACAGTTGATACCACAGTGCAAAAGCCAAGTGTAGAGGTAGTGAAACACACAGAGCAAATAAGACAGATTTCTACATCTAATTCTATAGTACAAGTAATAGGTGCTCCACACATTTTTTTGATTGATCAAGGGAAAATAGATGAGGAGAAGGAGGATAAATCAAAAGAAGAGGAGAAGGCCACAATACAAACACTAGTAGAGTTACCAAAAATAGGCACTCCTACAAAAACTCTTCAGAAGTCAAGCACTGATGCAATACCTTTGCAAATCTCTACACCACGCTTGAGCTCAACCAAAGTGACCAAGGTACTTCACTATGGAGACCCTAAGTTAGATGAAGAGATAGTCATACCTCCTTATGAATCCAAGACTATTACCATTGAACATATCATAGAGATTGAGGATGCATTGAATAGGAGAAAGAGACAAGAAATACTCAGGAAGGAGTATAAACATAAGAAAGCATTGCATGAGATTTAGGACATCTTTATGGATGCCTTCAACTTGCAGTCACCAGATGAGTCAAAGCCTATAATGGAACAATTGTCTGATATAGTTGACCAGGTGACAAGTGAAGACTAGGACACAAATGTCAAACTTAAGGAGTGGTTTGAAAGAAAGTTTCAGGAAAAGGTAAATGAGAAAAAATCAAGTGATATAGCCCTTGCACAAGTGGATTTGGCCAAGAAATTTGAGAAAGTCAAAATTGTACTTGAGAATATTTTCTCATTGTACTACAAACTATGTGATTTTTCTAACTTCACACAAGAGACGGGCCAGAGGATATTGAGCTTGGAGAAAAATCTCAAGATTTCTAGCATGCAGCTACCCATTAATCCAGCTCAAAGTGAGAAGCATTTTGCTCAATTGCTTCACACTCGAAAGGAGTTAGTTGTATTAGCAAGTGAAGAGGCCACTATAAAGGCCAAATTGATGCAGATACAGTCCTCCATTACCCCACATCTAGAGGTCCTCCATAAAGACCAAGCCTATGCAAAGAATGTTCTAAAGAAAGATCCTAATCTTTCTACATTAGATGGACTTGTACATCTTGTTGTAGAAACTGCCATTCAGCACAAGTCACTAGAAATTGCTTTGGAAAATTGGGATGCAGCTCTGAAAATGATCATGGAGGTAAATAATACACTTTTGGCTAAATGTGGTATTACTCCTTAGAACCCTTTGATATTAGTGTCAAAAAAGGGGGAGAAATAACAATAAGGGAGATAGATATATGTATAATGTTTTGGGGAAGGAACAATAAGGAAGATATAACAAAGGGGGAGAATACTAAGTATTTTGATTACATTCTTTCATTCATTCTTTTGGAGAATAAAGGGGAAAGATTGTAGATAGCCAAAAAGGGGAGATAAGAGATAAGATATAGTGTGGGGGAGATATAATGTTTTGATGTTTTTGGGGAGAAATAAAATAAAGGGGGAGATATGAATAAGACTTGAAAATGCAAACAGAATAGATAGAACAACTTAGCACACAGGTACAGATTATAGAAATAGGGTAAAGGCAAAGAGTATCAGATACATCAAAATGAAAAAGGCACAAATTAACTTAGGACGAGTTATAAGGTATTTTGTTCTTTACAAAATTTTGAACAAATTTGTGAAATTTTGTACATATGCAGAGCAAAATGAATAATGTACTCATAAGGTCAGATCAATAATGCTTAGTTAAGTGTTTTTGGCACTCATGTCAAAGGGGGAGATTATTGGTCTCAGACTAGTTTTGACATTTGAGTGTCAACACACTTAACCAATTTTCATATAGAAGCCGCGTACCATAGTATGTGTCGAGCCAGAAAAAAATACAACAGGTGTCGAGTGATCTTTAGGTGCCAAGCAATCTTCAGATGCCGAGTGAAGATCAAGTGTCGAGTGACTTCAAGAGCTGAGTGATCAATAGATGTCGAGTCATATATAGGTGCCGAGTCACAATTGATGTTGAGCAAGTTAGAATGCAACATGTGTCAAGTGAACCAAAAACATACATGTGTTGAGCAAGAAAACATACATGTGTTGAGCAAGATAGAATGTAATAGGTGTCGAGCAAACCAAGATAGTATATGTGTCGAGCACCAGTAATCCAATATGTGTCAAGTAACATAGAATTAGCATATGAGTTTGTGCCTTCACAAACTTAGGTGTAAACCATTTTTTGAGCTGATATAGAAGAATCTTGAAGGATAATAAGGATAAGAATGAATCTTTTACATTTCCTATATAATCAGCATGCAGCCAATAAGAAAAATGGAAAAGGCATGCAACCAATAAGAAAAGTGCAAGGAATGAGCAGGAAATAAAGATTCAATATGTATCGTAGATCCATACCTAATCCTAAGTCTTCAAAATCCTTAAAAGGAGGATGAAACCCCATTGTATATAGTGGATGAGAGTAGTGTATGGAAAAACTATAGCGAAATTCAATGGAAAGTGTGAAAGACTTAGAGGAACAGAGCAGCAATTGCATATCCAGTTGATTAGAACATTACAAGGGATACGAACAGATATCAGATCTCAGAGGATCAAGATCAAAATGAGCAGAACTAGTGCTTGAAATCAGCAATTGAAGATTGCATGTTATCAGGCTAATGATTCTAATACTTTCTAGCCATTGTATTAGAAAAGGAAATCCTATATTGATAGGTTAGCTTAACAGCTAGGTGGGAGAACCTTTGAGAAGGTGATTGAAAGTCCTATGAATTAGGTGGGCCTAATAGCTTTTTGTAAATCCTTTAATAGGGTGACACTTCATGTAAAGTGTTTGTAAATCCTCTAACCAGGTCACTATTGACATAGTGTAAAGCCTTTAATAGGGTAGGCCTTTCACAAGGCAAACCATTAGAAGTGGTCAAACAATTATTGCTGCAGTAATTTTGTGGGTATCATCCCCACCCCAATTTTACCTTCTCATTCTGGAGAGTTTCTGGGTTACCAAATTCTAGTGTTATGTGTTGTTGATGCATGTGTTTACTTTATGTTTATTTAATATGTTTACATGCATGCAATTTACTTTCAATTATGTGTTTCAAAGGATTTGAAAAGGTTAAAAGTTAGTTACTTCTGATTCAAACCCCCACCCCCCCCCCCCCCCCATAAGTACTCTTCCCATTTAAATATTCGAACAATTTAATGGGAACGTGAGATACGTTGCCATCTAGGCTTATGGCATCATGTTTTAAAATATTTTTGTGGCCTACCTTCCATTCCATGTTGTCATTCTAGTAACAATATATACTAATATGTAAAGTCATGGAATGCATTGGGAGGAAATATTTTGTCATTCACATAAAATGACAGCCTTCAGAAACTATGAAGAAATAAATCTATGGTATACATAGATAGATCTATGTGGAGAAACCGATAAGTATTTTCCTATTCTTACCTATAGTTGTAAACAGTAAATAATGTGGCCCTTATTTTGTTACATTTGCTTGGCCATAAACTAATGGTGTAAATATTGTATATGCATTATGTTACTATTGTTTGTAAAAAAGGCCTATATATATAGTCGAATGTAATAGCAAGAGAGGACGGAGATTATTATCAGCGATATATTCATTTCTAAGACTACTTTACGCAGGTTTGAATGATGTTACTCTGTAATAAATAAAAGCATCATTCTTGCATGGTCGTAGCAGTGTAGAAACTATTTTTCTATGTGCATCGTGCAAGCTGAGGAGTCAAGGCCAGCTCTTTGGTGAAGCACGATGGTATTTCTATTTAGAGTGATTATTTTAATATATTATTTAAACATTTAATTTTGTAATTAGTCTACTTGATAAATTAGATGTTTACATTTTTTTATCTATTTGTTGATTTTTCAGTTTAGTTAATTTAGATTTGAATGTATTATTTCTATAACTATTAATGCTATCATTATTTCTTTCATAAATTATTGTTTTTAATATTTTATAGATTAATGTTTTTTTTTTTTTCTAATGTTCCTGTCACCAGGAAGTGACTATTCCTGTCGCTAGGATTTATTTAGTTTTTCATAGATTTGCTTCGCGTGTTGTAGCTACATTTATAATCCCTCATCTCACAACTATCACCCCTTGATGGCATACTACTCAAACACCTTTCACACACTTATGCTCTCGGATTGACATGTATAGACCAGCCTAACTTCATCATAAATTGTTAATTGTTTTATTTTCCCCAGTGTTGGCCTATCAAGAAGGACTGGTAGAGATGAGTTTAAGGGTACTTGCTAAAAATGTGGAGAAGTAGGACATGGATTTTATGAATGTCTTAAGGCTGGTGACAGAAGATTTTTTGTTGTGAATGAGGTTGAGGATCATGGCAGTTAACCTAAGAAAGGAGAGAGTTTTTTGGCTCGGTGAGTACTGGTTGGTTAGAGGACACTGTACTATTGTCAGAGGACTAGTTTTTTCAAGACTCATTGTAAATTTTGTGGTAAAGGCTACAATGTGATTGTGGATGGTGGTAATACTGATAACATTTTTGTTGAGGATATGGTACAGAAACTTGGTTTGAAGAAAATGAGACATCCTTATCCTTAAAAGATTGGTTGGTTGCAAGGTGACCATGCTTTGGAAGTAAGGGAGCAATGCCTTGTTGATTTCCAAATTAGGCAGTATAAGGATCAAGTGTTGTGTGATATTGTGGACATGAACAAATGTCACATGTTTCTTGGTAGACCTTGGCAGTATGATTGCAAGGATGTGCATGATTGTGTCAAGAATGTATTTTCAATTGTGAAAGGTGGCAAGAAGCATTCCCTGATTCCTTTGCAGAATGAAGAGCTTGGTAGGAGGAACCTGAGTATTGGCAGCTAAGTTGAGTTGAAGGATTCTGAGAAGGTTGGAGATCAATGTGGAAAGAAGAAATGTAGCACACCAAGGATAGATGTGAAGAAGCAAAAGAAGGTCAAGGGAAAGAGTGTACAAGTTGAGGACTTGGAGGATATATATGTGAAGAACCAATTTAGGATTTATGTGTTGAATCCCATAAGATGTTCTTCCAACTATTAAGAATATATTTTTGAACCTGGGGTGTCTGATGTAGGAGCATCCTTGGTTGGCTTGCAATCTTGCATGTTGGTGTGGCTTGACCTTGGAGTTGGTGGACTCGATCAAAGAATGAAAGGTGACTCGGTCGATACTAAGTTGGTCTGGTTGTTGTGTTAACCGAGTGACTCAGTTAATGAAGATGTTCAATGAAGCTTGGGGCACTCAACAACTACTAGGAGCTCAGTTTGCACTAGGAGCTCAATAGTAGTGTTGCCCAAGTTAGCTTGATCAGTAAAGGAACTTCGTTAGGTTTGGTGGAATGCTGACACTCGACATGGTTTTCTTTGACACTCAATTTGGTCTTGGTCCCTATGGTAACCGAGTTGTCTATGAGCTAACTTTTGGCATTTAATTTGTGTATGGGTATTTAATTTGTGTTGCAGTTGACTTGTGGCTTATGCAAATATTTAATGTAAGGGTTTATTTTGATTTGTAATGGGCTAGGCCGACTTGTGGCATAGTTGGATATAAGTAAAGAGGTTTTTTGGAGTCTTAAATCATCTACGAGATCATCTAGCTTGGAGAAGAGGATGAAGTGTAGGAGAAAACTTTGAAGGGCTAAGTAGCTAAGGCTTGGTAAGCCAGGAGATTGCTTGGTAGGCTTGCGAGCACAAGTTGAGTTTTCCTTCAGGTTTTCTATCAAAGTGTGGATCTGGACTAGCTGGGATTAGTGTGGAGTTGGATCTTAAGGGATCTTGCATAACTATTTTTGTAATTTCTTTTATATTTGGCCCTAACTTGGAAGGCCTTACAGTCAGGCATATTGCATGTAAACAGTTGTTTTATGAATCAAGTATTGTGATTTGGTGTCAGATCTTTCATTTGTGTTGTGTTTCTGTTGTGTGATTATTTGCAGGGATCCAAATTACCTCTAGTAGAGGTACCCTCAGATTCTCACTACATCAGTTTTATAATCTGAAAAATAGAAGCAACACTAATTAGCATTTTAATAGTATAAACAAACTAGCTAGAAATCAATTGTAGAACAAACTATGAAATCTAAAATAGAAAACGATCCATTTTCATGATGTGAGGATGCTCATACATCTTATGAATGTGTGTGTGTGTGTGTGTGTGTGTGTGTGGAGGGAAGAGGGGATCTTAATACAAATTACTTAATGGACGATCTAACCATTTTGTAGGTCATTGTTCTTAGTTGGAAACAAAGTAGTTGCTAGACTTAAAAATAGATTAGTTGAGAGATTTGATTCTTAGGTGGTGGTGACATTTTTGCTAAACCAAATAACATATTGTTTGGCCACATAAACTTATACTTCTGATCAAATGCAGGCAAGAAATTTAAATTTGTTTAAAAGAGCCTCAATAATGGGCACTGGCTAAATATTTGTTGAAATGTCTGATGGCAATTTGTACTTTTTTTTTATCGTTAAGAGGTCGAAGCCAAGATTCATTATTATCATGTGATGTGATTAATTATTAGTATTTATTAAGCTTGTGTAGAGTTGAACCCAAGACCTCTCTAATAAGAGGCTCACAATTTACCGTTGTGTTATAGGCTCTTGCCTGAAACAATGAAGATTTTTTATTACTATAAAATTTATAATTTATTTTAAGAAGTATTAAATATTTATTATTATTGTTATTATTAAATTTTAAAAATATATGTATAAATAAATAATAGTTTAAGAATATAAATTATTTTATTTTTATTTTGTTATTTTAAAAATAAAATAGTCTTATTGTAACAAAAAAATTTAAGAGCATTATAAAAAAAAATTAAAAAATCAAATAAATTAGCAAAATGTTATAAAACTATTCTTATTATTTTAGATTGAAAAAATATATTAATTATTTATTTTAGTAACATAACCATACCTCTGTGTGTGTGTGTGTGTGTGTGTGTGTGTGTGTGTGTGTGTGTGTGTGTGTGTGTGTGTGTGTGGCTTAATTAAAGTTTTCATACTACCTCACATGAGTAAAGAGATATAACCATCTTCAGTAACAGTGAAAAATTTACACCTAGGTTAGTTTGCCATGGTATTGGAAGATGGTAATATCTCTTTACTCGTGTGAGCTAGTATGAAAAGGTTAGTTTGCTATGGTATTGGAAGATGGTAATATCTCTTTACTCGTGTGAACTAGTAAAGAGATATTACCATCTTCCAATACCATGGGAGACTAACCTTTTATATCTCTTTACTTGTGTGAGCTAGTATGAAAATTCATACTAGTTCACATGAGTAAAGAGATATTACCATCTTCCAATACCATTGCAAACTAACCTTTTATACCTCTTTACTTTTGTGAGCTAGTATAAAAATTTATTCTAGCTCACAGAAGTAAAGAGATATTACCATCTTCCAATACCATGGCAAACTAACCCAAGTGTAACAAATTTCATTATTACTTTCATTTTACTTTCATCAAAATGTGAATTACCACTTGTAATTAAATTAAAAGCACTCAATTAAATTGAATACTAATACAAAATATTAGAAATTTGAAAGCAACTTTTTGAATTTATCAAGATATATAGTTTCCTACAATTAAATCACATCTTCTATTTAAACAATCAATATATTATCCTTGAAAAAATTATACAAACAAAAAATTATAAAATAGAAAAAAATCTTCATAATATCCATCTCCTTTAAAATTACAAATGATTGTGATAAACCCAAGAAAAGAATTTATAGATTAAAAATAGAATTTATAGATTAATGATAAAAGAAACTAAAATATAATTGAAAAAATAATGCTCCTTTTACAACAAATATCTAAACTCTTCAATATAAAATTAATTAATTAGTTTCCTTCTTTAAAAATAAAATGATACTACCGAAATCATTATTTGAGAATAGTGATAAAATTTGTTTAAAAACAATTAGTCAAAAGTATGATATTACTTTCAAAATGAATTAATTATTACTATATAACATAAAAATTGTGTAAATTCTTGATCGGTGTCTACTTTTGATAATATTTAATTCTGATTGAATTAATTGTGAGTATACAATATGTCAATATATAAAACTATAAAACTATATCAAACATTTTTTAATCTATTATTTATTCAAATACTAAAATAAAATTGGTGTAAAATCTAAACAATAAGAATTTATTTATAGATTTTAAATTAATATATTGTTCTTAATTTTTTAATTAAAATACAACACAACATAAAATACATTATAAATATTAAAAATAATTATATCATTTTAAATAATGATCTAGATAATAATTTTAATTATAAAATTAAATATTTTTAATATGATAAAATAAAGATAAAAAAATATTAATATTTCAAAAAAATTATATATATATATATATATATATATATATATATATATATATATATATATATAATCGTATCAATATAATTATATAATACCTCTCAAAATAATTTCTATAATATACTCCTAATAATATAACTAAATTAGAAATTAAAATACATATTGTACCAAGGGGGACACTTTGTTTAAACTTTTCAAAAAAAAATACATATTTTTTTTCTTTGAGACTATACATGGATTTATTCTTCCATTCAGAAATGGGACAATACGATTTGTTGCCCGACTATAGAATTTGTTCCAATTCTACGAGCCATGGTTAATATTTAAAACTTGCCTTGTTTTAAGCCTTAAATTGATCATTCTATCTGTGAAATTAGCGAGTCTTTAAGCCTCCATGTCCCCGGCTCGTTAGCGGTTCCGCACGGCACTTGAGATCATTGAAATCCAACTTCTGAGCCTCAAGTTATATAAGGTTAATGATCGCCGCCCAAACACGTATTTCTTAACCTTTAAACTTCTCAAAAGGTTAATGATCCCAACCAAAAATACGTATTTCTTAACCTCTTCAAGACGATTATTAGCCCGTTTGAAATTCCTAATGAGAAGTCAGATATGTAAAGATGGTCAAATGAAAGTTATTAAAATTTTTGAAAAGGTGGATATCTGAAGAAACAAAACGAGTGGCAAATGAAAGGAATAATGAGAATAAATGCGGCCATTTTTGAAACCATCAAATGTCCCCTGCTGCTCGACTAAGTGCTTTGACAGTGTTGATTAATAAAATAATTTCCATGCATTTGGCCCATGATGTGAAACAGTATTATCAAAAGAGAAAAACTCTATTATCTGCCACCTTCCCATGACTTGTAACAGCCGTATAAGCAGTCCAGAGGAAATTATTCCCAATGGAGAAATGGTTTTAAACATATAAGCCATATGAGGCCGCAACATATATACAAACCCAAATGCATGGTCTCTCCACGTGAATAGTGGGAATGATGCCACCATCACTCTAGCTAGAGGAGCAGTATTTACGAAAACAAGAGATGCTATTACAATGTCACCTCCATTATTTGCATGGATAAAAGCACACCAACTATTCAGAGAAATATCTTCACTCTCACCCACAGACTTTGGGCATTTTCCAACCTACAATGCTTAATGCGCATATATCAAGAACATGCTCTTCAGCTCCATGTGCAAAAGTGATTCATTTCTACTATGTAACATGTAATGGAAGGCGTAGGAAATAAATGGAACTAAGCTTGACTTGTTTGCCAAAATGCAATATTAGAATGTGAACGAAATCTCATATAACTAGCAACGTGATCGAATGATTTTCATCGAGGACCATATGAATGCCTTATGCGAACTCCAAAACATGGTGGTTCCTAGTCAAATGCAAGGTATGGCAGCATTGTCGATGCACACCAAGTGTTTAACAGATTGTCTCAACAAAGATGTGGTTTCATAGAATACAATAATTGCCGGATATGTGCAAAATGGGTATGGAACAGAAGCCCTTAGACTCTTTTTGAAATGAAGCAGGCTTTTATGCTTCTAAACCAGTTTACATTTGCAATTATTCTCAAATTATACATTCACTGTCCTGTACCATGCTTGTGCAGCTATTAACTTGACCTCGGTTAATGGGACTTGTTCAGAATACCGAAGACAATGATTATGCAATTGATGTAGATCCATCAAAAAAAGTCTGTAATCATGAACCGAGACATCCGCCAGCTATTCACGAAATTGTTAATTCTTTGTATGGTAGCTCTTCCTATGAAAGAGTCAAGAATATGCTTTTAGAAGAAGAATGTTCCAGTGATTATCACGATGAGGGCTTTCTTAATCGCTTTAAAAAAAAAATGCATGGGTGGGTTGTATGATGTTGAAAAATAGTATTTCTCGGAACTGACCGCATTTTCACAAAAAGAATCCATTCCTGCAAATGCACTATTGGACATATGGTTTACATGCAAGGAATGACTTGGGGCAAGAAATTACACAGACATTTGAGAAAGTCTGCTTTGGGCACTGATGTTTGAAGTTATCTGCAACTCAGATGGTTCTTTGGTCTTCTTTCGGCATGGAAGAGAAAAAGACAAGGATTATTGTTATCCCAGTTCTCTGGAGCTTGCTAAGGACAATTGCAACAAGTTAAGCCATTTCGGTAATCTGTCCAGAAGTGAAATTTGCCATTGACCAGGGAAACCTTCAATCAATTACCTACCTTGCCAAGACCAATCGGGTGACTGCCTCTCTCAATTTGAGCGATGGTGATATGAAGATGCAGCATGAAAGTACATGAAATGTGGCTAAAAGAAATGAACTATTTGCCACCTTTCCTTCACTTGTGATTGAGATGGTAGGCAGATTGGAGCATCTTGTAGATAGTATACATGAACTTGGGAAGGTCATTGTGTTTGAATTCTAGCTCACATATAATTTATCAGAGGGATCAATAAGGATCGATGATTCAATCATCTCTTCAAAATATCTAAGGTTCAAGTTTAAGAGCATATAAGTTAATTTTATAGAGGTTAATTAACCTCACCCAAATCACGTATTTGGGAGGTGGTTATTAACCACGAAAAGGTAGTTATTAATCTTTATGTCTATATAAGGACACCTATTGGCTTTGTACAGGGACTTTTTTTGGGTTGCAAAAATAAGGGAACACTATGCTGAAATTTTGATCTAGGGGTAAATTTTGGAAAGTATGTACACTTTTTATCTCTGAATTGAAAAATCTCTACCGCTTTCTTGGTGCAAGAAAATGAAATGAGATGTTCTTTGGGTTTCTTATTTTAAAATCCAAATTGTTATACGTTGTAGTAGACATTCTCATGGTGCTATGCAAGTGTTTACGGAAGATTATGAATGTGCTTAATAATATTGGTTGCTCTCAAGCGTAGCTCTTGAGCACCTCTGTTATTGATTTTGTTTATCGAAGAAGGTTGTCAAGGCGTGTGGTGCATTCATCCTGAATGACTTTCTCTTGAAATTTGAAGCTTTAGATTCTTTTAATTGAAAAACCTCTTTAAAAATTATATCTTACGAGGGAGCTGCCCCTCCAAACGCAGAGGAAGGCCGGATATCAAGGGCCTATCCAACTGTTGTGAACGGTTTGCCACACACTCCGTTGGGCAATTCTACCGTGACAAATCTGTTTACCAACACGATTAGGCTTTACTTGACATACGTACAAAGGACTGACACACAATATACATCAGACATGTCGATGTGCATGTGAACATAGACAACATCCAATAAAAATTAAAAAAATAGAAAATACAATACAATAATTTTAAATTATTGTTTAAATTGTGGAAAATGATTTATTAAAGAAATTTAGTTGCTAGATAGATGCTTGCTATCGAACGTTAGGTAGTAGTTGCACATTGTGGTTACCTCTGCCAGCTCTTTGTTGCAAACAAAACTTAGTACTTCTGATAGTCCTCGTATCCCATGCCAATACATCTGTATTTTGTCAGAAGATTTTACAATTAAAGTACTAAGGTGGGCCTTCAAATTGTGGACGCGGCTATCCTTTCTATAAATTGCACCATTGACTAAATTTCAAAAAAACGAAAACACAGAAATTTTTAGAAATTTTCAACATTTGATCTTCATGATCTGTATATTTTGTGATCTAAAACAACAAAATTACAAAAAATTCGTTGTGTTTTCGTGAATCTGAAAAAGAATCTTGTTTGACATTTTTTTTTTGTCTTTGGTGCATTTTGTCCAGAGATTAGCCAGATTGCCAAGCTCTCCCAATTTTTATTTATGAGTTCCACCATTTCTCCAAATTGTGACCATTTTTGCCAACTTACTGTGGTATCTTTGAACTTGGTTAATAAATTGAAAGCCAATGGTGTTTTACAAAATTTAGATTGTCATTTTGAGACTCTATATGGAATACACATAGTTTAATTGAAAATATAAATCATAGGACATTTTTTAATATAATTAATTTAGATGAAATTTTGGTATCTAATATTAGTATTGATAAGTAAGAGATCATTTCCACAGCAAGTCAAATTGTGATATTGATATCATGATTTAACTGTCTGATTTTGGGTCAAACTCATTGACCCATGTTTCATGAGTAGTGATTCAACATGAATCCATCTCATGAGAATAAATGGAACACTTAGAACTCATAGGATATAGGTGATGCTCAAGGGTGAAGCAGCGAGACTTCCCGAGAGGTCACCCATCCCAGGACTACTCCAGCCCAAGCACAGTTAACTACGGAGTTTCCTCCATGGTTAAACCCAACACTTGCAACCCTATTTGCAAAACTTTCACCAAGTGTTGTGCCTTATGAACCACTCATTAGAAAGCCCCTTAAGCTCATCAATTGATAAGTAGGAGATAATTTCCACAGCAAGTCAATTTGTGATATTGCTATCAGGATTTAACTATGTGTTTTTGAGTCAAACTCATTGACCCATGTTTCATGAGTAGTGATTCAACATGAATTCATCTCTCATGGGAATAAATGGAAAACATAGAACTCATTGGATCTAAGTGATGCTCATAGGGGTGAAGCACCCGGACTTCCTGGGAGGTCACCCATCCCAATACTACTCCAGCCTGAGCACACTTAATAATATAAGTGAAGATATGTAATGAAGTTGAAAATAATTTTAATTAAAAAATCTCTCTTCATTTGAAATAATCTTATTGAAATAGATGTAGTTGTAATAAACGAAAGAATTTAATTTTATAATAAAAAATTATTAAATTTAAAATAGATTTCAATATGATTTTTTAAAATAAAGAAATATTTCAATGTATTTTAACAATTTAAATATAATGTTGATTTTATACAATTATAAATTTGTTCTTTTTGTTAAAATTTAAAAAAAAATCATTTTTATATATAATTTTTTTAATTCATCTTAGTTTCTATATTTTTTATGTGTGTTGGATGAGCACTATATATAATTATTATGTTAGATTGTTAATATATCACAAGAAAGCATGTTATATTAAACTAAGCTAAATTAAGTCTATAATATCTACTTAAACTTATTTTAATGTATCCATTGCAATGTAGAAACACAAAGATTAATTAGGTATGAAAGCCTTTAATAATGGTATGTGATGTCTAGTACTTTTTTATAATATATAATATCAAGATTTTTATATCTCAATAATAATGAATGTGATTTTGGTAGATTGTTAATATTTTCTATTATTTATTTTTTATAAGATATTTTTATAATTATGAAATTTGAATTTGATTTATTGTAATATTAAATCTTTTTTATAGAAATAAGAATCAAACAAATTAAACATCTACTTTTAAATTCATATAAAATCAACAAAATATTTGAACTTAAAATAGATTACAACAATCAATTTATATAAATAATTACATTAAATAATTTTAAATTTAATATTTTATTATAAAATTCAATTCTTTTATTTATTACAAATATATTTCTTTTAATAAAGTTATTCCAAATTTTAAAATATTTTGTAATCAATTTTTTAATAAATTCATTACATTTCCTTATTGTAATATTAAATATCTTCATTTGAACTTACATTTCTTTTTTATAATTTATAATTGTTAGTAATATTAAATAGATATTTTTTATTTTAACATAAAAGAAATTTTATTATTTACAATATATTTATTTGACCAGTTATTTCTGTTAAATGCTTTATATTTTCAATTTAAAGCCAATATAATTATTTCTTTTATATGCTTTATATTTTTAGTTTAAAGTCAATATAAACTTATTAAGAAGGTTGATCACTTTTTGAATATGCATCTCAATAGATTAATAGATTATTAGGTTGAGTTCCACAAAGGGAATTGTCCATGAAAGTTTTTAGGACTATTTAAGCTAAGTGGTCCCATGAATTTTTTTAGTTTGTCCCATAATTTAAGCTCATGGTCCTATGAAAATCAATATAAGAATTTAAATCTATGTTATCATTATTTTATTACTATCATAATTTTATTTTTCTAATACTAAATATATTGTTGACATGTGGCAAAAAAAAATTCGAATCTGACCTAGCACACAAGCCACCGATAAAATAGGATGAACATAAATATAAAATATATAAATATTTTTACATTTGAAATTTCAAACAGAGAGCTGACTGAGGCGAGGGTGCAAATATTTCAGTGCTTTTTGTGGTTCAGCTATTTTTCACTGTTCAATTGAATTTATGCAATTGATTTGTAACTGGTTTTACTTGTATTATAAAAATGGCAATTGTTGCTTCTTCTACACGTGATTATGGAAAATGTGAAGAAATTCAGTTCGAAAGGGAGAGAGAGAGAAGCAATTTTAATCTCAGTCTCTGGGGACAATTCATTTTGTTATATTTTACTGTGCAACTGGATGCGTTTGCGTGACGGAACACTAAACAATTTTTTCTCATAGTGTGTTTTTTGGATGGAGAAAAGGAAAAATTGTGTTTGAAGAAAATTTATTGACTGCAAACTAATTTTAGAGCACTAAAAAGTAACAGAAATTTCACAACTAGATTATAGATCGAAGTTATTTATTCTTAAAAAGGGATTGCAGAAACACGCAGATTTTTTTCAATGTTCATCGGATTTAGCTTATTCAATTAGGTCAATTCCTCGGCTAGCATTGGGGAATCCTTGATTTGCACAAAATTTTTGTTGCTATCGTAATAGATTGCATAAAGAGGATTTCGGTGATTTTGAAATAGCAGCAGATATTAGTTTTTTTGGCTTGCTTTCTTTAGGGCAAAAATAGGGCTCTGGACCTTACTTTTGGTAAATTCGCGGTGCGGCTCTTCATTTAAAATGAATATTGTTCACTCCGCTCCCCCATTAAACCGGCTGCTACTACCTTTCAGCCTGTTTGATGAGAATTAGGACAAACGATGCTGCAAAGAACAAGGTGTGTGTGAAGAATTGCTCTGAAAATATTGACAAGGTTGCAGCATTTATAGAGGACGCCAGTTCCAATCCTAGTGTCATTGATGGTAAGAGGAAGAGGAAACCACAGTGGATCGCTGCAAATGGACAGGATCTACAGATCAATGAATTCGAGCAAAGGTTGGATTCATAGCCTTCCAATATTTTTTATGATTAAACTGGTCTTATTGGTGTCCCCCTTATTTATATGTTTAAGCATTGTTTTGCTCTTGAAATTCATGAGATAAAACTTCGTTTAGCCTGATATTTACACACAATTTCTTTGGTAATGCATCGAAAGCATAGAGGTTTTCTTGTTCAAAGGCTTTCTCGATTTAAATTTTTCATATCCAAGTTTCATAGCAACCAAATTAAGCAGTTGACAATCTATAAAATGATTATCAATCAGGAAAATTGGTTGGTCTCTTATTTATAATTTGACAATAAAGAAGGTGTTAAAATTTATTCAAACCACTAGACATACAGAGGGAATCAAATAATTCTTTCAAGGTCCACCAAACAGTAAAAATGATGAAACAAACCGAAAGGTAAATGCCTCTTATCCAAAATATTCCAATTTTGCATGTGATTGGTAGCTCATTTAGCAAGACAATCTACAATATCATTCCACTCACTAGAAATGTGAGTTTAAGTAACAAAATCTAAAGAAGCACACAAATAAAGAATTTGATTAACAACTAGAGCTAACTGCCAAAAAACATTCTCAAGATGTTGTCAAGTCAACATATGCACTACCACCTTGAATTTGTGTTAAATTGATCAATCCCCATATTTTCTATACCAACTCCACCTATACCAGCAAGACTCGAGTTTCCCCAAGAAGACCCATATGTGTTAATTTTAAGAACACCTGATGGAGGTGGCCTCTATCTCCCCACCCTATTAATTTTTTGAAGAGGATGTCTACATCTATTCCTCAAGATAGGGCTCTATTGAGAAGGAATATGAAGATGGTTATAAAAATAAAATTGATTATTCTTGTCTTTGTGTGGAGATGACTATAATCTCATTAAAAAGGGATTTCATTGCAATGTCAAATAAAACAAAGCTATTTAAACCACTTTAATAGATGGCTTTGATATGTGCCAGTGTTCTACATTTGCTTAGCTCTCTTATGTGTACGGTATAACAGTTTTCCATTGTATTATGTTATGTCTCTGTTGTTCTTGGTTGTGGTAGAGGTTTTCTTGTTCAGTGCTCTTTCGATTTAAATATTTGACATCGAATTTTAATAGCAGCTAAATCATGCACTTGACTATCCCTAAAATGACTATCAACCAAGAAAATTGGTTGATCTCTTGTTCCTAATATGATCTTCAACAAGGAAAAATGATTATTTTTGTCTTGTGTGGTGATGACCATAATCTCATCAAGAAAGGATTTCATTGAAATGTCAAATCAAAACAAAGCTATCTAAACCACCTAAATAGATGGTTTTCTTCTATGTTGGTGTTCTACATTTGCTTAGTTCTCTTATGTGTAGGGTACTGTTGTTTTCCATTGTATTATGTTGTGTTTCTTCTTGTTCTTGGTTGTGGTAGAAGTGTTCTTGTTCAATGCTTCCTGGATAAAAAAATTTGGTATCCAAATTAAATAATAGGCAAATCATGCATTGGACAATCCCTAAAATGACTACCAACTAGGGAAATTGGTCGGTCTCTCATTCCTAATATGACCTTTAACACGGGAAATTGGTTATTCTTGTCTGTGTGTAGATGAACATTATCTCATCAAGAAAGGATTTCGTTGTAATGTCTGATCAAAACAAAGCTATCTATAAGAGACTTTAATTGTTGGTTTTGTTCTATGTTGGTTTTCTACATTTGGTTAGTTATCTCATGTGTAGGGTGTTGTGCTTTACCATTGTATTATGTTGTGTTCTTGTTATTCTTGGTTGTGATAGAGGTTTGGTTCTCCAATGCTTCTTGGATTTATATTTTTGGTATCCAATTTTGATAACAGATAAATCATGCACTTGACAATCACTTTAACTAGGGAAATTGGTTGGTATCTTATTCCTAATATGGCCAACAAGCAAAACTGGTTAATTTTGTCTTTGTATGTAGATGACCATAAACTCGTCAAGAAAAGATTTCATTGTAATGTCAAATCAAAACAAAGGTATCTAAACTACTTTAAAAGGTGGATTGTTCTATGTTGGTGTTCTATATTTGCTTAGTTCTCTTATGTGTAGGTTGTAGTAGTTGCCAATGTATCATGTTGTGTTTCTTATTGTTCTTAGTTGTACTAGACATTTTCTTATCTAATGTTTCTTGAATTTAATTTTTTGGCATCTGGCTTTAATAGTAGCCAAATTGCACACTTGACAATCCCTAAAAAGATTAGCAACCAGGGAAATTAGTCAATCTCTTATTCCTTATATGAACTTCAATGAGGGAAATTAGTACTTCTTGCTTTGTGGAGATGACCATAATCTGATCAAGAAAGGATTTTGTTGTAATGTCAAATCAAAACAGAGCTATCTAAGCCACTTTAATAGGTGGTTGTGTTCTATATTGTTCTACATATGCGTAATTCTCTTATGTGCAAGGCGTAGTGGTATTCCATTGTATTATGTTGTGTTTCTTGTAGTTCTTGGTTGTGGTAGAGGTTTTCTTGTCTAATGCTTCCTAAATTTAAATCCCAAGTATCCAATTTTAATACTAGCCAAATCATGCACTTGAGAATCCTTTAAAGGCTTGTCCACCAAGGAAATTGGTTGGTCTCTTATTCCTAATATAACCTTCAAGAAGGAAAATCAATTATTTTGTCTGTGTCAAGATGATCATAATCTCATCATTAAATGATAGCATTATAATGTGAAATCAAAACAAAGCTATTGAAACCACTTTAATGTGTGGCTTTGTTCTATGTTGTTCAACATTTGCTTCATTCTCTAATGTGTATGGTGTAGTGGTTTGCCATTGTATTATGTCTTTTGGTGTTCTTGTTCTTCTTTGTTTTGGTATATAGTTTTCTAATAAGTTCTTCATTTTCATAGATGAAAATTATATAGGGATTTATTGTTATAGCTTATCATAATGGATAATTAATAATGATCAATGAACAAAAAAATGTCATGTTACATACTAACTACACTCGCTACTTACCCTTATTAAAAAGAAATTAATATTCAACAACTAAAATATAAAAACCTCACCATCTAAACTCTCACATGTTCACATTAACAAAACTAGTCAATTTAAGGTTATTTTGTACAAACCTCTTACATTTAATGTTTATAAGTAATGGGTAGAAAAGTCTCACAAATACATAATGCTGTAACCTCACCATCTTTCAAAGGAAAACATTTTAACTATCAATCATTTCTCTACCACTCGTAGTAGTCATTTCGATAAAATACCACCATCACAAATCATTTCTATACCACTTTTGGTAGTGATTTTGGTATTTCGGTAAAATACCACCACCACAAGTCATTTCTCTATCACTTGTTGTAAAAGAAAAATATTAAAACTTTTTTTTTTGAAGTTAACTATGATAAAATAAAATAAAAATGTATGTCAAAATAATATCGTTCTTTTCTATTTATAATAAATAATAAAAAAATAAGGTGAATCCTAATAGAAAGATTTTTTAATGCATCATGCAAATTTGACTCCTAATAGAAAGAGATGGCGACTCCTCATAGAAAGAGATGAGATGTTTTAGTGCATCATACAAATTCTTAAGCTGTTTTTTAAAAATGTATATATAATAATAAATAGACATTCATACATCAAAATCTATATTGATTTTTTTAACTTATTTTGAAATATACTTCTATAAGTAAATTTAAAAATAAATTTAAATTGAGGATAACAATACATACAAAGGAAAATTGAAGAAAAAAGGATAAAATTTGTGGAGTAAATACTGACACTCTATGCTTCCAATATCAACATTTGATCACAACAAAAATTTAATCGTCGACTGGAGAAAACTATTATTAACCTAAAATATACTATATATATATATGTGTGTGTGTGTCGCGCGCTTTAAAATGCCATTGTATAGCTCTCTCATTACTTTTCATTGTAATTCGGCAATGTTATCGCCACCATCAAGAATGGTAATATTCGCTTCAAATTACTCCACAGAAAACCCAATTTGTTGCGAAATATTTCTTGGATTTATTTTCCCTTTAAAACCCCTTATTGTTCAGTGTTTCCATACTTTTAACACTAAAAATTGCAACATATGAATCCAACCAGATAATTTATTTTAAAATGCCTTTGTAAAGCTCTCTCATTACTTTTCATTGCAATTCAGCAATGTTATCGCCACCATCAAGAATGGGAATATTCGCTTCAAATTACTTCACAGGAAACCAATTTGTTACGAAATATTTCTTAGATATGTTTTCCCTTTAAAACCCCTTATTGTTCAACGTCTCGGTACTTTGAACAATAAGAACTTGCAACATTTGAATCCAACCAGATAATTTATTTGGACCCAACTACCATAATCTTACGGCCAGCTGTTAATTTTGAACGTATAATATTTGGAATCTATAGTGTACTATTTGCTAAGTGTGCATCATTACACAATTATGGTCAACTATTTCCAATATTTGAATGGCAAAAGATGGATTAACACAATTGTGGCATACACTCGTCACTTCTCAAATATCTCTCTTTCATGATGTCATAACTAGTACATATGTCGTCGATTGGGAGATTTAATGGGAGAAACTCGAAATAGTCACACAACTATAAACCACCTTAGATCTGCATATTTGGGCACTGACAGTCTATCTCCAGATCGATTTAAGATTTAATATAATCAGTGTTGGTACTTAAATATTGGCATCTGCTGGAATGCTCACTTTCTCACAACCAAACACATCACATATATTTTTTAATCTTACAATATAGTCTTTTTCTACATCGTTGTTCTGGAGTAACGTGAAATCAACAGTGGAAGACCAGAAGTTTGACTGTGAATTATTCTTACCTGCAGTAAACTATGGATAAAACACAAGATACAGAAATTCTGAAGAAAAAAAAACCTTAACAATCCCAATAATGTTTATATCAAAATGCGCTCTGGAAATCCAAAACAAAAACTACTGCAATAGAATATGTGAAAAAGTGCCCTAAGTATGCAAACTGAAAAATTAATGCAATAAGACCTTACGGTACACATACAATCAAGAGATGGGGCCTGATTGTGTAGTCATATAAATAAATAAGGTCCTTAATCTTTTCAAGATGAGAACGACCAGATTGGATACTGAACTTACCTACATTAATAGGAAGTCTAGTATCTTTTAGACACAAATAATTGTTTTATGCGTGACAAAAAGAATTACTCTTTAGCCATATTATATATAATACTGAGATTATCCACATTAATAGAGCATAGAGTATCGTTTAGATACTACTAGTTGTTTGATACATAAAAGAAAGAATAACACTTTGGCAATATTTAAACTCAGTAGGCATAACTGCGACTAATGCAGTCTTGGTGGAATCAATAGTTGTGACATTTACATCTTGTTACAGAACTTCATAGGTCAAAATAACCAGTGCAGAGATTTGTACCGATCTTGGTACAAAAAATACTCTTAACCCAGCTAGCAGCAATGTCCAAAACTCTTAACCCAGCTAGCAGTAAAGTCCAAAATTCAACACGGATGGTCGGTTCCGCGAAACAGAAAAGGATAAGGATATTATACAGAAGATGCAAAGTGCGACTTCGGTGCGAGAATGTTGACATTCCCACGTAAAGGATTCTAAAGGTCCAAAGAAATAAATACCAGTCAAGGTCAGCAATAAAAAACTGTTATATACATATAGGCCTACATAAAATAGCTGAGTGATTTTTTTCGCCTTGACCCCCCTTCGCCATATTGCTCATTCCATTGAAGCAGTTCAGTCATATTTGATGACTCCGAAGAAACACTAGCGCATACCTGCCAGATTGTAGCACACCTTCCAAAATGAGCACACATATTTACAATTGGAAGAATATTATCCCTAGCAGCAAGTTATAAAAAATTGATAAAATCACCTGTTCATGAGCACATCGTAAATCATCCATATGTAAAGAACGAACATCAGCACTGCCGCTTAATGACGGTGGTGACCTGCCCTCGGATAATGCTAATGCTTTGTCCTGTGAATGATTTCAGTGGCCAGTTAAAATTAGCCATGTCAATTAAATTATACAAAGTGTTCCACTCAAGCAGAATGTTAAATGAAAAGAAAGCAGCCCATCTGACAACTCAAAATTGCAATATCAGGTGTCCTATAAAGTACAAGAGTTAGGAACTGCCAGGCCCATAAGAAATATTTTGCATAATCAAGTCAAATAAGAAAAAAGATTCTATAGAACAGGGGGATTGTCATGCTTATCACATACATCAATTCCCCTCGAACTCATACACATCTTAACTCGGCATGAAATTTTAAAGAGTGCAATATAACTTGGAGAAGGAAATGCATTCCCCAATATTTAAAACCTTCAGATTGGATTTGTAAAACAAGCATAAGATACATGGATATACAATCACAAATCAAAAAGGAATGGCAGCAAAACTATGAAGTTTCACACAGCCTATATTTGAACAAATAAATCAAGCCAAAAGCCATCACACTATTGTTCTTGAAAAGTCTCTGCAATATTCTGATGCTCTTTTTCTTAAATTCTTGCAGTTTGAGAGAAGGAAAAGGAAACTACCTTCTTCTCTTTTTCCAATAGTTCCCGTATAGGATAATGTGCAGCTGTAACACACAAGTTCTGCACCACCAAACATGGGTGTTACTAGGCCAACCAATGATTACCAGAATATACTCTAAAAGCTCAAAGGTGAATATAATTACCTTCAGGTCGCTTCCAGAGTATCCCTCCGTCATGTTTGCAACTGCATCCAAATCAACATCCGGGGCCAAGTCCTCTTTTGCAAGTATCACCTTCAAGATTTTGACCCTGTTTGGCACATCTGGTAAGTTCACCATTAACCTGCAAAGCCAACAGAGTCAGAAAGTCAGTAGCATTGAGCAAGAAAAATTAGTAAAAACACAATTTATCTCAAAACTGGATATCTTTTAATGACCAATAGCTCAGTTCAGTCACCGTCATTCAGAAAATGTCACCTAACTCTTAGAAGACAGGCTGCGTCTTGCAAGTACCTTCTTTTATTGTTCATTTCTGAAGTTGCAAGTTGTTAGAACTGAATGTCAATTGGACTTGTCAACATGGTATAGTTGTTGAGCTGAGTTGCCCATGTGCCACAAGCTAATTGGCATCCCACTGACACTCATCTACTAGCAAAAGACTGAATGTAGTGAAAAGAGGAGCAGTAAACACGCTGTTGTTGAAATCTTTTCCGATTAAGATTTTTCAGAGGTTAATCTTGTGTTTCAGTCCTAAGAGAGATCAGGAAGCTCACTGTTGGAGTATTTTAGTTCTAGTATTAAGAGTTTTCCAGGTTAAATCCTGTATGTCAGTCCTCTTCCACATATATTGACCTTCATATGTTTATTGAATGATTTATAGAAATTAGCATTATGAAGTAATTGGAAAATATTTGCTTGTTATTAACAGTGATTAAGAGATCAATTTATACAAGAGACTGAATGATGTTTCCTTAAGAAACAATCTATGTTCCCCAGGGACGCGTACCAAGGAAAATACAGGAGTTTCCGAGACAGGGACGTCCCTGGGACGGATATGGGACATCCCCCAGCCGTCCCCAAAAAAGGCAAATTACCAAGGGACATAAAGGCAAATTACCAAGGGACATCTGGGGAAAAAGAGGGGGCCGTCCGTCCATCCGTCCCCAATACGGAAAGGGGACGCCTAGACGTCCCCCAGCCGTACCAGGTACGGCCAGCTGTCCCTAAATGTTTGTTTTTTTAATGCCAAAAAAAATATTTAAATGTGAATATTAATAAATAAAAGGCTCCTAACTCGGTCAGTCACCGAGGTGGGCCCCACCCCTCCAAATGTGGTAGAGGCAAAAGAGGAACAGCAGTCTGCTTTAATTTTCTATGTTTTTTTTTAATGTTGAACGTGAACATGATTATGATACATTGGTACTTATTACTTTATGGATATATATATATATAGTAGCCCCCCCCCCCCCCCCCCCGGGTCCCTAAAATCACCAAAAAAAAATTGTCGTCCCGAAAACCCGTCCCGTCGTCCCCGTACTGGAAACTCAGGGTAACATAGGAAACAATCGTAAAAAATAGGAACAATTTATTCTAGAAACAAAAAACTAAATATTAGAAACTTTCTAATATTCACAAAAGATTACAATAGATAATCATTAGATACTAAACAGAGATAATAGAAACTCTCTATTATCGTAATACCCTCCCTTGGTTAATCTATACAAAGTTGTAAAAAAAATAAAAGGCAGATTTTATCTACTCAAGGTGCTCTGCATTGTTCGCTATGGACTACAAACCGGATTGCTTAGATAGGGCAGCTAAGCGTTTCCGACATTAAACCTTCATGTGCCCAAACTTGTGGCAATAGTTGCATTGAATGTTTTTCTTCTGGAAACCTTATGAATCTGGAGCAAAGGATGTCTGTTGAGAAGACTGCTGATGGTACTTAGGATAATGCTCCAAAACTTGCAAATGAGCATAATGCTCCAAAACAAACCACAAAAAGCCATGATTTTTGAGGTGAAAAATCAATCAAAACCCAACAAATAACTTTTGAGGAAAAAATTACAAACCCAATAGACAAATCTCACACAACTTTGTGAATTACAAAATCAGAAAATTATGAAAACCCACCAAAATTTTTAAGAGAGGCAAAACACGAGACTTTGCATGCTAAAGCAGCACATGCAAATAACATGCAAGTACATGCAACCTTCAAAAAGTTGAGACCTAGAAAATTTGAAAGTGACCCAAAAGAGAGCTCAAAAACCTCAGACAGAATATGTTGTAGGTTTCTGGATCGGTTGACACAAAAATCAAGGCACCCAGGAAAAATAGATGACAACCCAGTTGAAATCTCAAAAAACCCACCAAGAATCTATAAAATAATTTTTGATCTGGTACAAAAAAACTAGGGTTTTGAACAAAAATGACCCTGTTGCAAAAAAAAATCACAAAAATGGCAAAAATGTATAGAAAAAACATACGGAGCTGAACAAAAATGGATTGCAAAACTGAATCAAAAATTGGCGGGTTCAAATTTCTCAGAACGAAAACCCAAGTCGGATTATTGAGCGTTGTAAGCAAATATGCATGTAAATAATTTTGAAAATAAAAGGCAGATAATTTCAACCAAGAAATTATAATTATTTTCGAAAAAATTTAGAGTATTAGCTCTGATAACATATTACAGAAGTAATTGAATATTTGTTTATTACTAACAGTGATCAAGAGATCAATTTATATAAGAGATTGAACGATGTTTCCTTAAGAAACAAATTGTAAAGAATAGAAACATTCTATTCTAGAAACAGAAAACTAAATATTAAAAACATTCTAATATTTACAGAAGATTACAATAGATAACCATTAGATACTGAACAGAGATAACAGAAACTATCTATTATCATAATAATTAGTTGTTCCTCATTCATTTCAAATTCCAAAAAAATTCCAAACATGGAAGATTGATCTTGGAGCCAGTCTAATTGAATACTCTTAAGTGGATTATCTGTATCAATTCACAAATCAAATTGGTAACAGATAAGGGTTCAGTCTCTTTGCATCATATTTACAGAACTCTCTGAGTCCTGTCAAGTCTCGAGCCATCCTTAGGGCCTAAGACTCCCCAAGAACTCACTCCTGGCGAGATTCACTTGAAACTGGTATTTGCCGAGTCTTGCTGATCCCAAGTCGGGTCAGACTTGCCGAGTTCATGCCAAGTCCCGTTTCTATGCTTTGCACACATGTTGTGTGCTTGACAGGTAGAAAAAAGTTGCTTCCACGCTACATACATGAAAAAATCAATTGGAAGTGGAGATTTACTCCTGTTTAAGCCTCAGATAGGTACTAAAAAATGAAATAGATTAGGAAGTGTGATGGCAAGTGATATGGGTAGACTAATGAATGTGAGATGCGGCAAGATTCCACAGTTTGGAAGATGATGTGACTTAAGTTTATGTCAACGGGTAAGTTATATGGTTCACAACACATTATTCTAGCTGTGGCCTGAAAATTAATAAATCCCCATCAACGGGAAAAGCAAGAGAAGCCTCAAATCATTGAACAGAGAATCAAGAAAAAAATCTTCCAGTGGAAATAGCTCTCTTTTCAAGCCTGAAACATGGAGAGGTTGTGTGCACAGAAGCTAGAGCAATGGATACCTCAAATCTAGGTTTAATGAATCTCACTTCCAAGCCATAAACTATCTGGTCATGCTTACAGGGTACAGAGCTATTCATCTTGTGATTACCCAGAGTTCCACTAGCTTCCAAATGGGAAAATTTCTGAGAGCTGCTGAAGAAAAGAATTTACCCTAGACTTTTATGAAGATGAAAAGGCATCCAATAGCATCTTTATCAGAAATTGCAAGGCCAAAATGTACAAGAGTGGGCACATGGTTTTTGAAGTAGGATATTCAACTTGGAGAAGATGTAATGGGTCATTAATGCCAATGAACTATATTAAGGGGTTATATGGGCATTTGACCATAGAGGCCTGGTTTCATGGTTAATTCTGTTAAGATTATAGTCTCATTCGGATTGAAGTTATCAGACTATTACTATAGTTTTATATATATATATATATATAATTGTAATAATTCTGATGGAATCGCATCTTTACTGAAAGTTTAGATTAAAGGAATATATATATAATTGTAATAATTCTGATGGAATCGCATCTTTACTGAAAGTTTAGATTAAAGGACTAACCGATAGTTATAGATCAGTGCCTATGAATATACTAAGTAAAACCCATGGAGGGCGATGACTCTCTGTGCAGTACCCAATTCTAGTATGACTCATTCCTGGAAATGACCAGTTTTCAAGTAGATTTATGCAAAAATCCAGATGTTTATTGAATGATTTCACAGAACAACTTATTCTACACTCAATTCTAGTGTTTCTCTAACATGGGTGATTAAACTTGTTGCCAGTATAAATGTAACTATTGTTGCAGAACTATTATGGACCATTCATATTACAGATCAATGTGCATCACGGTTGATGAAAAGTGCTCAAAAAGATGCTACAAGTGTAATGTCTACCTCCGAGGCAATCTTCGAATTACAGCTTCATCCAGATCAAATGGTCTATTAGTGGCAGCAAGAACTAAGACTCTCTCTTTATCTTTGGTGCGCAATCCATCCCAATTTACCATAAACTCATTCTTCATCTTGCGCATGGCCTCATGTTCTCCAGGATTTTCTCTTCGGCCTAGCATACTATCAACCTGCAGAGGGATGACCAATAATGAGCACTCTAACTACATGGTAAACAATGTGAACAAATACCAGATATATAGCTACTGTGCATGATAGAGCTTACCTCATCAACAAATATGACACTTGGAGAAATTTTACTCGCTAGTGAAAATACAGCTTTCACATACTTTTCACCTTCACCAAACCACTGCAAACCACAGAACCAAAATTATGTATATAAGTAATAATTCAGTATAATTATATAAGTGAAGCTAACCACTAATAGCTACACTAACACTATACCTTTGATGTAATACTTGACATTGAAATGTTTATGAAATTTGCACCAGCTTCTGTTGCAACAGCTTTAGCAAGCATTGTTTTCCCAGTTCCTGGAGGGCCAAAGAGAAGAATACCTTTGCAGGGCTGCAATGAACAACCCATTATATGCATTAACAATAAAACAGAAAGCACTAGATAACCAAAAGCTAATGAGGTTTGCTATGTTCTAAAGACAAAGGCCAAGATTCAATTAGACTAACAAGACCACTTCTATAACACACTTTCATTCTAAAAATCATTAAAGATAGCAACTCTCTAAAACCTTCAGTCATTTTAGTGGCAATGTTGAAGAAACAAATCCCAAATGTTCTAAATGTGATGGCTACTACTTGTTCACATTTTTAACATAATATAATGAGAATTGAAGCTCACCTTTGTCAGCTGTCCTTTACAAAACAGCTCAGGTCTTTGTAAAGGAAGCATCACCAGCTCTTTAAGTGTATCTTTCACATTTTCCAAAGCTCCAATGTCCTCAAAGGTAACTCCAATATCACTAGGTGGAATCACATCTCCTAAGAGCCTCTTCTCAAATTCATTCTCAGTAACAACATCCTGCAAAGAGAGACTGTATTCAACACAAAATATATCAAAGATATACTGAACAAGAAGAAGTTTCTGAACTTCTAGATTTTACCTTCAGAGACTTCTTCGAACTCCGTGACTCATTTTGGATTCCCTGTAATATGCTAAGCCCATAATGGATACTGGCATAAGAAGTCTCATGTCAGAATTCTCTCACATAGAATTCATTAAGCACTGTTAAGACCACAAATAAATATCTTGCTGCAGCTTAATCTCCAAATAAGAAAGCTACTAAGAAAGACACCATAATTTACCTTTCGTTAGAGATAACAAGTTTTCCATCCCTAGAACAAGGTTCTACATTATTCATGAGATGGTGGCTCAAAGCCCATCCAACAATTTTCTCTGCACCTGAAGCAGAGGCAACATAAATCTTAATAAACACACCAACCATGATTTGAAACATTCATTCAGAAACAATTACTGAAACCTAAAAGAAACTAAAAACAAATTCTAGCAAAAAAAAATGAATGTCCGTCAACCAAAACAATCACAAGCATATCTTATTGGGGTAAGAACCTGTGACAAAATCTAAATCGTAGATACCATGCTACAAAACACATAATATTAAATAAGCCTAAAACTTAAGAAGAGAAATCCAATACAAAAAAAAGTTCAAATGAGAAGATGCCATTTCCTAAAAATTCAAAGAAATTTTATACACAAAATAAATAATATTGAACTCACTTTCATTTGAAAGAGCTAGATCTTTAATACAAATAGTGTCAATTCCTTCACACTCCAGATTGTTCCGAGAAAGAACCTACAAATGTAAATCAGAATGTTGAATGTAATTAAACGCATGGGTCTAGAATGCAGCAACTCTTAACAACATATTAAAATAAAGAGCAGTCTATATTTCATAATGCATGTAAAACTCATCGAAATGCTCTTGCCATCTCTATAATAACACTTAATCTTGTCAATCTTCTAAAACTTGCAAAGATGATAACCAAGGACACTTGGAGCATATGTACATATAATAGAGTATATCAAGTTCTCCATGGCAAATGACTATATAAAGCGTGTAAAAAGAAATTTCCAAACATAGATGACAAAGTAACGGAGAAGCCAATGTCTAAAAAACAAAACTCACAGTTCGAATGTATAGCAGATTTGCTTTTGCTTTAAGTGTTTCAACATCCCTATCTAACTGCTGCTTCCAGTCAACGAGAAGTGCTTCCTCCTGTCATTAATTGTGAAAGTTACTGTTACTGGTGTAATTATAAGAAACAGACAGCAATGTGCAAGATACATTCAAATGCCTCATTGAAGTACCTGAGGCAGCTGCACAGTCACTTTGTTTGGAAGGAGCCTGGAAAGCAATTTCATTGCTTTTGGGGCCTCTTTGTTTCGCTCGTGTAGCCTCAAGTTATCCTGGAATATTAAGTAAAAAACAATTGGCATCAATTTAACAAAAGACTTGCACTCAACCAAATTCAGAAACTGGAGAAACATGGATCCCATAAATCTCTGTAGCCATATCTGCAAAAAGAAACAATCTTAGCCACATGGTGACCATTGGAAGCAACATAAATATTTAAGGATGAAAAATGTTCTGTACTCCTGACCAAATAAACTAACTAGCCAGATCTTATGCAGCTAGTTTTTGTTCTTCACCTTTAAATGACATCTCAAGAGGATATTCTGTAAGGTCAATTTTATACAACAAATTTCTGTTCTTCATATCAATACTCAAAAGGCATTTCAAAAGGAAAGCATACTATCAAGCCCTTAATTGCACTAGATATTAAAGTAATGTACTATTCTTGTGTTAGCACAAAGCATGTAAAATCTCATAAAGCAATGAGACCTAAACAGTCAAAACAACCCTAATATAATTGTATACAGTAGATTTAGATATAGAGTGTAACAAGGTTTCCCAAATTTCAGTCATGGAATTCAAACTTTGGTGAACTTCAAAACATAGCAAAAAAGTTGCTGAAAATTGCTTTAAATTCATACAGTTAAATATATTTATTGCTGCTATCAATCTATATTCTACATTTATTTATTTCTTCTTTATATACTTGTACCTTTTTGCAATATGATTTATTTCAATTCTCACTCTATTTTTTATTCCAAAATAATGTCTTGATTCCCTTTCCACAACTGAGTAATACTCCCCTTATACCTCCTAATGTGGAGAAGTCACATCCCTTCTTTTGCAAGGGATAGATATGTCCTTTTACAACTGGATTGCTGTTTCTAATTCTTTAATTATTCATTGCAAATAATACCCTTAACAATCTCAATTGACCCCTTGCTTACAACTACACTCTTTTAAATCTTGGTCAGCACTTTTGAATTTTCATTAATTTCATCGCCTAGTCTTATTAATAATTATTTATTTATAAGGTCAGCTCCCTTTGAATTTCCATCAATTTATCACCTAAGTTTATTTATTAGAGTTGTGATACATCTTAAAAGGCAGAGGCGTGACATTCTGCCCTTCCCAAGATTGCTTGTCCTCGAGCAATTTTAAAGACAGTGAATTCACATTAATTTATTGCCTAAATTTTATTTATTAAAGCTGTAACCAGTCTTACAGAGAAGGGAATAACAGTCTGCACTACCCGAGGTTGCTTGTCCTAGAGCAACTTTTCAATTGGGATAATCATGGAAAGTGTGTTCAAGATGACTCCTAATGGGAAATGGATTGATCTTCGCAACTTTTAGCATTGTTTTATATGATTGTCTATCTCGCAATTAAAAGTGAAATATCCCAGCAATTAAAGATAAGCTTCCTCTCATCCTTAGAGAGGAAGGATGAAAGGTCGTCAGCATAAAAATGTTTTATCTTCTAGCATCGTTTATATAATATATTGGCAAAGAATCAACTTGGTGAATCCAACATTTGCACGACAACATAGATATTTCTTCAAGTAAAACTCAAAGCAAACTTATGACATTATTATCACGAGGATTAGATGCGGGACACATATCTATGACCTTAATGGTGATGTTTTAAATTAATGCTGGCCTTCCTTCCCACTCATAGTAATGCAAAATAGCAACATTATGGTAATGCACTATAGATGGTATCATCCGCCATGGGAAATATAATTCCCTCTTTTACAAAAAAAGAACTTTGTTTTACAATAGAATCCCCTTCATAGATAGGTGGTCAGTATCAAATAAACTAATTTCCTTCTGCATGAACTTAAGTGCACCAGAGTGAGTTTTGTAGGATGGTTATTCAAGGTTCCTTCCAATGAATAATATAAAAAGAAGATGAAAGATATTGTAGCAAGGCAATCTTGGATGTGCATTACACTAGTTTGGATCAAGGCACACTTTGACAGCAAAGGGATTCTTTGTCCGTAGATGTGTTTTAAGAGTTTCTTTATTAATGATAGACAGTAAATGTTCTAAGTTATGTAAAACAGATTAGAGTAAACCCTGCGGTGAAATAGCAAAGCTTCACTATACATCATGAAATGGAGACCTTATGCCTATGTTTACTAAATCCTAATTGGTTGTGTGAGAGTCCTGCATTAACAAAATTGCTTAAAGAAGCTGGACATAGTGACAGATCACTGACACAATCATGTTTGCACTTTATTAGGTTTCAATACTTCTTTCAATCTTGAACATGATCATATTGGTGTTTCACAATGTTTGATTGTGATGAGCAGATTGTGAAATGATAAATACGGTCTAGAGTTAGGAAATGGAAGTGCTTTGTGAAATTATAAGTAATTTTTAGAATTAGAAAATGAAAGCACTTCCAGTACAAAGAGTATCAAGTACAGTTTATGATCCTCGCAGTGATTCTAAAGAACATTAATACCCTAAATGATGCTTACTTCACCATTATGGATTTCAAGGAAGTGTTCATTGACTTGAAGACATGGAATCGAATCTCCAATGGTGATACCTGTGAATTAGGAATAAAGTCAGAGATAGTCATCAGAAGCCCAAGAGGCTGCAATTCCATACTTCAGACCAAAGGTCTGAAAATTCCTCCAAGGGCTATGATTTGAAAAGAAAAAATCAGAAAATTATTTAAAGTTCGCTCTCCTCCCAATGTCTACCTAGGGCATGGGGACAAAGCAATCAGAAATTTTGAAAAGAAGCCCCCAGTTAAATGGAATTGTTGTTGTCCATCAAAACTCATTAGCAGAATCAGATCTAGGACTTAAATTTCAGAATGTCATTTTGTTGGTCTCCATCTTCAGATTTTGGAATTATGTTTTGCAAGATCAAGGGCCTGATTATCTGAGCTTATAGTGTATAGTAATGAGTAATCAGACTTTTCTCCTCAGACTTGTGTTTCAGATATATGACTTCAGACTAGTATTTTCAAACTTCACAACGTTAACAAAATCAGGGATAATAAAGTCTGGCTTTCATTTCTTAATCGCATTTTCTTTGCGAAATGCTAACTTCAAGCTTCACACAGGACAATGGATGAGGCAAAAGGAGGGGCAGCAGATAGAAAAGTGCAGATGAAAAGGATCATGGAAGGCTATTATCCTGAGCCCCAAATGTCTACCAAGTGGAATAAGATTGGTGTTACCAACTTTGAGCACTTGAAAATGAAGAGGATGAAGTGGAGGATGTTTGACTCGAGTTTTCCTTCACCAATGGCTATCAACATCATGAAAAGTGGAATATACCATGCACCAAGCTTCCCACTAGATATCCAATGTGATGAATTCACGGTCGAGTGTGCAAGGCACTATGATCCACAGTCAAGGGCAGTAAACACTTCCAAAGAAGCAATGCTTGCATTTCTACGCGAGGAAGCAGTAAGGGAACTTTTGGAATTCCCTATCATCCAAGGATGCAAGTAAAGACAAAAGAAGAAGCTGAGCTCATGTTCAAGAAGAGACCTGAAGCATGTATGGACACCATAAACAAAGGATGGATCATTGAACCAAGGAGACATCACTCCCAGTTGCTCAAGAAACTCATAGGTACAGACTCTAAGGATGAATGCTGTGATACAATCCTCATGCTGAACAGAATTTTTGAATTGGATGTTCTATTTCATAGAAGTCTCGTCTGGAACAACAATGACCAATTGGGCTAAGGTGATAAGCGTCAACCTGGACATCCAATTAGGGAACTTGGAAAGGGCAAAAACCTTCTACATGAGCTCTTACATGATCTACTTATTGGCAAGGAACTTCAAATACAGAGGCTTGATATGCAAAGGTGAAGTAGGGAACAAGAAGGGACAACTCAAGATATATGATTGTCATCCTTAAATTCAACTTCATGAAAAGGGACACTACAGGAGGGCTAATGATACATTTGCTATGTATATCACACAATTGCTACAACAAGGATTGCATTAGAGTTTGTCCGAAGATGCCATGACATTGGTAGAGAGATATGAATTCTGGTTCATTCAGTTCCCAACCTCCACCTACTTAAGGATTCAAGGGTTCACCTCCCAGCCTTACAAGCTTCCAAGGCATCCTACAGACAATTTGGTGTAATTTGAGGTGGTGAGACAATTATCAGAATTTGACCACATTCAAAAGGAGAAGCATAAGCAAGGTATGACCTTCCCAATCACACTTGGTAAAATGTTGGAGATGTGTCCCACAATACTAGCAGCAGAGATCGTTAACACTGATAGCACTTCTACCAGCTTCAAAACTACAAGGCTAGAGATCATTTCAATTCATTTAGAAGATCTTCACATCAAGGGAAAGCTCACAGAAGTGCAAACACAAGGTTGATTTAGAAGACTATTGGGGAGACTTGACAGATGAATATGTGATAAGGAGGAAAATGTGTTCCAGGATGTCAGTGGACTTCACGAGGAAATGTATCATCTCCATTCCTAATCAGGTTAAGGATGATAAAAATCATATACACCCCCAGTATGAGCATGAGAAGGATAAATCATCCGATTACTTGATTGGTCACTAGTGAAGGAGCTAATAGAGTTGAGTATTTGACGAGGGAAGTGACTAATAGATCATGGGAGTGGGTCGATAAACAGAACATAAATAAAGGAAACAAGGTGTTACTTTCACATAATGAAAAATGCAAAGTGAGGAGTCTTCCTCCAAGGGGGTTGAAACAACAATTAGCAATTTGGGATTGAATAACCATGAGGGAGGCCCAGTTTAAAAGAAAAGGGAAGGCGTAAAAGAAGGATCACCAACAAGAAATAAGGAAGTTAACAGTGCAGAGTACAGGCACAAGTCTAACACAGCCCAATCCATCACAAGTTCCTCATCAGTTAAGGCAATTTGATATGTAGGATAAGGAACAAGAATCCAAACAGGATGGTGATACTGATATGCTACCTCGAAAAGATTAAAATCAGTCATCATAACAATCAATCCAGCAAGAGACTAAAGAACCAGCATCTCCTACCATACAATTGGAAGATGATTTGAAAGAGGACATGAGAAATCCCAATCTCAATACAGAAGAGATCGATTAGGAGATTATATCAGCTTTGAGGGGATTCAATGAGGAAAATCAGCTTGGGGATGGCATAGAGTTGTCTACAGTCGCTAATTGGTTGAAGGAAAACATGAAGAAGATAGAGGAGGTACAGCCTATTAAGGATACTGATGCATTCCTAACTTGAATCGGTAAGGCAAAGGAACTCAAACAATCTAAGTTCACTCAAATTACTAGAGATGGTTCATGAGTTTGCACCCTACATGTAGTTGGCCCAATGGTTGACAAGACATGAGAGTAGAATGCTCCTATGAACTATCAAATTGCAATTTTTGATCTTGGACCATCAACAAAGAGGCAAGAATTCCAAGAACTATAAGACACTGCTGGTGCAACTGAAGAAAGGATGAATAGGATTGAAGAAAATATGTTAAGAGTTGGAAAACAAAAGATTGAAGGAATACATACAAAGACTTATGAATCCAGCTTAATATAAAGGTACTACATTTGCTCCACGTATACCTATTCCTCAAGAATCCTTTGACACCTACTAGACAATGAAGAATACACATCAAGAGGTGAAGAAATGGGTTGAAGATATTATAAGGTAGGAAGAGGATTTCCTTCCCAAGATGGTTCAAGCTCATGAAAGAAATATGATACTCATGAACAAGGTCCAAAGTTTAGACGATATATGGAAAGAGTTTCAACCAATGGACAATATGATCCCTTGCCTCAAAACATCAAAGAAGGTTCCTACATCAACACTAATTCTTAAGGGAAAATTAGTATTGTTCCTTAGACACAAGGAAATCATGCACATCTTTTTTTAAGGGGATTGTTTTGGGATTGAAGGACCTATCCTTGATATGCATTTGAAAATCCTTATATCAAGAAGATATTGGATCTAGATATTGATGTTTAACCAAATACACTTGGAGGAATTGGAGTAGAATTCAGCTTACTATCAAGGAGCGGAATTTATTAAGAAAACTCTCATGGTCTCCATTGGCAATTTGCAAAGGAATACAACAGATTGGAACAATATTCTTGATACTTGCATGGAGGGATTCGAAGTGATAGAGTTGTAACATGATAGCTTGCCAAACATTGCACTAGAAAAGCTTAATGAAGTGATGTCCAAGTTCATCGAATTTGCTAAAGAGAAGGATAAGGGGAGTGCATCTTCTAAATGATGAGTTGTTTGATACTAGGCATCCTCCTTTTTCCTGTTGGTCCAGAGAATATTGTATTTTGCTGCATTGTATTTAATGATAAATTTAATGTTTATAGCAACCCTAATTAGGGTTATCTTTAGGACGATTTAGGCTATTAGTTTCAAACCGATCTTGGTCATTCATTGTATTGCGGCTCCTATATAAACCCTACTCCTCTCATTTGTAAGGAAGTTTTTCAAGAACTGTCACTGATACTGTTAGAATTGAAATAAATCATTGAAGTTTGGTGATTTAATAAAGATTGAAGTGTCGTATGGTTCTTTAATCTCTCAAATTAGTTTATATTTATTCTAGAATTTTCTTTGAATAACCCAGTTGAATGAAAAGAATTGTATATGAACAATGCGAAACTCACCCAATCCATTCTACTTGTGGTTTATTGATTACAAGTCAATTTGTGTGGTCAACTCGAATGTAAATATAAGCTTAAGTTCAATTGTTGCTTATACATTGATATGTATCCATTAATGTTGGTGGTGTCATAATAATGATTTGAACATTATTTGCTCACCTTAGAAGATTGCACTAGCATGGTGGATGTTAATGACAAAAGTCAAGCCTAGTAGAGTTCACAAATACATTCATTGTTAGTTGCATTCTAGGATTAGTATTAGAATAGGTTCTCTAAACCTTTAATGTCTTTACAATTTATTTCACAAGCCTTGTCAACTTAGGATCAAGTACTCCATTTCCATATCATTCGCAAACCAAAGTTAATAAATCTAGAGTGCGTTATGTTAGCAATGGGCCAACATCCCTCGCAGGGTTTGCGAAATGGCTTAACCACCTCCTATGATTCTACAAGACTATTGGTTGCTTCAGGCATTAACAAGTCAATCTTTTGGTGCAACGGCAACCCTATCCTTTCTAACAATTAGTATCAAAGCTTGGTCACAGGTTCGTATCCTGCAAGCCACAGCGAGTGACGCTGGGAGGAGGATTGTTAGCAAAGGGCCAACATCCCTTGCAAGGTTTACGACATGGCTTAACCGCCTCTTGCGGTTCTATAAGACTATTGTTTGTATCAGGCATTAAAAGGTCGATCTTTTGGTGCAATGACAACCTTGTCCTTTCTAACACGTTAGTATAAGTCCTCTTGCATAACTAGCATATGTCAAGCCAAACAAACTCATCTCCACACTAAAGTCGCAAGTATGTTGTCGGAACCTTGGAGTCGTTCCTATGATCTTCTTTGCAATCTGAGCATAAGTGGGTGTCTTTGTTGAAGAGGGTGCCATACTTTATTTTGTTTGATGTGGTCGTGTTGAACAGTTTGTCCCTCTCTCTTGATTGGCTTTACCTTGACTCTAAACGCCCAAAGTTGTGAGGAACAAGCAGATACCAACAAATTGGGTTAGTGCAGACCAATGTCACTAACCCCTGAATTGAAGGGTGCAGCTCCCCTATGTGCAAGATATGCAATGAATTGTGTCTTTAGTAGATCAAAGAATGGGGGTATGCTCTAAACTTGAGAGAGAAAGAGGATTTAACCAGGTCACTCATATCCATAAGCAACCTAGGCAAGTTTAGGTTTAACAACTAACACTACTCCTACCTAGATGCATCTAAAACTATTGAATGCAAAGGTGTGTAGAGGAAATTGAGCATTCATGGCCCTAAGTGGCTTTCAGTCCAACTAGAATTGCCCTGTAGCAACTCCCCAGCTCACTTCAACTCAAGCTCCCAACACATGCAAATGAAATACAGCCCGGGCAATGGAAAAGAGCAGATCAGAATATTAAAGGCAAAGTAGAATTTGCTTTAGCTATTAACCCTTTACTAAAATGGAATCTAGCAAGCATTCAACAACCCCATACACAAATGTCCTACAATTCCATGAAAATTTAAACTACATGCAATGAAATGAACGACAAACAATCCTAGCAAACCCGGTAGAATGGAGCTACACTATCGATTCACATAGAAAATTGCCGATCATTTATTCAACTTTGAAAATCACATTTATAGGCCCTCAGTTCTTGGCATTTATTATTACCATTATTACATTTCAAGGGAGAAAAAGAGAATATAACTAAAAATAGAAAAAGAGCAGACTGAAGTCATTTGTTACACAATCATGTACTGGTAAGGAACAGACGCATTTGAGATTCTTCTTTGACTGGTCCTCACAATACCTTACCTCTGAAGTAACGGCTTGCTAGCTTAGATTCTCTATCAATTTTCCATGCGTTCCTCTTCTTCTACAACTCTTACATATGGCCTTTCGCTGGCATTTCAATTTACCAGATAACCATTTCTTTTGAATCTCCACCCCCTCTATCTTGGTATTGACAATTGTTTCTCGCTCATTTGGTTGCTCCTTTGCGTATAGGACTTCCTTTCACACCCCAAGAATTTGAAAACTCCATGTATATACCTTGCAACGCCACTCCAAATTCCCATTTCGAAAAATGGGGATTGCGGCTCTGCAGTGATCATTGTATAGCAACAGGGGGCAATTTTCGAAATTGAACTATCACCTTCGTAGTGCTCTTCAAAATGATTTAGCATTGCTTAATATCTTCATTACAATTACTTTCCAAAGGGATGTGCGGCTCCGCAATGAAATTACTGCGTAGCCACAATGGCTGATTTCCAAAATCCCATTAGCTTCATCGATAAAAAACTCCAAACTTTACCTTACCGAGCTCACATTCCTCCAAATTGTTCCAAGAATGCGAATTAAGCATAGAGAACTTACCATTTTGGCCTGACCAGTGCATTTCGGAAAACTAGGTCTCGAGGTATGTTGCTTGAGCTCATGAAGCAACAAAGGCAATTATCCGAAATGCTCATATTTCAATAAAACTGGTTCATCCGATCGACTGAACCCTACAAGATCTTTGCAAATACATCAGAGAGGCAATCTCCTTTAGCTCAGAGATACAAAAACTTCTGAAGATAGCAATTTCAAAAAATTGGATGTGCGGCTCCGCGATGGCCTTTGTGTACTACGAAAAGCAATTTCCAAAATAAAACATGGACCATCGATTTAGACTCCATCAACAAACAGACAGCCAGAATCATTATTTTACTAGCTCTATGATCAAATTACATCCTTTAATACTTGGGCAAATCTAAAGCTCCCGCACTCCCACTTTGCTAGATGAGAAAGTAGGCCCCCTAAGTGCTAACTAGAGTTCAAAATGGACTCATTTGCAACTAAATGACACCAAATTGGAAAACAAAGATGGACTAAAAACTTGGCAACAAGTCATAATATACCCATCGACAAATCTACATCACAACAAACATTGAACTATATGAAAGAAAGGGAAGGAACGTTGAAATCAAGACAGTGATATGTCTCGAAGTATTTACCCAGAAGTTTGGATCAAGTAATCCACTAACAAGGAAAACCTTAAGTGGACAAATTAGAAGATGTAAAAGGTTTCTTAGAACCAACTATGCTAGAGTTACTAATTACCCAAGATTTACAGGTGACTATGTTTGTATTATGATGCATGATGACTGTCATAAGCTTCATGCTTATGTCCACATGATTCTCCTTTTGTGAGGGTTGTGCTTTTATTTATGATTGTCCTTGACAATGATGATTGTGAGCGTATTGAAATACTTTCTACTCAATTCCTTTCATTGAGCTTACTACTTAAGAAAATGTTTAATATTGTCATTCAACAATCTCTGATATTAATTTTACCAGTGTCTTGCCACCTTTAATTATGGTGAATCTCAAGCTTATCATATGCTATTCATTTGTACCCACATAAGGTTGGTGCTGCATTTTTACTATCCAATATTCCTTGACATGTGTAGGGTCTACGAGTTATATCCACATCTCATAATTTTTATGGTTTTATTCATTAGAGAACACATCCAATATTGCTTTGCATATCCATTGCCACTATTCTTGGAGGTCTATGAACAATACTTTATCCTCTTCTCATTATTTCATACATTCCCTATTAGACCTCAATATCCCTGTCTTCTTCAATAGTGAACATTATTGTCATGCTATGAAATTTTTGGCACTCTTGATTTTCAATTTACCTTTTGTCAATTTAGAACACAACATTGTCATTTGTCAATTTCTAATGACCCATGGGGTATCAAGCTTTGCCTCATGCCTTGTCATATGCTTATCAAGTCATCGATGTTTACTAATAAAGCACTAGTATATCATATGATAATTAGACTTTGAACTATTTTTGGACTGAGTTTGTAGATTCCTTAAACTTCCAAATTTCTTTAAATAGAATGCACCAATTGCTTAATATTTACCCTACAAACTGGAAGGATCAACACTCTAATAGCAATTGGAATGTCCCCTGTTGGGATATTCCTGACTTTTGACCTAAAACAATAATTCCAAACTAAGTTAAGAAATGCAAATATTTTTAAATGAGCTTCAAAAAAACGTTACGGTTGTAATGCATTATGTAAGATAATCCTAACTTAGGTCCTAAAAACAAAATTAATTACTAGATAATTTACATTAAAACATAAAAACATTACAATATCAAACATTGAGAATTTCATGATAGATAGCATAGGGAGCATTTGTATTTAAATCAAATAATCCTAATAACATAAATATGTAATTCAAGACATATTCCTATGGACAGCATATTTAGGAATTCACTGGAAACATTCGCAAATTGCAATCTCAAGAATGGTTATCCTTGTATGAAATGTTCTTGTATTGTGAGAGCATGGAAGGGTTTTAGATCCATTCCATCCCTCAGTCCACCTTGAAGACTACTTGTCCTCCTCAATCAAGCCCAAGAGCACTCATTCACTTCTCGACTGACAAGCAAGGCAAGACCTCCAATTCATCCATCTTGGAGTGGGGTGCTTAATAAGACCTACGAAGACTACCTTTCTCAAGAAACCCAAGAGCACACACTTGCCTCCCAGCCCACAAGCATGTTAAGACCTCCAGTCAATCCATCTCCAGGCATCATACTTTATGAAGAATGGCTGGTACTTCAACTCTCATGAACTTGGAAGACTGACTGTCCTTCATATTTGCAAAAAATTTCTACAAATTCTAATAAATTGTTAAAAAAATTGCTAGAATATTTCTATTAAAATTCCTCATGATGAAATAAATAGATTTAATCAAATGGCTGCAATAACTTAATTCCTGAAATATATTTATCACTTCTCTCAATCTATATTCTAAAGTAATTTACGTCTGCTGTATGTACTTTTGCCATTTTATAATCTGACTTATTTCAATTCTCACTTTGTTTTACTTCCAAATTGATATCTTGATTCCTCTTCCACAGATGAGCCTTACCTTCTAATGTCAAGGAGTTACATTGTTTCTTAGGCAAGGGATAAATTCCCTCACAAATAGGGTTGTTGATTCCTACTCTTTAATTTGTTGATAATATCCCTTAACCTCAGTCAGCCCCTTGCTTATAACTATACTCATTTGAATCTTCATCGGCCCTTTTGAATGTTTGTTAATTTCATCACCTAGGATCATTTGAAAGGTCGGCCCCCTATGAAATTCCATGAATTTATTGGCTAATTTTTATTTATTAAAAGTGCAACGTGTCTAACAAGGCAGAGGCATGAGAAGCTTTTACTTTCAGATTCCTTCAGAATTATATGAATGCAAAAGTGTTTGCTTGGCTTCTTCAAATGCCCCTTCCAAATCAATGATCTTGAATGTGGATGCAAAATCTTAACATGGAAGTGGGACAAGAGGTGCAAGCTATTGTGGTTGACAGTGTTAGCTCAGTGTCATCCGCTTCTTAGAGATCCAAGTCTGCCAATGTTATAGATGAAAAGCAATATGAGCCAAGGATCCTGCATGCATCTTATACTGATGATGGTTGTGTAATATCTGGTTTAAATGTTGACCATTGTCAGGGATGCATGGAAATAGGCGGTGACAATACAATGCCATTCTTTTGTGGCTCTTCTATTCATTGTTCCAGTGATGAAGGGAGATATAATATGGAATTTTATTCCATTATTCGATTGGCCACCTCAAAGGACCATACAAGAATGTCAATATCCCTAGGTTAAACAGGTCGTTGACATGCTGAATCTCTCACCTGGTTGCAAAGAGTGATATGTAGTGAGTTCACCCTGGGGAAGTCTATTGTTAGTCTCTTTTTTTACTGTGGTTCATTTGGGTATATTTTGTATATCTGTGGACTTAGACAGGATATTTAGAGCTTCTGGTCATCTATGGAAACAGTTTTTGATCCTGTATGTTTTGTTTTGATGCTCTCAGGGTATTTATTATGTTACAGAAACCTCAATGTATAACATAATACGGCATGTTCCATATTTATCTTTATTTAATGTGTGGGAACCCCCCTCCCCCCCCCCCCAACACACACACACACACACACACACACATATATATGAAAAATGAATATCACTCATAGCATTCATGTTTAAGAAAATGATATTGTAGTATTACATTATATATCAAATTTGTAATATTTATGGTAGTTTTGTTTAGCATATGCATGAAAGTAGTTATTTTGATCTTAATTCTCTTTTTATGCTGCATATATTATAATGTATATATTTAAAAAACATAAGCACAGAAACGAAACATACCAAGCCCCAAGCAACAATTGTTGTTCTAGAGTAAAATACCCACATACCTGTAACAGTACCCAATTCTGATTCGGCAATTCAGCCATAGATATTAACTAGTATAGATATCTTATATAAATCTATCTTAAAAAATGCTGATAGATATCTATTATAAAATTATAAAAATTTAATTTACTACATCTAAAAATATTTGTATTTCCTTGTATCTCTATTAATTTGCATTCATTTAAGTTTTTTATTTTAATTTCTAAAAAAATGATTATTTATATCTCAAAAGTTTACAGTTTTAGCAAATATTTTATGTAGTGTTTATTAAATTTTTTTTTTAAATATACCTATGCTCCACGAAGTTTCCAGGACGGGGACGTTTTAGGGGACGGGGACGTGTTTCCGGTAGGAGTACAAGTCAAAGCCAAAATTTAGGGGACGTAACCTCAAGGGACAGCGATTAAAAACATAGGGGATTTTTTATATATAGAGACAAAATTCAAATATAAGTATCATAACATTGATAAACCATTCACCATAGACATTTTAGCAGATCAATACATGGAATATTATCAAATGGCAAATACTAAGTACTTCCATTATAACAATATCACATACATATATAGATAGAATCAAAATGCCTAAAGGCTCCAAGTATCATGCTGAAATCATAATGAAATAAAGAGAAGTTCAAACTAAAATAGTTAGTAAATACTAAACACAATCTTTCCTTACTGCTGCTACTGCTCTTATGTTTTTTCCCTTCCTCTTTGCAAGTATGTCAAATCTAAAAATGAGTAGAAGAGTTAGTGTTTTAATGGACCAAATATGGGTTGCATATTTTACTGGGGGCCACGCAAACAGCAAAAAAAAATTTTAAATGATTTTCGGGGGGTGTTTTGCCTTTACCAAATTGGCTGGAAGAAAGGGGACGGCCAGCAGTTTCAGGGACAGATAGGGGACGGCAAAACCATCCCCGGTACTGCTGGTCATCCCCAACTTTCAGACCAAAACAAATTGGCCATTTCAAGGACATTTTCGAATTTACCAAAAAAGGACAACTCAGGGGATGGCCAAAATCCATCCCCGGTACAGGTATGACCCCAAAACCATAGGGGACGTGTCCCCATGGAACACTGAAATATACTGTTTATTATAAATATTAAAATTTTGACATGTAGATGGTTGTCAAATTCAACCTAAAAAGATAAATGTTAACATTAACACACTCACACCATCCCACTTCACCCTTTCTGCCATTGTAGAATGCCTATCAGCATTAAAAAAGATGCATTTAATGCATCTACTGATAATGTTTAAAATTTAGAGCACCATCTTTATCAACATCCTACAATGATTTTAAATTTCAGTGAAAAATACTTACTGGAAATGCAAAATCAAGAAGGGCAGTTTGATTTCCTCCAAACTTAGTGAATAGAAGACCCCCAGGATGCGACTGTCAAACAAAAAGTTAAAATATAACATAACTCCAGTAAATACTAGTAAATAGTAAAATATAGGTTGACATCATAACCCACAAAATTGAAAAACTTGCTACCAGCTCACACTTGTAGTACTAGATGTAAATCACATAACATATGAAAGCAGTATTACCTTTTCCTTCCGACTGTCAGCTTGTGTGTGAGAGCCAACAACAACAACACTATCAGACAGTGTCTCCAGCTTGCTCTTGAACGCAGCATGATATTCTAAATTTCCTATTATTGACTTTTCAACATCCTTGATAAAAAGTATCAAAGGGCTCATTTTACTTTCACTTGTCACAACCTGCAAAAAACAGATCAATCACATTTTAACACATAAACAAATTAAAAGATATAAGAACAAGCATCATGAAATTGAGTTCTACTGGAAATTTCAAAAACATCGGACTACCTCAAAAAGAGCATTAATAACTAGCTTGTCCATGTCCTCACCAGCAGAACTTTCCAACCGAAGGTCACTTGCTGTCATGCACAAACTACATTGTAGACTCGTAGCTCACAAAAAGTGCAATACATGAACTTGACAAAATTTTGGTGCCAGAGAGTTACCATTGCAGAAAAATCCATGATCATCTTCACAGAGCCCTCCAAGGTCAATACCCTCTGGAATTGACTTATCAAATCTAACACCAAGTTTAGATGATCCATTATCCTCAAAAGCTAAAAGTACTTTCCCTCTGTTACCAAAACTTGGACCCCTGCAAAAAAAATTAAAATAGACAACTAAGATAAACTGAGGCAGATATTGCTACTACCAATGCTGCCCCTATAGCAATAAGAATCACTTGTACATGTGAAAGAGCTTATAAAGCAAATAGCAGGTCACACAAGTAACGGGCTCATCTGCATCAAAAATTACAGATCGGCAACATCTGATGCCTAGTTCATAGTAACTCTGGTCACTAAAACCTGATAAAACTACAACAGCAATACGGCATTAGATTGCCAAGACCCAAAACTCAGCTTGACTTGAGACAACTCAAATATGTATGATTATTCTACTTAGTTTTCCACATCAATAAAATATACTCTTCACAGTCAGAGACTCGGAAAAAATCAATATTGTGCTTGGTAAAAAAGAATTGCCAATAAGACAATGCAACAAAGACCTAAATAACCTTTCGAATGAAAAATCATATAGTCTAGCAAGCTCATCTTTATTCTATATAAGCTATGTTACAAGGTTCATCACCTTGGAACCCCAGTCCCATACCCAACCAGACCTAGTGGCACCTATCCGCTACCAAATGCTCACATCAAACACAGTCACAGAAATATTTGTTTAGTCAAAAACAAAAATTTAAATCATTTTTTTCACATAAAAATCTTTAAAAATTCCTAAAACATGCCCATACTATGAGTTGTTTGACAAAAACAAACCTAATTATTGTTTTCTGTTCTAACATTTTGGAAGATTGCTGGTTATTTTGAAAAAGAAAGATCACAAAATGCCAAGGGGAAGAATCATTTTTATATTCAAAAAAAGTGCCACCTGTCAAACACCTAATTTCAAACTATGAAGGTTTGTGTGGTTTTAAAAAGGCCTTAATGTTGGGCTCCGTGACAAGAAGTTCTGTCCCTCAACCCAGCCCTGTATCACAATAAGGTTACTGCCACCGAAACCTGCTGGGGGTGCCTCAAGAACAAAATGAAAGGTGCTGCCCCTCAACCCCATTGGGGTCTCCACTCCCAAACCCTCACTAATGATTGAGAACTCATCACATGATAAGCTTGAATACAATGACAGTGACATGGTATTGCAATCTAACTCTTGAGTGTACTGACCTAGATGTTATTGTCACACAGTTTGCCTAAAATATCTTTGGGTGATGGGTGGTAATGGCTTGGGATCTAATTTTCATTGTGCATTGACATTTGACAAGTCATTGAATTATAAAATTATTGTTAGAAAGGTTAATCTTTCTTTGGATATATTAATTGGGATATTCCAAGGATCCCTAAATGTAGTTTGTTCTCTTGTACACATGTGGAGGACATGTCATTGTTTGTCCTTTATTCCACATGTAAGGACAACTCTTTTTTATTCTTTTATTTAGTTTATCCTCCTTAAGAGGATTGTGACACTTTGCACACACCTATTATGAATGTGGCATTCATAGAAATGGGAGTTACAAATGCAACTCCTTTCTCATCTCTATATAAGAGATGCTCCTCCTTCCTTCTTCTTCACTCTTAGCACTTGATGTTATTGTATTGAGCTATTTTTGCTCCAACACTCTCTCTCTCTTTTCTCTAGGCATTTGCCTTCATTCATAATACTCACAAGGGGTTTTCTTTGCTTTCCCCTTATAAATCCTTGTCTCCATTGTTGAACCATCTTGGTGTATGCTCTTGGATTTTGCTTATCTTATGGTAACATTGTTTCACACTTAACTTACTTGGATTGTTTCTCGTTCCTTGCTTAATATTATCATTTCTTACATGGTATCAGAGCTTGGTCACTAATCCTTGTTTTAAGTTTTTGTGTTGAAGGTTGCCATTCATTGGAGCACACCTTATTTGGAGACGTTATTGAGAGAAGAAGTTTGAAAGTTTGAAAGTTTGTGTTGTGGTTTTAGATCATTTTAACATCTCTTGTGTGTGCAGGTTTCATATTAAATTTTTTTTACTAACCCTCTTTGGAAGGCTTGCCGCCAAAGGGTTTTCCTTTTCAAAAAATTTCAAAATTTTGCTCTTGTTTTGGAAGGCGTGCCGCCAAAACAAGGAGCATTTATTTTATAGCACTAATTTATTGTGCAATCTTTTAATTTTAAATATTTATTCTAGTAAATTTAGAATAATTGCATTTAATTATTGTAAACGCGCGTAGCACGAGAGTCTTCTAATTCAAATTTTTTGTGTTGGGCGGATGCGCCACCTGCGCGACACCTGCGCTCAGCCCGCGCGCCACCTGCACGACACCTGCGCGTCACCCGCCACTTGCGCAACACCTGCGCTCAGCCTGCGCGTCTCTCGCCGCTGCCTGCGCAAAAAAAAAAAACACCCGTCATCCGCCGCCTGTGCGGCCAGACCCACCGCTCCCGCCGCTGCCTGCGCGCAGACCACCCGTCATCCGCCGCTGTCTGCGCTTTGGCCATGCGTCACTCGCCACCTGCACGACCAGACCTACCACCTCCGCCGCCGCCTGCGCAGCCAGTCCATCCGCTCCCCCCTTATCATCTACAGCTAGGACCGCGCGTTTTTTTTAAACTCTCCGCTCAGTCTGCCCACCTTTTCACCGACGCCCTCTTAAAAAATCTCAACATTAGTATTTGTTTAATTTATTTTTTTTAGAAGTTTTTTTTAAAAAGAAACCTTTTTAACCTTACAAAGTTTATTATAACAAACAAAATTTTTATATTCAATTTTTTTAAAACTTTTTCATTTCATAAAAATTTTTTTACTCTAATTTGTTTTCTTTGAAATAAATAAATAAATAAATATATTATTAATTTTATATATAAAAAAAAAAACGAGATTTTTTTCAATTAATTTAATTTTCAAATCAAGGAATTTTTTTTAAATTCATCAATCTTGTAATCATGTCAACCTTAATTCCAAAAATAAAACTTAGTTATTCTAATTATCATTCCTGGAAAACTCATATCTCATTCATTTTTCGTTTTAAACACCTCTTCGAAATAGCCACTGATCCCTCTCTTGAACCTGGTTCAGCGGCTACCCAAGACGAGAAAGATACTTGGAAATCTAAAAATGAAGAAGCTTTAGGTTTAATTGGTATTTCTATTATTCCAGATTTATATGTGTTAATTGCTCACTGTTTTAAAGCTCATGATGCATGGTCCATCTTGCAAACCAAGTATAACAGTGGAGATGAATACCGCAAAATACAGTTGCAGGATCAACTTGAAGATCTCAGGTATGCATATTTTAAGAGTATGGATGAATTTCTATTAAAATTTGATTCTCTTAAAAGCCAAATTATTGCCTTAGGTGTTCAATTAGAGGACATTCGTTTAATTCATCTTATTCTTAAAAAGTGTCTTCCTAGACAGTTTCAACAGTTTATAACTAATGTTCATGCCCAGCTTGCTATTCCTACTTTAACTTCTCAGTTAACTTATGTTATTTTTCAAACTTTATTAAGACAGGAAGAAGCTAAGCTAATTCAATTTGGTACCCTTAAATCAACTGAACATGCATTTGTGTCTAGAAATTCAAATAATAATTTTCGTTCCAATCATTATAATAATAACACCAAACAATATAATACTAATTCAAATAATTCTAACAATAAATTTCATGCGAAATATAATAATAATAACAATCATCATAATAACACTCGTAATACTAATAATCAAAGGAATCATTCCAATTCCAAACCTCATTGTTCTTATTGTGGCAAAGATGGTCATATTATCAATAACTGTTTTAAAAAGCAAAATGATAAAAAACCTATGAACAATAGTAACAATAATCAAAAATCAAATCATAAAAAAGATAACTCTACTAATTCTCGTCATGCTTTTACTTGTAGCTTTAATCTTTGTAGACCTTTAGAATGGATTGTTGACAGTGGTGCATCACAACATGTAACTTCTCATAAAGATATTTTTGATTCTTTACAACCTGATATTGCTAACATTCCTATTCAATTAGCTAATAATCAAACTTGTAAAGTTGAAGGTTTAGGTGATGTTACTATTCCTAATGGTAAATTGCATGATGTATTATATGTACCTGACTTGAAAACTAATCTACTTTCTGTTTCACAGTTATGTCAGGACTATAAAGTTGAATTCTATAAAGATACATGTTATGTCATAGATCCTCAAACTCAAAAAGTGATTGCTCATGCTAAAATGGATAATGACAATTTGTTTAAATTCCATGAATTTGCTAGTTCACGATATTCATTACATACTTCTATTGATTTCAATATATGGCATGAAAGACTTGGCCATTTAAATTCAGATTATATTACTTTCATGCAAAAGCACAATATGGTTGATGGCTTGCCTCACATTATTCCTTCTAAGATTGCCTGTACAGGTTGTATGAGTGGTAAGATGCATAGGGAGCCCTTTCCAAGTGGAAAATCATGGCGGGCAACTCATAAGTTGCATCTTGTCCATAGTGACCTTTTGGGCCCCATGGAGAATAACTCCCTCCAAAGTTCTCGGTATGCACTTACCTTTGTTGATGATTTTTCTAGACGAACTTGGATCTATTTTTTGCATAGCAAGGATCAAGTTCTTGATATCTTTATTGAATTTCAGTTATATGTTGAAAGGCAATCTGGTTTTAAACTTAAAATTCTCAGAACTGATAATGGAAAGGAATATGTGAATCATGCTTTTCGCTCTTATTTGAAATCATGTGGAATTAAACACGAGCTTACTATTCCTTATACACCACAACAAAATGGTGTGGCGGAAAGAAAGCATCGGACCATTGTTGAAATGGCTAAAAGCATGTTGCATGCTAAGAATCTGCATTATAAATTTTGGGCTGAAGCCATGTTTTGTGCAACTTATATTCTTAATAGAACTCCTACCAAAGCTCTCAAGGTTATTACTCCAAAAGAGGCTTGGTCTGGAAGGAAACCTAATTTACATCATTTGCGGATTTTTGGATCTATTGCTTATGTTCATACTCCTAAACAGAAAAGGCATAAATTAGATGCTAAGTCATCTCCTTATATGTTTGTTGGTTATGATGAAAACACTAAGGGTTATCGTGTTTATGATTCCACTACTAACAAAGTTTAAGTTGCTAGAGATGTTTGTATTGCAGAAAATAGAGTCCATGATTGCTCTACTACACATGATGCAGAATTCAGTGGCACTAAAATTGTGCTGGTGGAGGACCAACCTCCTTCTCTTAACCCTACTCCTCCTCTTAACCCTTCAACTCAAATACCACCTATTATTTCTGCTCTTACAACTCATGATATTCAAGTAGCTACTAATGATGCTTTTATTGCTAATGATTCTTCCTCTAGTGATAATTCCATTGCAACTAAACGTAAACCTAAATGGGCTCAAAACTTAATCAATGAAGGTGATGATTACATTTCTAGATTTGGTGGAATTAAACATAGAAGGATTAATTATTGTAATTATGCTTTGATGATTACTATTATGAATTCTAACGATCCTAAGTCTTTTGATCAAGCTAACTCTCAACCTCATTGTCAGAAAGCCATGCAAGAGGAATATGATTCTTTAATAGCTAATCAAACTTGGGACTTAGTCAAGTTACCTCATGGCAAGAATATAGTTTCATGTAAATGGTTATACAAAACAAAATTGAATACTAATAATGAAATTAGTTAGACTAGTTGCTAGAGGTTTTTCACAAATTGAAGGATTAGACTATAATGAAACTTTTGCTCCTGTTGCTAAAATGCCTACTATCAAATTAGTTCTTGCTTTAGCATCTAAAATGAATTGGCCCATTTATCAAATGGATGTTAAAAGTGCCTTCTTAAATGGTGATTTACATGAAGAAATCTATATGGCTCAACCTCCTGGATTTCTTAAGAAAGGTAGTGAAAATCTGGTTTGCAAATTGAACAAATCTATTTATGGTCTTAAACAGTCACCTAGAGAATGGTATTCTAAAATTAATTCTTTTTTTATTTCTCAAGGTTTTGCTAGAAGTAAGAATGATCCTAATTTGTATATTAAACATACTAATGATGATATTATCATTGTTATTGTTTATGTAGATGATCTAATACTCACTTCTAGTTCAGATGCTTTGATTTCTGATATCAAGTTTCAACTTAAAACAAAAATTTCAGATGACTGATTTAGGTATCTTACATTACTTCTTAGGTATGCAAATTTGCCAAACTCCTAAGGGTATCTTTCTTTCTCAAAGCAAGTATGCTTCTGATCTTTTAGAAAAATTTAACATGAATGACTCTAACCATGTTTCAATTCCATGTGAATTAGGAACTAAATTAATGACTGATATGAATACTCCTTTTGTTGATGAAACTGTGTATAGACAGTTGGTAGGAAGTTTAAATTATTTAACTCTTACTAGACCCAATATTGCTTATAGTGTTGGTTTAGTTTCTCGATTTATGTCTAAACCTCAACAAACTCATTTTAAAGTTGCTAAACGAATCTTAAAGTACATTAAAGGAACTATTAATATGGGATTATTTTATGATGCAAATTCTGACTTTATTTTACATGTCTATACTAATTCCGATCTAGGTGGAGATCCCAATGATGGGAAATCCACTTGTGGTTATTGTTTCTTTGTTTGTTCAGGTGTAATTTCTTGGAAAAGCAAAAAAGAACACTCTATTTCCCTTTGCTCAACTGAAGCTGAATACAAAGGTTGTACCAATGCAGCTAAGGAAGCTTTATGAATTAGAAGACTTCTTGAAGAGTTGGATCTACCTCAACAATCACCTACCCCTATCCATTGTGACAATCAAGTGCTATTGCCTTGGCAAAGAATCCAGTTTATCATGCACGAACCAAACATATTTCACTTCAACATCACTTCATTCGAGAACAAGTTGAAGACAAGCAAATTACTCTTCTTTATTGTAAAGGAGAAGATCAAGTGGCTGATATTTTAACCAAACCACTTTCTAAAGAGAGATTTCAGTTCCATTGTAAAAATTTGGGTTTACAACCCGTTGATGTAAACTCCCCAAGTAAAGATTAAGGGGGGGTGTTAGAAACGTTAATCTTTCCTTGGATATATTAATTGGGATATTCCAAGGATCCCTAAATGTAGTTTGTCCTCTTGTACACATGTGGAGGACATGTCATTGTTTGTCCTTTATTCCACATGTAAGGACAACTCTTTTTTATTCCTTTATTTAGTTTATCCTCCTTAAGAGGATTGTGACACTTTGCACACACCTATTATGAATGTGGCATTCATAGAAATGGGAGTTACAAATGCAACTCCTTTCTCATCTCTATATAAGAGATGCTCCTCCTTCCTTCTTCACTCTTAGCACTTGATGTTATTGTATTGAGCTATTTTTGCTCCAACACTCTCTCTCTCTCTTCTCTAGGCATTTGCCTTCATTCATAATACTCACAAGGGGATTTCTTTGCTTTCCCCTAATAAATCCTCGTCTCCATTGTTGAACCATCTTGGTGTATGCTCTTGGATTTTGCTTATCTTATGGTAACATTGTTTCACACTTAACTTACTTGGATTGTTTCTCGTTCCTTGCTCAATATTATCATTTCTTACAATTATCAGTCTTCTGTTTTTTGGCAGAGGATGAGGTATTTAAATATTCTCTTTATTGTCAATTACGAGTATCATAGTTTGCAAATTCTGCAAGTACTCTCCAAGTTGCCAAATACTCTATTTTTTGTTGAGCAAGTTCTCACAAGTTTAACTCTCCTGATTTTATAGATGCAAAAAATCATGGGTAGAAATGTCAACATGGGTAAAACACTGGTTAAACTGTGTTTTCAGACTTTTTTTTTCTATTAAATCATGCATTTTCTTTTTCAAGATGTTAATTTTTAATTAAACACATTTTGTAATTGAATTTTAGTATTTACAAAAATAAATGTCTTTTTAATAGATTTTAATATTTAGTACTTTCTAAGTTGCTGAGTATTTGTAGAGTATTTGCCAAATTTTTATCGAGTTTTTGAAGAGTATTTTGCCGAGTTTTTGTCCAGTTGGAAATTTTGGGCTTACCAAGTAGTCACCCCGAATCTACAAACTATGATGAGTATCATGGCTCTTTAGGCAATATAAATTAATTATCCTTCTAGGGCTACAAATTCAGATGCTGTATTAAATAATTATAAAGAAATTCCCTTGCAAGATACACAAGAGTCCTTACATGACAAATTGAAATTTGGCTTTGCAGTGATTAAAAAAATCACCTTTACAAATACAATATTTCTGCATGTACACAGTATCAATGTCAACACACGCGACAAAAAAATTGATAAAGCTTGGTCTTGTTCCTTTAGTTTAATGCCCTTCTTATTTGACAGAAATATTATTTATAATTTTACATAATTTGAGGATTCTATACACCATGATATCAGCCACAACTGTATACTTGTCATCGAAAACAGCGTGATGAGAATGGGATCATCTCAAGAAAATCAAATGACTAAAATTGTGAACACACAATGAGATGATTCTGCACTAATAATAAAAACTAAATATTTTTGTTGCAAATGGCAGCTTAATCTTAGGGTGCCATTGAATAAACTCTCTCTTCATAACCTAAACAAAATAAAGGACAGTTAAGATATATATTCAGCATTGCTTAATAGGCCGATTACAAGAAACATTTTACATTAAGGCATAACATGGAATAACTGCTAAATTTTGTTTTGCCAATGCAAATCCTATTCCATGTTGCCAGTTCTCATTATTATAAGGCAATCAAGAATTGTAATTGTGGTACCTTTTGCATATCATCCCAAGAGGAACTTGTACAAGGATAACCCTGCCAGAAATAAAATACCAAGACAAATATACAATGGAGAAAATGAAGCAAGTATAGAAGGTAGTGTGTTCTGGTGCCAGTTCCCGTTCAAGATAATTTGCACATCATGTATTTTCTTCCTAAGGGACTAAAGAAGTCAATTGTTCAAAATAAACATAAAAGTGGTACTTTCCAATATGAGCTTCTTTGCAATGGTCTATATAGGAGGCTGGACCTATGATGTAGGCATTGGTGACAGATTGTGCCAAAGTTTGCAAATGAGAAGGGTGAGTGGCTCAGGGCAGATAGAACCAGGTATATTTACTCTAAATGCTGTGTTTATGAGCTAATCATGCATTAGAGAGCATCAGAAAGACTGGTTTTGTAAACTAATTGCTAAAAGCAGGTAGAGAAATCCAATTTTCAATCTCTAATAACATTTCTTGCCTATTTAGAATTCATATGCAAGGACTGATGTGGAGAAGGCATTGCATGATGTGATCACACGTAACAAGAGGTCTATGTGGTGTGAATAGAAAAAAGTGAATCTTTAAAAGTCCAATTGGAGGTAGATTGCAGTTATTTTTAAGTAAATGGAACTCTATAATTCAACACTGTAGCTGCTCCTGCAGTTAATCGGTTACTCATTTTCATGCTAAGCAAGAAAGGCGAGGATTAAACCAGCATGTTCTTTAGGGACAATTTTTTTTTACTAGCAATATTTTCCCAAAATATTCAATTGAGAATTTGTCAATGAGCAAACTTCTGTGAGAATATTTACTAAGTTTTGATATAATTATATATTAGATTTTGAATTTTTGCAGAAATTTAAATTATTATTTTATTCGATCAAAATCTTCATGGTCTTCTAGTGTCTCTGATTTTTCCTCTAAATATTATTCTTATTTTCTCAATAGAGAAGATTTGCAGAATTCTAAACTTGAAAAAGACTTGCATCCCTTCAAGTTTCCCCTGGTTTAAAGCAGTTACTGGAAAATGCTCAGAGTGCATATGGTGTGATAATTTAACAGCTTAGCAGAACCTTCAAGACAGGGTACGCCAAAGTGGGGCATACTAGGCCATAAGGATCTAGTTCAAAGGACAATGCATTGTTATAAGGCCTTGTTGCTCTGCCAATTAGCTATTCCACCTGCTATGCCTAAGTCATAAATACATGAAGAATTAATAACTAGATCAAAGACAACCTAACACTCTCCAAGTACTATAGTGATGATGATAGGATAAGATGGTGAAAAGTATCCCATATTTTGTGAAAGGCGTGTAAATACATTAAACATGCACACGTGTGTGTGTGTGTGTGTGTGAAAAAAAATGATATTGTGGCATCATAATTGATGATGTAAATCAATAACAAACAAAGGCATGAGAAATAGAGTCCACCTCTGCTGATGATTTGTGCAAGTACAATGGATAATAATTTTGGAAACTAATATTTATTCAGTTTGTTTCAAGATTGATCATTCTGGCTAAAATAAATCTTAGCATCCAAGATGGTCAACAATAGTAATAGTGTGAACCAACGCCTGTCTTGGACTCCATTTCTCTTATAATTAGATCTTAGAAGAATGCCTAATCTTGCAACAAAAGGAATACTTAACATCCAAGATTGTCAACCATAGTACTAGAGCCTAGTACAAATCGTCAGCAAATTTGCACTGTATTTCTCATGCCATTATTTGATTGTCATCATAATTTATGTTGATCCCACAGCATCATATTTTTGTAGTCCTTGACAAGTCATATATTCACATATGTTAGATGAGAATGCATCATTGGACACATATTACCAGATGCATATGCTCAAGGAGGTCTAATCATGCTGCATATGTAGCATGGTAGAATGGCATACTTATCTATTGTTCATTTACCACAGCATCAGGTAGATAATCATCACCCTAGGCTTGATATACCATACAACTATAGTGTGGGAGTCGCTAACTAGTGGAGTGCCACTGCCCTTCTTATTTGAAAAGCAACCAGATAAAGCCTTTTATTCCTTCTCTTTCCACATAACAGCAATACTTTTTGTCAATCGTGATCAAATCTAATCTCCCCAATAATCTTATTTCTCTCAAATGCTTTTTTATGTTCAAGTCCAGCTGGAATCAAGGTTTGGTGGCTATTTATTCATGAGCAATACAAATGGTTGTTTATTCATGCAACTGGTGCCACATTATTTGTCAATCCCCAGCTGAAGTAGGTCAAGAAGCATGATCAATACAAATGCCCTCAGGTTTCTTCATCTTCAGATTTTGACCAGACATTGACTAGAGATGGTTGGCTGGATTATGGGAAAGGAGATGAGATAGGATAGAGATAGCATTTTTGGGAGAAAAAAAACTGAGTTCAGACAAAAATTTTAATGCAATCCATGAATATTTATGACTCCTATCAGATTTCATTCCTTCCATGAGATACTTCTGTTCTAGCTTCATCTCAAATGCTCGCTATGGAAATAAGCCATATAACTGCTTAGGGGTTCGCTGACTAGGCTATGGAATGACGCTTTTGTTGGTTGGAACAAGAGAAGACCTCTTTCAATTTGGGGTGCTTCTTCATCATAACAATGCAATTTGTACATGTAACAGGGGAATGCCACAAAAAATCCGCTATCCTATAGAAGGAAAGGATTAAATTAGTCAAACATGTGGATGGGCTTTACACGTAAGCTCAGGTGCAACTTGTCACCCATATTCAACTAGAAAACAGATTAGGCCAACTAAGCCTCTTGATTATTGAGATAGTTATTTATAATTGCTTAGGGACAGTAAGTATTAGTCGATCAGGCAATCTCATCAATTTGGGCATCAGAGAAATCTCATTGTCAGTCCACATTCCAAATCAATTGTGCCTCAGGCATTTAGATGCACATGGAATGTTTTACTCCAATTTGGGGATTGAGGGATATGTGTGCTTGCTAGTTTTTCCTTTGAGAGGGTAAATACTTTTTCTTATTGTTCTGTCCCCATTAATGGTCCATCATTGTGCAAGAGTTCCTCCAAGGGTCTTGCTCCACAAATTCCTCCCAGTGGATGGAATTGGAAGAACACAACATTCATATGGTCTACCAATATGCCTTCTTTACAGATCGCAACCGAGATGCTCTGTTAATAACCAACACGTCTCAGGGTCAGGGCAGCTTGGGGACATTTCCTCATTTCTGACACTGATCAATAGATGCTTTGAGCAGTATATTGGGACTTCAACTAAGATTTATAGACTGTCTATTCACAAGAATGCATCCCATGTTTCATAACATGAAGATTGTCGTGTTTTAAAAATTTTGTATGTGTCAATATGATGAATGATTCTATGATATAGATGTATTTTTATATAGCTGTCCCGCTTTGCTGTCCCCTACCATGCTCAAAAATGGCCTCAAAAAATCCCATCCCTGGAACACATCCCCATGTTCCTGAAACTTTGTGAAACATAGCCCAGAAGTGTTCCCGATGGTGCCATAAACAAACGCTTATTTTAATTGAGGTATACCAAGTGCAGACTAGAATTATGGCCCTCAACAAACAACCCATTCAGACTATTGAATTAGAAAAGACCTTGCAGTCAACATTTATGATTTTATCTAGTTCATCTTTAGCTTTCAGTCTTAAGTTAAGATTCATTTTGTACTGATTGTTCTTAATGAGATTGGTATTTCCATATATTTTGATTCTCACTGTTACTGATGAGGGATGCAAAACTAAGATACCTCTGAGGGAACAGTCAAAACAACATTTTAACAATTACACAACACATTATAATTCCGCAATCATCCAATTATCACCAGTAGTCAGAATTTAAGGCTTGTACTCTGTGTCGATGTTTACCAATCTATGCGATGTGAAAATTTTGAAGTCAGTCTTTACTACCCAGAGGAAACATTCACAAATCAGCCTAACTCATAAAGCTATAACAGAATGCTACTGTCATTTACCAGCATTTTTAAAAACCGTACCTCGAAGGACCCTGGGTAGGAGATAGATAGCCTGAACTCTGAGAATAGCTAACAAATTTTACACGGTCACCTAACAAAATAAACATTAACCCAATAAGCACCAAAAATGGACACATAACTAAAGTGTATGTTAAATTGAGAAGTGACTAAATACTACTATCAAAATTCTCCAAACTCCCACCAAATCTCATAACTACCTGTCTTAAAGGTATGTGGTTTTGCAGAAGCAGAAGCAGCAGCAGAAAAGGAAGGTATGGCTGGTGTCTCCTGTTTTGACTGTGAACTTGATGCAGAAGCAGGGTTACAAGTACATATTTCTGCATCTGTGGTTGATGGCACGCTACTTTTTGATGGCCAGTTATCCCCATGACCTATTCTTTGTTTGAAAGAAAGAAATTTGCATTCATGTTTCGGGGCCTCCTTCAGCAGCTCTGCATCTTTCACCGATGAGCCCTAAAATATTTATTCCAAACAGCAAGATTAAAAATATAGCCACAAAAAAAAATTAATAAAACAAAGCACTTATTCCAAGCATCCAAATGAAAATGACAAAAAAATGTTTACATAGCAATTATATCATTTCTTTGTACTTAAAAATTCAAACTGATATGTCCAGTTGAATCCTGTTACACTTTGAAAAGGGAATTATAAGAAAACTAGGGGAATAACTTATGGTGCATAGTATTTCCAGATTACTTATGTCCCGTTCAAAAAATCAATTGGTCAAACCCCTTTAACATCAAAAATAGAATAAATTTACAGAAGCTGGAAAGACAATGCTTACTAAGGCCATTGCACTGCTATCAAATATAAGTAATTTTGCATCAAAATGATTGGCCAATGCCCTCACCAGCATTTCTTGGTAGATTTCAGACCCTACAAAAAGGAAACAAATATCATATGAAGTTGAAATCACTTTGATGCTGATTACATGAATTTCTATTAAATAAGAAAGAACAAACCTGCAGGACCAGACAATAGTATTCTGGGGCTTATTGTAGGAAGATCAATCGTAAATTTTGTAAAATCTTTCCTTTTCAAATGTATGAACGTTGATGTAATCAGCACACTCTTTGTGTTCTCACTGTAAACGCGTGATAAAATCATAATAAGCTTACTGATGGAACAACTGAACCCAGACTGAAATCTCAACAGAAACTAGAAAAAAAGATAGAACTTATGCAATGACATCTAACCAGAAATATTGATGGCTATTGAAGAGCATAGCTTTACATTAAGAGGACATTCTAGAAAACTTGCAATTGAATTCAAACTGAATCAACAGATGATGTTCTTTTAAGCCATTAAATCAACATACCATCAAAGGTCCACTACCAAAATGCTTTTAAAGGTAGGTAATCATAAATATGTAGTAGTACATAATAAAATATAATATTATTAAATATATATAGCCACAGATATTTTCCCATCACATGGAATATAGAAGAGATAATTTAGAAAAAATAAAAAGTTGAACTATTTTCTCATCTGTGCAGAGACCCATGAAAAATAACTCTATTAGAAAGTTCAGTGACCAGTTACTTCAAACAAAATTTAGCAATTGTTTCCCATTTTTTTGTGACAAACTAAACTTCTACGCCAGCCATGCAACACACAAGCACTACTTTGTCTCATGAAAAATTACCTTGCAGCATCAAAATCAACCCCAAATGTTTATGGTTTTTATATTTTCTCATATTTATGCCCAACAATGAAACTAGCACCAAGTTACTATTTTCCCGACATTAGGCTAGGAGTAACATTCACACGCTAACAAATATATGAAAACAATTCTTAAGTCTAGATATATTGTAACCAGATAAAATCTTTCAGTTTGGCACTAAAGCAATAAGCAAGATGGACACAAGAATAAACTGTTCCAGTAAGTTGATGATCAGCATTAACCACTCCACAACAGAACTGCAATGTATAGTTATTATTCCAATCATTAGTATGAATCGGAGGACCATAAAACCCCAAAAAAATCCAATTTTTGTGATCTTCACCCCAAAGGACCCATTTTAATCAGTTGTGATTTTAGACAATGCTCAACAAGTTTTAAAGGTTTAAAATAGCAAGAATAAAATCACAAGAGAAGTGCATTTATTATCCACCAACCTGTCATGATACCTTAGCCACTCAAAATCATTGTTTGATCAGGGCTTTTGTTCAATTTTAGTACAGAACTGGCATATATTTCTAATAGATGTTATAGACATTAAAAAAGAGGCACATTCTACAGTATGCTTCAGCATGGAATGGTTAAGGATGTGTTGTTTTCTTCTCAATATTTCCACACTGCTGCCATTTGCCTCAGGCTTACAATAATGTTTCCAATGTGGTAAACCCAAAGACAAAATTTAGTGGAGAAAAAATAACAATATCATAACTACTAAGGCTTATGTATATGAGACTTGGAACCTATCTAGACCTTATGAGAGTACTTGCAAAAAGTAAATATAGAAAGCCCGACCAAACTGAAAAGGAACTCTATCAATTTGAAATCAACCTAAAGAGGTTTGTTTTCTTGGAATCATTGTGATCCTAATCAAAAGAATTTTTACATTCTAAATGTCAACAATAATACCAAGGTAGCTGTTTAAATTATCAAGGTTAGGTTGGGACTTGTTACCTTTTGAAATGCTAATGAAATGTAATAATCTGGATATCCAATTTGACACTGGCCGTCAAGTTTTAAAAAACAAGCAAGTAGGGCAGTGACAATTGTAAAATCAAGTGGGAAGCATATTATATAAACAACAGTATATCAACATTGTGGAACCAGAAGAAGAATGATTCTTATTAAAAAGATTAAAAACAACTTGTAGTACTATAAAATAAAGGATTGTTTTGCTTATATTTAAATTTCTTATATATTCTACAGGCTTAATGTGTCATTAATTGGTGAGATTCACTAATTAAATGCAGGACCTGCAATTGTTAGGGAACCACATTTAAACTTAGGCTTATCATATACATGAAGGTTCAAAAAGCATGCAAAGAGTACAATAGCTGTAATGAAAGTTTTAGAAATATAGTGTATCATTCCATGCATGTTAAATAAGTATCAATAATTATTGCATGCCTTGAAAGAACTCATGCCCTAGTCCTGTGGGCTTATCTTAATCCCTCCAAAGCATGCTTCATACATTTTCTCTTTAACAATTCAGAGAGATTTCAGCAGCAACTGTCCAATTGAAAGGGAATATTTCTTGTGCTTTGATTTTTCTTTGAAACTTGTACGAGAAAGATTCCAGAAGCAACTGCCCAATTGAAAGGGAATATTTCTTGTGCTTTGATTTTTTCTTTGAAACATGTACATATTATCTCTCAAATTCTCAAGTCCAAGGTTTTTAATGCCCTCATCCACATATATGAAAAATCAAGAAAATTTACTGGGATAATAGCAGCTGAGATTGTGGCTCAAATCGTTGTTCTCTTCTTTTGTACTAGCACATCTTTATTATATAATGGAAAAGTATTTAACACTCCCTTTACTGTTCGATAAATCTGCTAATATAGTTATCGAGGACATTCCAATATCATTTAAGGTCTTTTGAGATGTAATATTCTGTTTCAAAAGAGATTTCAAATGCTCTATCATGAGCTATTTGATTCAAAACCATTAAGTTGAACTTTACAATTGCTTTCTTTGTCATATAATTTTCCTTTCACACTCTTAATATAGTTCTCACACAGTGTTTCAGAAATTGCAAGTCCTATAAAATCATAAATATGAATCAGGTAATTCCCATTTTGCCTTTGTAAATTTATGATGTCCACTAATCAAAACAGGTAAACAGATTTTTGAGCTTGAAGATATTGAGTATTACAATAATAGATAAGACGTCTATTATTAGTTAATGGTTATCTTGTAAATATCTTTAGCTTTAGTTTGCTTTCGTTTTTTGCTTTCTCTGGAATAGAATGTTTCTATTCTTTACGATCGTTTCCTAAGGAAACATCATCTCTTCCTTTTGTATAAATTGACCTTTCGGTCTCTGTTATTAATAAGCAAGTATTTACCAATTACCTTGTAATATGGTATCAGAGCTAAATACTTAAATTTTTTCGGAAAAATTTATAATTTCTTCTTGAAATTATTTGTTTAAATTTTTCCAAAATTATTTCAGCTAATTTCTCCAAAACCCACCTAGGGTTTTTCTGCTTGGAGAAATTCCCGAATTACAGGTCTGCAAATCGCGTGGAAATCGTGGCCATTTTTTGGAGACTCGCGTTTTTGGGGTGAAAATCTGCATGTTTCTATATCAAATCTTCATGCTCTTAGCCGTCTCAGTCTGTCATCGTGCTCTGGGAAGCAGATTCGACCATTTTTCATCAAGAAATCTGAAGTTTTTTCAAGCTTTTTTCAGCTAGGGCCTTTTTTTTCGAAACCCTAATTTTTGGGGTCGAAAAAATTTTTTGTTTGCAGATTCTTGGTGGGTTTTTCGAGAGCTCAACTGGGTTGTCGTCCGTTTTTTCTGGGTGCCTCGATTTTCGAGCCAGCGGATTCAAAAAACGACAGCAGATTCCTTCTAGGTTTTTCGAGCTCTCTTTTGGGTCATTCTCTGATTTTTCTGGGTCTTCCGTATTTTTGCCTCGAAGAACATGCCTTCACAGATTTTCACAATTTTTCATTGAAAAACGTGCCATGGCATCTCTGACAAATATTCTGCTCGAGCATAATTCCAAATTCAATGGTCGCAATTATGGAACCTGGAAGCAGCGCATCATCGCAATCTTCGAATATCGAAACACCGATCAACTTGTTCTGGGTGTTAAGCAGCGTCCGACTTCTCCGGGTCCTGATCAAGATACATGGGATCTGAACAATCGAGAGGCAGTAATGCTTCTCAAACTCTCCGTAGCTGATGACCAGCTTTCTCAGATTCCATCCGGCAAGACAGCGGCCGAAATCTGGACACATCTAAAAGGTCTTCATGAGACTTCCGACAAGAGCAAAGCCTTCTTTCTGAAAAACACTCTGTTTTCTATTGTCATGGATGAGCGCACCTCGCTCCAGGCACACCTGAATCGGATTCAGGAAATCCGTGATCAGTTACTTGCCATCGGTCGCAAGATGGAGGAAGAGGATATTGTGGTAATCACTCTTCGGAGTTTACCAAATTCCTATGAGCATTTTATCGAGACTCTCAACATCACATCTACTGGTGTTGATCTAAAGTTCACTGATCTCTGCACCCTGCTACTTCAGCAAGATCGGTGGAAACAACAGTTCGGTAGCAGCTCCAGTTCCACCTCCACTGAGCAAGCCTTTGCTGCGAAATCCTTGCAGAAGGATAAGGGCAAGTTTCAGCAACCATCTCAGCAGAAGTCTTCTGCTCCAGCATCCGATGGTACCAAAAAGAAGAACATTCAATGCAACTATTGCCACAAGTATGGTCACATGAAGGTTGCATATCGGAAACGCTTAGCTGCCCAGACTAAGCAATCAGGTTCGCAACCCAAAGCGAACAATGCAGAGCACACTGAGCAGGTGGAATCTGCCTTCTATGCCTTCATGGCTAAAAGACCTGCAGATCATGTACAGTCATCTGCCTGGTACATTGATTCAGGTGCCTCTTGACATTTCACTCACCGCAGAGACTGGTTTACTGACTACCAACCTTATTCAGATTCTGTTATCTTTGGTGGTGGAGAAGAGTACACGGTTGTTGGTAAAGGCAACATTCAAATTCAGTCTGTTGGGAGGAAGCTCATATTCCTTGATGTGTACTACGTTCCAAGGATGGAACTAAATCTACTCTCGGTCAGTCAGTTGTTGCGACATTCTCCACACTTGGCAGTCACCTTCAGTTCACATCAGTGCACCATCACTGATCGGGCGACTAAGTCTACTATTGCAGTTGATCTTGAGGATCATGGTCTTTTCAGACTTACTGATTCTAGTGATTCTCAGGACTTAGCTATGGCTGCTCGGCGATCTTCCATCAGCTCACTTTGGCATCAGCGATATGGGCACTTAAATGTGCATTATCTCTCACAACTTGCTCGATATGAGCTTGTTCTTGGTTTGCCAGAGATTCAAACCCAACACCTTGGAGTTTGTGACGCATGTCAGGCTGGGAAGCAACATCGCACACCTTTCCCCAGTGGCGATTCTTGGCGAGCTTCTCAAGTACTTCAGCTTGTTCAAGCTGATATTTGCGGCCCTATGGCCACTCCTTCTGTTCTTGGGTACAAGTATTTTCTGTTGTTTGTAGATGATTTCAGTAGAAAAATGTGGGTGTATTTCCTTAAAAAGAAATCTGATGCATTTATTGTATTTCAGAAGTTTAAACCCTTAGTTGAAAAAGAGTCTGGGAAATCTATTATTACTCTTAGATCAGACAATGGGGGGGAATTTTGTTCTAATGTTTTCTCCAGCTTCTTGGATACACATGGCATCCAACGCCAGTTCACCACACCCCACACGCCACAACAGAATAGTGTAGTTGAACGTCGGAACAGGACAATCACCGAGATGGCTCGTTCCATGCTCGAACGCAGACATGTTCCGAAGCGTTTTTGGGCAGAAGCAGTTAACACTGCAGTTTATCTGTTGAACCGGTCACCCACAGTGGCGGTCAAAGGTAAAACTCCGGAAGAGGCCTGGTCAGGTCGCAAGCCCAAAATCAGTCACCTGAAGGTTTTTGGCTCTCTTGCTTTTGTTTGGATCCCTGATGCTTCACGCACCAAGTTGGATGCCAAGAGTCAGAAACTGATGCTTGCTGGATATAGCAGTCTTCACAAAGCCTACCGCCTTATTGATGTTGAGACATCTCGTCTCATATACAGCCGCGATGTAGTCTTTGATGAGCAGCGAGGACCATTCATGCCTGTTTCTCCTGTTCCTGATCCAGCAGACCAGCCTATGCAGGTTCATGATTTGGGAGTTCGGCTTTCATTAGGTCCACCTGATGGGAGGGCTCCAGTAGCTCCTACAGCTCCAGTCCTGCCAGTGATACCTGTACAGCCACCTCCGGCTTCTCCTGCAGGATCACCTCGTTTTGAAGATGCTTCACCTGAGTTTGATCCAAATTCTTCTGATCAGGATCCTGCTGATCAAGCATCTCCTAGTACTACTGTTGGTCATTCTCCTCTCCGGCCTAAGTGGTGGGCTAAGACACTTGCTGATCTTCATGATGATGAGCTCATTGATGGGAGAACTACTCGAAAAAAGAGCAAAACTATAGATTCTGTTAACTTTGCTCTTATGGCCAACATTCACAGTGTGTTTGAACCTCAAACATATTCCGAGGCTAAAGGAATTCCAGAGTGGGAACAGGCCATGCAATCTGAACACCAGAGCCTGCTGAAGAACAACACTTGGGTCCTTTCTGATCTTCCCCCAGGGAAGAAACCCATTAGCTGCAAATGGGTCTACAAAATCAAATACAAATCAGATGGTACTTTGGATAAGTACAAAGCTCGTTTAGTGGCAAAGGGCTTTTCTCAGCGTCAGGGCATTGATTATGAGGAGACCTTTGCTCCTACTGCAAAGATGAGCACCATCAGATTAGTCCTAGCCATGGCAGCACAGTTTGGCTGGAAGGTCCATCAGATGGACGTAAAGAGTGCTTTCCTGAATGGTGATCTCCATGAAGAGGTCTACATGACGCAGCCTCCTGGTTTCAAGGTTGCTGGTAAAGACCATCAAGTTCTCAGATTGGTAAAAGCTCTATATGGTTTGAAGCAGGCCCCTCGGGCATGGTACATCAAGATTGATACGTACCTCAGTGATCAAGGCTTCAAGAGGAGTTCTTCAGACTCAAATCTGTACATCAAGACTACTGACAGTGACATCATCCTTCTGATTATCTATGTGGATGATCTGATCATCACTGGCAGTTCGGCATCTTTGATTCAGGGAATCAAACAACACTTATGCCAGTCTTTTGATATAACTGACCTTGGGCTCATGCATTATTGCTTAGGTGTTGAAGTTTGGCAACAGTGTTCTGGTATATTCATCTCTCAGTCCAAATATGCTAGAGCCTTGTTAGACAAATTCCGAATGCAGGATTGCAAACCTGCATCTACACCTATGGAGAAAGGTCTCAAGTTATCAGCCAAGTCTGATTCTCCTTCCGTTGATGATACTACGTATAGGCAACTAGTAGGCAGCCTCATCTACCTATCTGCTACTAGGCCTGATATCAGCTTCGCAGTCAGCTATATTTCACGCTTTATGACAGCTCCTAAGGCTGATCATTGGATGGCAGCAAAGCGTGTGCTTTGTTATGTGAAAGGCACTTCTGATTATGGACTTCTGTATTCTCGGAGTTCTAATCCTAAACTCAGTGGGTTCACAGATTCAGATTGGGCAGGCTCTATTGACGATAAAAAGTCAACATCTGGATATGTGTTCAGTTTGGGATCCGGTGCAGTCACATGGACCAGCAAGAAGCAGCAGGCAGTTTCTCTCTCTTCTACAGAGGCTGAATATAGAGAGACTGTTAAGGCAGGATGTGAAGCTGTCTGGCTTCGTCGGATGCTTGGGGATATGCAGATGTCACCAGTAGGACCGACTACTCTGTTTGTTGATAACGAAGGCGTTATCAAGTTAGCACGGAATCCAGTCTTCCATGAACGAACCAAGCATGTGGATGTTCATTGTCATTACATACGACAGCTGGTTGAAGACGGGACTATAGATCTGCAGTATGTTCCTACCTCAGATCAGACTGCAGACATTCTCACCAAGCCTCTTGGTCCTGATAAGTTTGTCAAATTCAGAGGACAGCTTGGTGTGTTAGATAGATTAACCATTAAGGGAGGGTATTACAATAATAGATAAGACGTCTATTATTAGTTAATGGTTATCTTGTAAATATCTTTAGCTTTAGTTTGCTTTCGTTTTTTGCTTTCTCTGGAATAGAATGTTTCTATTCTTTACGATCATTTCCTAAGGAAACATCATCTCTTCCTTTTGTATAAATTGACCTTTCGGTCTCTGTTATTAATAAGCAAGTATTTACCAATTACCTTGTAATATTGAGAACCTAGAAGCCAACTTGGAGAACAACTTAGGAGAGCCCTCGAACTGAGAGCTCCATCATCATGACCTGCAACCCTCTAGCATAGCTCTAAGTGGTAGCGAGAGTCATTGGCTACATCTGATTTTTTGGAAAAATGTATTTAATTTTCAGGTCACCTTTGTATAAAATATATGGTAATTGAAATTATGTCAACTATAAGAATCTATTATTTTTATGCTCTATGACATATACTTTGTGTGATGCAATGTCATTAGCAATATGAATAGAAATAACAAAATCCTATTTTCTACAGTTCAAGGGTTCAACTCAGTACATCTCTGTGCTATAGAAATACCCTCATATTTTTTTAAATGTAGCTTTCGTCTTTTCCATTTTTTATGCTTTTAGTTTTTTTAAACTAAATGTTAACTCATTTTGCCCAGATTTTTTCAAATAAAATTATACTTATGGTTTGCTGATTTTTTCACAAATGATTTTTACAGCTATTGCATGAATAACATTTAAGAAGATGAAAGTCTCAACATACCTTTGTGACTATTATCCCTGGATAAATTTGTTATTTCACCCCCACATGAAACTTACAGAAGAGTGATGCCTTTACTATCATATGGAAACAAAATGTACAACTTGGTCCATGTGGTCGACATATACATGCTTCGAACACATTACATGGAAACCACCATAACAATGGGGGAATTTCCTGGGAAACAAATGGCTCTTGAGTTCAAATCCAAGTTTCACGGTTATACTTCAAGGGCATCAAAGGAAGCATAATCACTGAAGATGTGGATTTATTTACAGCCACTATTCCCTCTTTCGAAAATCTTTTTGTGTTCATTTTGATATTTGCTAAATGCATGTGTTGTGATCAAACGAGATAAATACAAATGGTGAATCAGTGCAGCTTTCAAGTGGAGACCTGTTCTCAAATCCCCAAGAGGCATACACGATAGAGAAGACGATCAAGCCCTAGACAGATTTGAAAGAAGACATTCCACTTTGTTGCAGCATCTAAGCCAAAGGACACCATGCAAGAATAATAATTTACCAATGAATAAAAATTGGTCACAGAATGTATATTTCTTTGTTGAATTATTTTCTTGCCAAATTATTCTGAATTTGTATAACTGATAAAAGAACAAAGTTGTATGAGTCATGTAACTCAATGTGATATTTCTTATTCTTGTCCATATCTTTTGAAATATTCAACCATACCACATTTCATTATCTAAAATTGTATGTCTATGTATATTCAATCATCTAAAATACAAACAGATTGTCATGCATTAACTGAATCACATGGAAGAATTCTTAGCGACGGGTAGGAAAGTTCCAGTACAGCTGATTATAATGACAATTGTAACAGAGAAAAAGCAAGCTCTGAACAATGCATTAATGTTTTAAATTAAATTAAGTGAAGATGGGCTTCTGAGCAAAATTGGCCATCCACGGGTAGGAATTTTCCAGTACAGCTGATTGTAATGACAATTAGAGTATCAGAGAAAAAAGCAAGCTTTGAACACTGCATTAATTATTTAAATCAAATGAAGTGAAGATGGGTAATCATAATGCCCATAACAGTGTGCCGCACAGCAGAATCTAATCTTTTGCATTAATATCTAATGCCAATAGACAACATGTTCCTCCCCTCTCACTTCATACCAGTACACATCAAATTCCCATTATTAAACAATTTGAATTTGAATTATGCAAGTCTAGCATTTGTTAGATGTTAACCTCTGGCAAGAATCTAAGAATACTCTTTAAAAAAAACTTGAAGACTCTGGGAAGCGCAGATAGAAGCACCCCAATTAATGTGGTTATAATTTATTATGAACAGTATTTTTATCATTTCCTTTTCAGTGGTGACTAAGACAAAAAAACTGGTTAAAAATTTATATACAGCAATAGAGCAATTGATATAGCCCATGCATTATCTATGACAATAAGATATATCATAAAAGCTAAGTTGCCAGTTTGGATCCTAGTAAGAATGCAGGTTCTGAATTCATCCAAAAAAAAGTGGGTTGGGTTTGGATTTGTTTCGTGTGTGCGTGTGTGTGTGTGTGTGTGTCTGTGTGTATTTGCAGCATCAAATAAGTTCATACGCATATGGAGGCAAGAAGTTTTACTTTTCATGCACAAATGACATATAAAACAACCCATTTGGTCTTTTTGGTGGTCATTTTTAGAGTTGGAGGATCAAACAGACCTAAATTGGCAAAAAAAATTTTAAGAAAGGTCAAAAAAAATGGCATTTTCAGTCAAATTTGCCCCAAATTCATTTTGGGTTCCTCCAAGCTTCATCCAAATCAAAAGTCCCAAATTCATCCAAAATTCTTACAGGGTTATTCTGTGAGAATTTTGAGCAAATTCACCTTACTGTAACAGAATCTTGAGCAAATTTGAACCAAAACAATAAATCAAACCTGGAAACTTAGCATAAAAGATTTAGGATGCCACCACCCATCAGACATGTTTTCAAAAAAGCTGTGTAAAGTCTGACAACAACAATATAGTGATGATCATGTCATCCCACCTGGCCCAAAGAATCTTGCAAAGCAGCATCAACCCTAGTTCAAAATGTATTACCAAACCCTGTCACTTTCATTGTAAATTTCACTGAAAATTAGAGTAATAATTAATGTTCTAAGCCTTCATAGAATTGATTTTTTGCAGTGTCTTGCTTCTAGGATCATTCTGAGAAAACTTTAGCTCCAATACATTTATAAACAAACAATAAACATGTAAGACTCAAGCTGGTAAGTTTTTTGCATGATTGCCATGACTATGTTTGCACACCATTTCCCCTTCAGGAATACCACCATCCTAGAGCACGTCAGTCCTTTACAACCAGTGGAAAATCAACTTAATATATTAATATAGACAATCTTCCGTGATATACCTGCCTCTCACAACACATCCTCTACAATCTGCTGGAGGCATATCACTCTCCCAAAAGTGCATGAACCTTCTACATCTTCTTAAAGATGCTCCGAACCATAGCAGCAAAAAAAATTCTCAGGAATAAATCAGCAAATCAAAAAAAAAAAAATCAAAAATCAGGGTTTAATGAGAAAACATCAGTTTCTCAAAAAATACAGAAACATTGTTGAAAGAGACAGATGCCTAGAGACTAAGCACAGGATTTGCTGCACTTGAGCCATGAAGTTTGAAATTAATTAACTTCAAAACATTATTGGAAAATAGTTGAAATTAGCCTCGTGTTCATACAAATAACGAGATGCATTTTTTCCCAGTAAACCAGTTTTTGTTCTACTGAAACTGGGATATATGCCTGGCTCAAACCAGGTGGGGCTACAAGAGGGGAGCCACCTCCTTTCAGGAAAAAGATATCACTACAAAAAACAATTAACAAGTTTCTACAACTTAGCTCTGCAACTACGCACTATCTTTGGAGCATAAATGCATATTAAAAGATCATTCATTTTTCAAATTCTTATCCTTTTTTGTTGACACTACTTTCCATCCATCCTCCATTGCATCTGCATATGGAAGCTTCTCAAAGCTATCTCAGAATGGATACCTTTCAGCCATACTCACACTGATTGGTTGTTTAAGCTTATCAGCTTTATCCATTACTGTGCCATACAGAGCATTAACGTCATCCTTTCTTTTACTCAAAGATCAACTTGTGTCCTTTCGAGACACTTGCTCCTTGATTGGTTACATTCTCCTTTATTTTGAGCACCTTCGGAGCACCATATTCGCTCTCGACTTCTTTTTCCACCAAATAATGAATTGGGGCAGCCTCCTGTTAAGTTTGTAGCTTCAGTCAGAGGTATTCGATCATGAGATACATTGTTGATGGTAAATCATCATTTAGACAAATATTCTTATATATATATAATATATATTATATTATGTTTATTGTATATATTATTTATATTATTGTTAATATCTTATAATCTAATGATGATTATGTAGAGACATGTCTCCTTCTCTCATATTTATAAGTCTTCAAATCTGCATTTGGACAACCAATATAGTGACAGTGTAATTACATTTGCAGAAACCAATCTTATAAAACTCAACATGGTATCAAAGCCAAAATGCAAATGTAAGATAGAATACACCACTCACAACCACAAACCAGTAAGAGAAGAGTTGTGTCAAATAAGATTGCAGTAACATGTGCATTGGCTGCATATAACAGAATGCTGTTAGAATTTCCGGTTATATCATATATCAGACATGATAGTAAGTATGTAAAACAACTACGTCAAGCAAATCTGCAATGAGAGGACCTGGAGATGCATGCACCATAAAAGATGGATAATATATTACGATTTCCAAGGTCAGGGGGCAGGCCAGCAAAGGAACAAGATTCAACCTCGTAAGGAGATAAAGCATGATGAGTACAATTAAACATTTATTCCATATCAAGGAAAACACCACATCAAAATGAAAGGAAGAATAGAAATGGAAGAATGGAGATGGAGCAGAAGATAAATAAAGATTTCATTTCATCAAAACCGACAATATTGGGGGACTATCGCATGTCTTAGGCCATACAAACCCATCAGCAGCAAATGCACAATACAAACCAAGAAAAGACCAGCAAATATCCCTTCTTTAGCATCAAGGGAAGGGCAATTACACATTTCATTAACAAGATATACTTCAAGATAGTCGATAGATAAGATATTAGCCAGTATATGATGAATCCATTCCAAGGTTGTCAGAAATCATCATTTAGACAAATATTCTTATATATATATATATATAATATATTATATTATATATATAATGTATATTACATATATGGTTATTTATATTATTGTTAATATATTATTATTATCTAATGATGATTAACCGTAGAGAAATGTCTTTTCATGAGACATGTCTCCTCCTCTCATATTTATAAGTCTTCAAATCTGTATTTGGACAACCAATAAAATAGCAGTGTAATTACATTTGCAGAAAACAATCTTATAAAACTCAACATCGTATCAGGGCCAAACTGTAAATGTAAGATAGGATACACCACTCACAACCACAAACCGTTGATACATGTAATTGTTGTAATCTCTGATATAGTAAAATATATATGGCAATGACATCGAACCAGTAAGAGAAGACTTGTGTCAAATAAGATCGCAGTAACATGTGCATTGGCTGCACATAAGCTGTTAGAATGTCCAGTTATATCATACATCAGAGATGATCGTCAGTATGTAAAACAACTATGTCAAGCAAGTCTGCAATGAGAGGACCTGTAGATGCATGCACCATAAAAGATGGATAATATATTACGATTTCCAAGGTCCAAGGTCAGGGGACAGGCCAGCAAAGGAACGAGATTCAACCTGGTAACGACATAAAGCATGAATGAGTACAATTAAACATTTATTGCATATCAGGGAAAACACCACAGCAAAATGAAAGGAAGAATAGGGATGGAAGAACAGAGACGGTGCAGAAGATAAATAAAGATTTCATTTCATCAAAACCGACAATATTGAGGGACTGCCGCATGTCTTAGGCCATTCAAACCAGTCAGCAGGAAATGCACAAAACAAATCGAGAAAAGACCAGCGAATATCCCTTCTTCAGCATCAAGGAAAGTAGAATTACAGATTTTATTTTTTTAAAATACTCCAAGATAGTCGATAGATAAGATATTAGTCAGTATATGATGAATCCATTCCAATGTTGCCAGTATATGGGTTCAACAGATCATCGGAGCTCCGTTTAGATACACTGCATAGCAGATTGGACAAGAAAAATTAATATCGTGGTTGTCATTATGATTGTATTGCGTGGAGAATAAAAATTAAAGCAGAGAGATTGAACAGTTCAGCACCAAGCCAACATCGAAATCAAACCATATGTGAATGTAAGGAAACAACTTCTTGTACAAGAGAAGCAGGAGGCAAGCCTTCCCATTGATCGGTAGAGAAAGTACATAAGTAATTACAGATTATTTTGAAGAAGTCATATTGCATTAGAATTGACATGTTTTAATGCGAAAACATTGATCCGCCAATTTAAAATAGATTAATTTACATAGTCATTCACTCTGCAGTTTGATGGAAGTCATCAGACAGATTTTAATAGCTAATGCTCATACTGCTATTATGAATAACTTTAAGAAGGGAGCTAACAGATAGATAAGAGGAAGATAAAAAAATATCGAATAAGGATCGAGAAGTATATATAAAGAGCATAAATTATATATAAGTAAAACATAGAAACTTCATAAGCGGCATTAAGGGAGAATAAAATAATAAAAGAAAGGGTGAAATTAAGATGCATCAAATACATGGAAATAGTGCAGTGCATGAGTCATAAAATAACATGGGATGTGCCAAGGAAATCATATAAGACCGCCAACTAAGCATAAGAATTGATTTTGTAAGGTGAATAAAAGAGAGACATTCACAACATAAGCAAAACATGAAGACCAAATACTGCCACCATGTAAATGCTAACAAAAGTCAGGGGTTACGTAGAGTACGACCCTACCAAAATATTAAGTTGTAAGAATATGGAAAGAATATTTAGATTGATGCAAAAGGCTCATAATTTGATAATGATAAATGGTCTTGATAATAGATTCAGCGTATTAAATCTACATTGAAAATATGCAAATGAAGGGCGTAAGCAACCCATCAATATTTGACACATGTTAGTTGTCTTGTGTGGCATGAGGGTGAAACAAACCCACGTTATAAAGAGTAGTCAACTTGACCGCATAAGGATATAACATTTACTCCATATCCATAACAAAGGAGATTATGAGAATTCGTCATCAAGGCAGGAATATGGATGGACCGAACACAGTAAATCAGAGAAAACCTAGTTTGGGGCTTGTCTCGCATGCATAGAAGGAAGGAAGGAAAGACAACCAATTATTGCATTAGATACTTGTTGGAAATGGGATAAGCTGAATAAGAACAAGTTAATGATCCTAACTAAAGAAACTTATATAATTAGTATAAGTGGTGAAATAAGTACCTTTGAACTAAAGATTGGTATTATGGAATGTTAAAAGCACAGAGAAGAATTGTTAGAGGATAGGGATATGAATTATGGTGAGGAAAGATTGAAGAAGTTTGAGGAGGATGCTTCAATTTTCGAAGTCATTAGGGAAGATTAACATGTTGGATGGTATTATTCTTGTTATTACTCATTATAAGGGTATAGAACTAGAGCAAGAACACAAGGACCATCCCGAGAGGATTGAATAGGAATATAATGGATATTCATCTACAAGTGGAAGCGATGTTCTTTTCAATGCTATTGAACTAGACCATTTGATTGTTCAAATTGATTGATAACTCTATAAAATGTGGGAATTTTACATTGCGGGGGGGGGGTGTGAAAATTACCTTAACAAATGTTTCAGTCCCATTGGAGGCATCTTTTGATTTGATGCATATGGACCTTTATTGGAAAAATTAGTATCAAGTATGCTGATGTACAGATAAGTATTTGTTATCTTTGAGTATTACACTTATTTGTTTATTATAGTCTCTTGCTTATATGTATGAATAATAAGAGTCATGTGCCTTGATGTACTCTTGTTCCATTCTTTGGTCTCCAAGCATGTTCTTGCAAGAAGAGAAGAATGGTGCATTAGGTATGCTACCAAGGCATTAGTGCAGGACTCAATCTATGAGTTTTTTGGAGCAAAAATATCTTTGATGATTAGGACTATGTAAGATGAGTATTCTTCTATATTAAAAGAGAGTCTGACACTTCTTCAAGGCAACATAGGAACTTAGAAGTTGATATACAGAGGGAGTCTAGAAATAAATGTGTGTGACTGCATGATTTTGAAGGGCCTACTCCTGTGTACATCATGAGGAAGTAATGATTTATCACCAGAAAATCAGAAGATCGCTATCAAATTCATAGGGAGTCTGACATGCATCCTTGGGCGAAGAGAGTCTTTAAGGGAGTAATTACAGGACCTGACTTCCCAGGATCATTGTTCAAAGGGAGAATTTTGAGGTGCAATCCCTTGTGAATGATATCTTCTCTATGAGGGAGAAGTTTTAAGTAAAATTCCTTGTAATGCATTCTTCTCTATAAGATAGAAGTTGAGGTGAAAGCCCTTGTTCCACCCTCTAACTTTGTGCATGGTAGTTACTATTTTGCATTTGTGGATTATGTCATGAAAGGTGACCATCTTTCATTGATGTATTTGTGAGGTCGCTATTCTAAGGTGACGATCTTAGCAATAGCTTGACCTATTATCATGATTGACTACATTAAGTTGATGTCCCCAAGTGTCAGATATCATGATAACGAATGTATCATGACACGCACTGTGCCGGAAGTCATGGTACTTGTCATGATAGTGATCATAACACCCTAATTACTTGTAATCTAGTAGACTACATTAAGTTGTCTCGAAGTGTCGAAAATCAAATAACTCATATCCTACTAGGATATAACATATTCTTGTGATGAGTATCATATGATTGATATTTCTTGTTGAATCATACTTTGGATTATATTGAAAGATAACCTTTAAATTGATGGATATATGTTGATATCCTTAAATATGTCATTCCAAGAATATCATACTGAGATGATATCTCTTCATATACATAACAGCATAATGTGTTCTATAACAATCCTCCCTAGCTAAGAGGGAGTATTAAGATTGTAGCTTCAATCATATGGATTCGATCATGAGATGCATTGTTGATGGTAAATCATCATTTAGACAAACATTATAATATATATATATATATATATATATATAGTTATTTATATTATTGTTAATATATTATTATTATCTAATGATGATTAACCATACAGACATGTCTCCTCCTCTCATATTTATGAGTCTTCAAATCTGCATTTGGAACACACCAATATAATGATAGTGTAATTAAATTTGCAGAAAACGATCTTATAAAACTCAAACATCTTCCCCCAAGTAGTCATTTTTGTTTAATTTGGGGGAGGGGGATGTTGGGTGTGTGTGTGTGTATGTATGTACTAAAAACTAAAGAATTTGCTAGTATGATACTTCATCATTGATCACTGACAAATGCCAAAGATAAATATTAAATTCCAATTGAATAAACCTAAAGAAACAATCTCATCGTCAAATGCTCTGTCATCGACATTCTATTAAATTCTCCTTTATTTTTCACAACCTTTGGAGCGCTATCTTGGCTCTCAACTTCATTTTTCACTGAATAATGAAGTGGGCAAGTATCTTTCCCACAAGTAGCCATTTTTTACAATTTAGACTTGTCGAGTCCTGTTTGAACCATTGTTTGCGTCTAAAAGGAATCCCTTTGTAATCCAACAATTGCAACCAGCAACCTTTTTGAGGTTTTTACTACGTTATTGATACAAGTATGAGAATACGGTACGTGGATATGTGCAAAACTTTATTTTATTTATATTATGTTTTTGAGGGGGTGAGGCGGTTGGGTGCTTATGTGTATATACATAATAAATTTTTAAAATATACAAATTTGTAAAAACTAAGTCATTTACTAGTATGATACTTCATCATTGATCAATGCCAAATGCCAAAGACAAAGATTAAATACCAATTGAATAAACCTTTTAGAAACAATAACATCATCAAATGCTCCTTGATAGGTTTTCCATTACGTTCTCCTTTATTTTACAGCACCTTTGGAGCGCTATCTTGGCTCTCAACTTCATTTTATTTATATTATTTTTTTTGAGGGGGTGGGGTGGTTGGGTGATTGTGTGTATATACAAAAACAATTACAAAATATACAAATTTGTAAAAACTAAGTCATTTACTAGTATGATACTTCATCATTGATCAATGCCAAATGCCAAAGACAAAGATTAAATGCCAATTGAATAAACCTTAAAAAAATAATAACATCATCAAATGCTCCTTGATAGGTGTTCCATTGTGTTCTTTAATTTGCAGCACCTTTGGAGCGCTATCTTGGCTCTCAACTTCTTTTTCTACCCAATGTCAAAGGGCAGCACCCCTCGTAGGATTTGTGATACAACAGGGCGGGTTAGCGTAGTGGATCCCCCACTACCAGGACCAAATTAAGACCTTCAAAATCACACAAAAATCTACAGTACACAAAAAAAGCAAAAAAACAATAATATGTTTCCTCTGGAAAAGCTAATGCATATAGAGCTCGACATAGTTGTCAAGCTATCATTGCAATATAAAAACTTCCCCTTTAATAACAACTTTCATCAGCCCCTTTGTCATTTTTTAATGAGTTTTTAAGGTCACTTTTGTGACTACTTGTGGATACCTGGGTGCGTTTTGAATGTGTCCAGGATGCGCATATAGTCTTGAATGTGCATCCAAGATGCACCTAGACCTAGTTCACACATAACAAGATATAAAGCCAATAACAAAGGGTTTTTACCAATAACTAGCAATTTTAACAAGATCTACGCCAAGCTATCTTGTCATAGCCAACTCCACTATGATATGGACATAAGTAGTGCATAAAAAATTTAAAGATCCCTTATCAATGCCAAAGACAAAGATTAAATGCCAATTGAATAAACCTTAAAAAAAAATATCATCAAATACTCCTTGATAGGTGTTCCATTATGTTCTTTAATTTGCAGCACCTTTGGAGCGCTATCTTGGCTCTCAACTTCTTTTTCTACCTAATGTCAGGGGGCAGCACCCCTCATAGGATTTGTGATACAACATGGCGAGGTAGCGCAATGGATCCCCCATTGCCAAGACCAATTTAAGACCTTCAAAATCACACAAAAATCTATGGTACACAAAAAAAGCAAAAAAATAATAATATGTTTCCTCTGGAAAAGCTAATGCATATAGAGCTCGACATAGTTGTCAAGCTATCATTGCAATATAAAAACTTCCCCTTTAATAACAGCTTTCATCAGCTCCTTTGTCACTTTTTAATGAGTTTTTAAGGTCACTTTTTGTGACTACTTGTGGATACCTGGGTGCGTTTTGAATGTGTCCAGGATGCGCATATAGTCTTGAATGTGCATCCGAGATGCACCTAGACCCAATTCACACATGCACGATATAAATCCAATAACAAAGGGTTTTTACCAATAACTAGCAGATTTTAACAAGATCTACTCCAAGCTATCTTGTCATAGCGAACTCCACTATGATACGGACATAAGTAGTGTGTAAAAAATTTAAAGATCCCTTATCAATGCCAAAGACAAAGATTAAATGCCAATTGAATAAACCTTAAAAAAAATAATATCATCAAATGCTCCTTGATAGGTGTTCCATTATGTTCTCCTTTAATTTGCAGCACCTTTGGAGCACTATCTTGGCTCTCAACTTCTTTTTCTACCCAATGTCAAGGGGCAGCACCCCTCATAGGATTTGTGATACAACAAGGCGAGGTAGCGCAGTGGATCCCCTGTTGCCAAGACAAATTTAAGACCTTCAAAATCACACAAAAATCTGTGGTAAACAAAAAAAGCAAAAAATAATAATATGTTTCCTCTGGAAAAGCTAATGCATGTAGAGCTCGACATAGTTGTCAAGCTATCATTGCAATTTAAAAACTGCCCCTTTAATAACAACTTTCATCAGCTCCTTTGTCACTTTTTAACGAGTTTTTATAGTCACTTTTTTGTGACTACTTGTGGATACCTGGGTGCGTTTTGAATGCATCCAGGATGCACATATAGTCTTGAATGTGCATCCAAGACGTACCTAGACCCGGTTCACACATACAGGATATAAATCCAATAACAAAGGGTTTTTACCAATAACTAGCAGTTTTTAACAAGATCTACTCCAAGCTATCTTGTCATAGCCAACTCCACTATGATACAGATATAAGTAGTGTGTAAAAAAATTTAAAGATCCCTTATCAACAACAAGAATCTACCTAGCAAATCATCTAAAACTTCAAAGCAATGTTCAAACCAATATTGCAGTGGAAGATTTGGAAATCTCACCTAGAATGGAATTTTATCAAACAATTTTGTGGCTGAGTTGAACACCAAGTTCCAAGGTTTTGACATTAGCAAGTGCTTATCCTCCTAATTCCAGTAATCCTCACAGAGAGCTAGATTCTTATCATGCAGATTTTCAATGACCTTCATGAAAAACCCTCAAGCTCCAAGATAATGTGAACATCTCTTTTCAAAATGGGGCCCCAAAGTTGTGTTACCCACTTATGCACCTCCTTGAGGCTTGACCAAAAACCTTTGAACCTCCCAGTCAAGCCTAGCTCTGTAAAGTACCTCTAGTTTTCAAATAGTTTGCCTTTCATCTCCTCATTAAAGACAACAATCATTACAAATTTGGAAATGTGTTGCAACTTTGGAGTATCTCAGAATTCACCATTTTCTCTACTCCTTTTCTGTTCCACCACGCCCATGCCGCATTTCCTCCCCTTCCTTTTATTTTCGCTTCTCCATCCATGTAGAGCGTCCACTCTCCCCAATCCTTATCAAATACTTCTTTGTCTGCAATACACTTTCTTTCCACCAAACCCTCTTCTCACTACCTCTCCTAGCTGCCCTTTCTGCTCTTTCAACTTCCCCCAAACAGATTTTTCCCCCCCTGCTTGAGCATGGCATCCAATCTCTTGATTGAAAAACAAAACGAACCTTATCTGCAACTCTCTTTGGCTTTGTTTCCCTCCATCGAACCCATCAAAATTATTTGCTTCTCTTTGCAATTGTCCATCTTTGGCCTTCAAACCAACTACAAAGACACTCCCCTTTCTCTTCAACACACTCTGACACCCAACCACCAAACCACCTCCAATGCAATGCCTTATCAAAACACTCAAATCTATATGTAGAAACCCTTAACTACAAGAGAGTAAGGGAGTGTCAATTGCGTTGACATACTCCCCTATTTTGATAAAGGATGCATTTTTTCATAAAATATGACAGCTTTAGATTATTGTTAGCTCATTTTGGCCATTTTTATCAAACTCAAGCATACCCACAAAGAACCCAAAAATGTCATGAGCTCTCTTCTCAAACACTTCCCAAATCACATTTAAAAGTAAAAAGCCCATGCCTCCAAGTAATCAACAAACTGTTATGGAAAGCAGCTATCACCCCAATCCTAGTGTAGGCTTCCTCTCATCACCTACAGTAGACTCGAAACTATTGCCTACTCTTCTTTCCCGCCCGCTGACTCAAGAATTCATTAGCTTGAGAACATCAAACCTAGAAGCAAGAAGAGGACCAATTGGTTTGAATGGTCTCTTACATGCATCAATGCTTCCCCCTCTCTCTGCTCAATCAAAACAAGCCAAATGTTGCTAAAACAGTTCCCTAATCTTTAGTCCATAATGCACTCACTAATTTATTGCTTTATGCCCTATATCGAATGAAAGAATAATATTTAATACAGTTCAAAATAAATTAGTTTATTAATATAATATCAGATAAGCTTAAAATTTAATATTATTTATTTGTAAATTATGAATTTAATTTTTATTGCGAATCTGATTATTATATACTTATTGCATGCTATGTAAGTGATATGGTAATTTAATTCCAGTATTAAACTATATCTATGAAAATATTTTTGTACAAACAAACCCAAAAGTATTAATTCGTGTTAAACTATTTGATCAACTTGTGAATAGATTATTCATATTTTTAAGTAACCAGATTTGAATAGGGCAATTGCAACCGCAAATTTTTTTCTGGTTTTTTTTCCTCCTTGCCACACTTAATGCAAGTTCTAATGTTGCCAAACAAACTCAAACTTGAATTGTTGTCTATTTCGTGTTCCGGACTTAATGTCGGTTTCTTTTGTTAACTGCTGGGTTTCAGGCACCCATTAAAACCTGTTTTACTTAATCAAAAACAAACTCAAACTTGAACATTATAGCATTGCATAGAGATATAGAAAGCAAAATAAGAGAGAGTTTAGCCCATAAGGTTTGAAATACACAATTTTTAAATGTTCCACAAGACACGTCCCCTATGATTTTGGGCTCGCACCCATCCTAGGGACAGAATGAGGACGCAGGGACAGATTTTTGCCGTCCCCAAAGCCGTCCACTTTTTGCCAAATTCATTAACGTCCCCAAAACATTCCCCAAATTGGCAAATTTTTTTGGGCAAGAAACTTGGGGATGGCCAGCCGTCCCCAAGACTGATGGCTGTCCCCTTTTTTCCAGCTAGTCAGGTAAAGGCAAAACACTAAATTTTTGTTTTTTGTGCAGGCCCATAGTTGTCTTAAAGACATTAAAAATATACAAACCATATTTATCCACTAAAACACTAACTCTTCTACTCATTTTAAGATATGACATACTTGCTAAGAGGAAGAAAAAAACACAGAGCAACAGCAGCAGCAGCAGTGAAGAAAGATTGCATTTAGTATTTACTACTTACTATTTTAGTTGGACTTCTCTTTATTCCATTTTGATTTAATGCATAATACTTTGAGTCTTTAGGCATTTTAATTTTTGCTTTATATGTATGTGATATTGTTATAATAAAGTTACTTAGCATTTGTCATTTGATAATTTTCCATACATTGTTATCTTCCAAAATGTCTATGCTGAATGGTTTATCAATGTTATGCATACTTGAATTTTGTCTCTCTATATAAAATAATCCCCTATGTTTTTAATCGCTGTCCCCTGAGGTCCCGTCCCTAAATTTTGGCTTTGACCCATCCCCGTACCGGAAACACGTCCCCCCGTCCCCTAAAACGTCCCCGTCCCAAAAACTCTGTGGAGCATATAGCTATTTTTTCATTTACATTCATATCACAAACTAATTGCATTGTACAATGCATGGTGCATAATGATAAGTAGATACTAAAATTTCAAATTTTTTATCATAACCTACTTTGTACTATGTCAAGTTACCAAGTACTTCAAAAATAGAAGCGCATTACCCTTGCGGCTATAACAATAGTTACAAAAAATTGAATATAGCCAATGATCCTTAGTCCTACAAAGAGAGCTACGCTAAAGGGCTATAGATTCCAATGATGGAGCTCTAATGTCAAAGCTTATCCTAATTCATTCAACCACATTACTATCAATGTTGGCCATCCTAAGAATATCAAAATACTCAAGATCAAAAACAAGGTCTGCCTTGTCATTTACAATTAAAAGCCTTACTTCTTGAGTAAAAATGAAAACTGTACCATAAGCAAAAATGGCAAGAATTATCATTAAAGGTTGGGAATTAGAGCATTTTTTAACATCATAAGGCACTTGGGCAAACAAAACATAACCATAACCAAGAACCAGCAACTAAGATTGGGAAATGGAGCATTCTTTGACAGCATAAGAGCTTTTTTTATTATCTTTTTTTTATGAATAGCAAGGAGAGGGTATAATCATTCATATGGACAATGCCTACATGTCCCCAATCATCCATTATCATATGGAATCATATTAGTTTTACCATTATTATTATTACTTATAATTGTTGTAAAGCTTTCTACATGTGTAATTGGAAAGATAAATAATTAGAAAAACAATAAATAGTATAGAATTAGGGCAAAATTTTGAATGTAATGTGAATCCAAAATTAAAATCACAAGTTGCAAAACCTTCAAATTGTCCTAAAAAATGCCCTGATTCCACACAAAAATGATCTAATAAAAATGGACTTAAAACGACTAGAGAAATCATTCATATGTACAATGTGTACATGCCCCCCATCGTTCATTATCATATGGAACTTTATTAGTTTTATCTTTATTATTATTTCTTATAATTGTTGTAAAGCTTTTACATGTGTAATTGGAAAAATAAATAGCTAGCAAAGCAATTAAAAGTATAGAATTAGGGCAAATTTTTGAATATGATGTAAAATTGAATTTCAAGATTAAAATCACAACAAGAAGTTCAAAAATCTTCAAATTGTCCTAGAAAATACCCTGATTCCACACAAAAATAATCTAATGAAATGGACTTAAAATGACTAGAATATGTTTCCATTGTATAAAAATGTATTCCTGAAATTAGCAAAAGCAGTCAAGTGTCACCAGTATTTGGTCAAACCTGCAAGTAATCATGATTTCCATAAACTCATAACAACTTTTTCACACTTTTCAGGTTAAAATCTTCAAAAAATTGTAGTACAAAATTTTGGATAAAAGTTGCAATTTTCAAATGCAAAAAATTGGCAGAACAGCTAGATTCATATTAATTAATAATAATATCATCAACAATGTACAAACCAAATTCTACATTAAAACCTGGAATGTTTCAGAAAACAGTTTGAGAATAATATTCTATAGAGAAGGCAACAAGAAAACCAACATAGAATAGTTCATAAATCTAGCCATATTTATTGAGATCGTAGAATACTATGCTGAATGCAAATTACAGTCAGAAACACAGTTTTAAAATAGAAAAGCAAATAGCTGGAAACTCTTTAATTATAAGGTTTATCATTTTAACACTTAGACAAGTTATATTGGAACCATTTGTCCTGTGAGGGCTCAAGAATAGATAGCATCACCACTCTCAGTCTATGATGACGGCTGTAGAGACAAGTGATTACTCTAAGTAATCTAAAACAGCTCTAGAAAATTCTTATTATATCGTATATCACCAGAAGATAATCTATCAAGTAAACAGTAATTAAGAATCTGTGGGCAGTACTCTGACATCTGATACACATTAATGGTTGCATGATTTGGTTTCTACTTATGATGAGTTGGGTAATGATCTAAAATTCTAAAATTTAATGAGAAAAATAGCATGACAACGTGCTCCCTGTGATATATCACACATGAGTTTTCCTTGTTCATGGCTTGCACTCTGTTTTATATGTCTGCAGACTCGAGATCCCTAACTCTGGGTATCCTTAACAGAAAAATAGGAAACTAAAAATAGACGAAAACGAAATACATACCTTAGGTAATAAGGAAAGTCGTCAAACGATACATTAGTCTCTCTGCCAGGCATTATTCCTTTTCTTAAGTCTTCCTTCAAGACTTGGCATTTATCAGACACTGTCAACATATCAACATCTCTTCCAAAAGCCCTCTTCTCTTCACATAATTGTTTAAAAAGATTCCCACCTAGATCCATGTCACATGTACCACCTGATGTTGAAAGCAATTTCAAAAGAGGTCTTAATGACTCATCAAAACCAGGATATTTCCCAATATCTGTATCTATCCCTGCATCTGCGTTATCAAGATTTATATGATCATTGGTTGCTGTGATATCTGCAGACAAAATAACAGATGCTTTCTCACTCATGGGTATATCTGTTGCACCTGCAGTGTCAGAGGTCCCTTTTCCTGCTTGGCCGGCCACTTCAATATCAGAGACAGATCCATCTGACAAATCACATGGAGCGGGCGCTTGAGGCCTATCAATTCCTTGTCCAATCTCTTCGCCAGTAACTGCAGGTGGGGGCAACATGGATAAGTCTTGGCGCAAACTTGACAAAGATGCTAAAATTGATGCTCCAGCTACAGCTGAAGGATCTCCTGCCCTTGCTTCAAATGGTGGTGCCTTCCCTGTAACTGTTTGATTTTCTGTCATGCCAACTGAAGTAGGTAATGGTGTAGTTGAGATATTTTCATTTATTAGTAGTTCAAAAATCTATAATTCAAAGTTAAGGAGAATTCTGAACAACAGGCAAAATTTAAACTTGAAAATGAATTTGAGAGGATTCTATGGTCTTCGACACAGCTGTTAGTAAGGAGAATATAAAGGATACATAAGCATGATTTCCAGATGAGCTAAATATAAGTTCATCTCCTCCTTTAATGGGCACACATGTCTTCTTAAGATTCTTTCCATTGAGCTGAACCCAACCATTGTTCCCTGAAATTTCGAGTTGAACTACTACAGCGCCATCCTGCTGCTTTTTTATTTCATCAGAACATACAACTCAATTTAGAATATATTTAACAGATTAAATACATATACACAACACTGCAATAGTGAAAAGCAAAAAACATTCTCCCATTTAACATTAAAAATAAAAGTGGAAATATAATAGAAATTACCATTGTATACTTCAACTTGCATAAAATTGAACTTATGGAAGGTTCCTTAATACAGATATTGCAGTGTCTGCCTCGCCCAATGCTAAAACTTGCACCGCGTAATTCTACACTTGGATTCTGCTTATATGAATTCACCACTATTTAAATTAATTATTAGAAATAAACAAATATGCAAACTGCAGAAAGCTAACAAATGAAAAAAGTAGACTATGTTGGATATAAACTCCATACAAAGACCACAAACATACAAGAACAGAGAACATAATACATGATTTGAAAAGTGTTAAATAGCATCTAGTACAGAAAAATTCTAAAAGAAAATAGGGTTATTCCATGTATTAAACATGGGAGTTCAAAAATTGACCAAGAACCAAGAACTTTACCACCCAGCAATCACCAATCAATTAAAAATGTCACTCAGTATCAGTAAGTCATTCCTCCGTAATCAAAAAGAAAGATTACTCTTTTCTATTTTGAATGTTAAGATAGGCTTGCAGCAGAACAGATGACAAATTGGAAGGGTTCAGTTTCGCTATAATATCTTTTAATCATCATCTTTTCAGCTAGACTTGTAATTCATTTTTTGCGTAAAATAGCATTACAAAACTAGAGCCAATAAATGAGAAAGACAGACACTTAGTGTTGTACGACTTCATGAGATTTTGCAATTAGTTTACTGGTACAAGTTTATACAAAACTCCAGTTGAATGTGATCTAGTTTGCAAATATTTGAATCATGAGCATTTGGCAACTCTATGTATTCCATTGTGTTGAAAATCTTCACAAAATCTAATAGAATACAGGTTAAAACTTCTCTCATGCAAGAGTTGTGTCAGGTGACCACCTTTGGATAAAAAATGGGGTTGAAAACAGGTTACACTTGCACCAACAAGCAGAAAAGCATGCATGCAATTATATTTTTAAGCTACAGGCAGATGTCTTGGGGAAAAGAATTTTAAAAATAGAAGGGTTCAGTCCAGGCTCAACATCTTTGACTGTCAGATGCCAAAATCGATAGCCCTGTTGGTTGTTTCCCATTCATTGAGAGTTTTGAAACATCTTTAATAAGTCAATTTAGATAACTAACACAGACAAATCGTGCAGGCTACAACATTCCCCAAAAAAAAGTTACGTTCATGGTCTGCTAAGACTCTTTACCCCGCTTTTACACTTGAAAGAGATAATGTTAAAATCTGATTTGCTCCAAAGCCATAGTGATTGACTCCTTACGATAGGAAACTCCTTAATTCATATCTTATCACCCCAGCAAATACAGAATTGTACATATCAAGTCCTGTGAATAATAATTCTACTAGAGTCAAGTAGCATGTGCACACAAACTCATGACTTCTATTCACTTGTGATTTAAATGTGACCATTTGCAGCCATTGTGGAGTCCGGTAAGGATATCTCCATAACTCCCTTTCCTTTATTCACTTGTCATCCAGGTGCAGCAATATGCAGCCCGAGTTGAGCCCTCTACGGGTATCTCCAAAAAAATAAAAAGTGGGCCGTTTCCTCAAATGCAACTTGCTCTAGATTTTGATGGACAAGCAAATCCTGATTTGGAAAATGTGATGGCTATACTACTACTCCTTTCAAATTCATATAAAAAGTTAAGTTTACCTGTTGGTACTGCGAAATGAGCTTTCCCCATGTACGGCTCATGTCATGCTTCTGGAACCTGCTGCCTGCAGGAGAAGCCTTAGGCTTCTCCACCTCTAAAGCCATTCAAAAACAAAATTCAGTTTGAGAAGAACAATCAAAACTGTTACATATCTACATTAGTACAGAATTGTGAAGCGCATTTTATAACCAACTCAATGAAATTTTGAAAACCTGAAGATGGAGGCACTTCAGCAACTTTATCGGCACCTTCAGCCTCTGCAGAAAAGCCATCATTGGCCTTGTTAGTATTCTCGGCCACATCAGTCATCATAGCATCCCTGCTTGAATCATTTTGGAGATCAGCTTGCAGAGGCTCGTTGGGGTTGGAAGAAGAAGCCAATTCCTTTGAATTCACGCTATCATCAGGACGAACACACTCTTCCTCTGGTTGCACCTCCGCCTGTGGAACAAAAACAACGCAAGTCTTCATAAAAATGGATTTAACTGTGGAACCTCCTTTTATGTTATTTTGTAAAGGAACTGACTCAAACAATGATGCATGCCGTGGCAAATTCTGCAACTGCCCAAAAATCAGAAATCACACGCAAATTCTAATGCTCACAAATCCCAACGTACGTAATCCCCAAATGCAACATCTAAGAAGGAAAAAGAAAGTGGAACCGAGTGACGATACGTGCCACAACAATTCATTAATAGAATCTACGTACCAAATCTAAAGATTAAACCTTACAAATAGACATAATCCTGATATGCAAGCACCATAAAAAGCTATGGATGGATGCAAAGAAGACGTGAGCTGTGGCAATTAGATTTCTGATAGCCAGAAAGGAGAAAACCCACATGCCAAATCTAAAGCCACAGAAAAGCAAATACAGTCAAAATCAAAAATTGTAACCCTTAAGGTATTAGCAGAGAAATAATCGCATCAAGAAGCAATGTGTCCGGAGGCAATTCCTCAACGGCTAACATTGCAACCACTACGTGCAAAAACGGGTTGTGGGCGGGAATGGCTCAAAAGAGAATGCGTGTCATCGACTCCTAGCCAAATTTACCCGCTAAAATCTAGAACTCCAGACAACCCAGCAAGCTCGATCCCTAATTGCACCTGCAAACAACACTTGAATTTATTCAACAGATGATGATTGCCATGGTTAATCCACCACAACCCTCTCAAAAAAGGGAACCCAACTCCTAAATCTAAAGCTCCAAACAACCCACTAAGCTCACTATTCAATTGCAACTCCCAAGCTGCCAGACACAATCTCTTACCTAGAATCGACTACCGAACAAAACACTGGATGTCTAAAAAATTTCCCTAACAAAAAAAAAAAAAAAAAAAAACTGAAATCAATAGCCTGCCTACAAACTGAAATGCAGAAATCCTCAAAACACGTATAGAAAATCACAGAACCAAGCTGCCCAAAATCAACCCTGGAAAAATAAGGGGCACAAAGGTTTGACCTTGGAATGCTTAGACCCGGGCAGATCTGGAGATGGAGGCGACCGCTTTGAACCAGCTGAACCACGCCTCGTAGACACCATGATTTCTGCTGCCCTTCTCCAAAGCCAGCCTAAAAGAAAAGGAAAACAGACAATCCGGGCTTAAATCTGAAATTTTCTGCACATAATCCCCCAAATCTCCTCGATTAAATCACTAGGCCGGTTGAGCTTTACCTCAATTTTCCCAGCGCAGAAAAAATGGCGTGCAGATATGGCTAAACTCCTTTCCACCCACCTGAAAGTCCCTGCACCTGTTGTTTTTTTTGTTTTTATATTTCTAGTTTGGATGCTTTTCCCAGAGACCCAAATCCGAATTTTTCTGAATGTTATGTTTTCGGCGTTAATGAATGCATCTGCAGCATCATTATTAATGTTGTCGCCGACTATGATCGGGCTAGTTTCTCTGCGTCATCTGAGCAACAAACCAGAGTATCTTAAAAAGACTAGTCCCTAGTACTACTCCCAGCTTAGGGACGCCTGCCTTTCTTATTTGTGGATGTTGTTAAAGAGAATAGGAGGTGGTTAAAGAGAGGAGGAGGAGAAGATGAAGGATGGGTGAAATTGGATGCCATTGCAATATAATTTTGGTTTATTGAGATTGATAAAAGTCCACCGAATAGAAGTTCCATTTTGTTTTTATGGAGGGATTTTTACATTTCCATGTTCATTTTTGAATTCATCTGAATATAGAGAAGCCCTAGCTAATGTGGCCTGATTTGGTGGTGCCATTAGTTGGAATATAGGAGTTGTTCCAAAAGGTAAAGGGCAAAACAATGAAGTGTATTTTTAGGTAGGTGCTTAATTTAATTTGAGTGAACGTTTGGAGGAAAGGAGGATTTATTACTTTAGTTGTGGAAGGTGTATCACTTTAGTTGGTGAGAGAGGAAGAAAGAAACAATTTCATTGTTTTTATTATTTTTTATTTATGAGGTTTAAAAGAGTGTACAACACAGAATTAAAAAATAATATTGTTTTCATGTTCGTTTGTTTTTATGAAGTTGATGATGAGATTAATGTTTGGAGAGAATTAAAATGTGATCTTTTAATGTTTGGGAGGAGGTTTTGTTTTTTTGGTTTTTTAATTAATGATTATCTTGTATGTCAATCTTTTTAGTATAATTTGATGATGAGTTCAATGTTTGAAGAGGATAAAATAGGTTCTTCTAATGTTTATAAAGTTCAATATTAAATAGTCTCCGAGAGAAATTTGTGGGGAGGATTCTTCTAAAGATTTTGTCTTCTTTAATAGAGATTCTTTAAGTTTTGTATTTCAATTCTTTTTTTATACAACTTGATAAGTTTAATGTTTGAAGAGGATAGAAATGTGTTCTTTTAATATTCAGAATGTTCAGATTAAATAGTCTATAGGACAAATTATTAATTTCAAAGTTTGTAGAGGGTTTTATTTTTTGTCTTTTATTTTGTTGAGATGGAGATTTTTAATTGATGAATTTATGTTTCAAAGAGAGTGAAAATAATGTCACTTGAGTGTTAGGTTAATATATTCGAGACTAGAGAAGAATATGTCATTTTTAAAGTTTGTGCCAATGGTTTGTTATTTGTTTTTTTTGTTTTTTCTAGGTGGAGATTTTTAATTGGTGAGGTTCTAGATGTATTGTGCTTCTTGATTCTCCTAGTTGTGTAAGGTGAGTTAGTTTTAATTTGAAAAACTTTTAGGAGGCTAAACATTAAATATTCTCTATGACAAATCATGAAATAGATCTTTAAATTTTACGAGGCTAGAACTTTTTTATTTTTACGAGGTTAAACAACAATAAGTAGTTTGTGGAATAGATCTTTTATTTTTAATGAGGCTAAACATTAATTAGCCTTAGTACTCATCTTTAATTTCAAAGTCATGGGAAGGGTTTTGTTCTTTGTTCTTTTGTTCTGTTTCAAGATGGAAATTTTTAATTTGTGAGTTTCTCTTGGAAGAAGATAAAAATTATGTCACTCCACTAGAAGTCTATTATATTAGATTATGGAGAGAAGAAGACAATATTTTCCAAGTTCTTAGGAAAGGTCTTTTCTTTTTTTAGGTGGATGTTTTTAATTGGTTAGTTTATAAATGTGTTATGCTTTTTTATTTGGCTAAGTAAGATTTAATTTCGTGTAAGATTTATTTATTTTTAGATGAATTTATATTGGAAGAGGATAAAAATTATGACATGTAAGTATTGGACTATTCTTTTTGAGATAATCTTGTGTATTTATTTGGCTATTTAAGTGCAATATGTGGGTGACAAATTTATTCCTTTCTTTATTTGCTTGGAATTTTTTTCTAAAATTTACCTATAAAATTTATTATTACTAAAATAAAGTAAAAATATAAATTAGGATAAGTACTTGAAAATAAATAGTCAAATTAAATATTCATGGGATTAGCTCCACAAATTGCTCATTAGAAGTTAATTGTTGTGTGTTTATTAATGTAAAGAGTACTTTAGATTTTAAACTTAGAAAATAAATTAAAAATAAAAAATTTATATTGTAAACTATCACAATGATAGAGCATAAAATGAAGTCCAAACAAAACAATAAAATAAAGTTACCATAAGATTCCCATGTAAAGTAGACAAGCAACATGTAGTTAATACTAATATAAATATTTTAAATAAATTTATCTAAAGAAATTTGAGAAATGTTAATTATAAAATATTTTGAAATTAATTTACTACACTCTAAAATATTTATATTTATTTTTTGATATTGATACCACTAAATTATTTTAATTTCTAGAAGTTTTGATTGTTTATATCTCAAAATTTCTAATTTAAATAAATATTAAATTAATTTCTAAAGTATATTATGTTATAGTAAATGTCAAGATTTTAACATGGTCAAATTTAAGATAGGATTCTTAAAATGAAAGTTTGTTGCTCTTTTTTTTGAGGAAAAATAAATAGTAGAGATGAGATTAGAAGATCAAGTAGGTTTTTCTTGGGATTGAGGAGAGAATGAAGGTAGTTGTAGTTATTGAAAATTTGGGAGGGAAATGCAATTAGTGTCTTTTTAATTAGGAAAAATTATATGATTAATAATATTTTTAAATATTTTGGCTATGTGAGGTAGAACATAGAATGAATAAACAATAATCATATGAGTGAGGAAAATGATTAATTTGTATATTTATTTATTAAAATTTATTAATTAAATAATATTATTATTATTTTATTAAATGTAGGATAAATTAGGTTGACTAGAATAATTGAATGTTTAATCATTTAGTGCAGTAAATTATTTAGTTTGTAATTTCCACCAAATTAAATATTTCTCATATAGACACAAGGAAAAACCATTTACATTTATTTTACCAGAAAATATAAAATATAAATATCTTTTAAAAATGTTAGAATATAAAAATAATAAATATTATGTATTTCTTTTGTTTTTGTCATTTTTGTATATATTAATATGCAAGTTGAAAGAACATTAAAATAATTTTTTAAAAAATAAAATAAAAAATAAAAAATAAAAATAAAAAATATTTTAGTCTATTTGTGAAGTTCACGATACTAGTCAACATTATATTAATGATTGTATTTTGAAGGTCCTTCCATCCTTTTTGAAAGAAATGGTATTCTCATTCCTATGATAGATGGCTCCTTTGTCATATTGTCATGGCCTGCCCAATAGGGGATGGCATGCATTCATAGGCAACACATCACAGATCAACTTGTTTTTGTATCCTCCAATGGAGAACTCCACGCATGCTTGCTCATTTACAAGGACACTTTATTTAACCATGTCACCTTGTATGGATTGGTATGGGGTATCTTCTCTAACTTAAGTTTCTTTACTGCTTCTTCTAAGATTATGTTATCTGTAGACCCTGAATCCATAATAACCTTGCAAACTTTGCCAAGTATTTTGCACCTTATCCTAAATAAGGCTCTCCTTTGCTTTGGCTCCTCTTTAATTGATTGTCTAACCAAAACCCTTCTAAACATTAGGTTCTCCCCCATTTCTAATTCAATATGGTTGATCTTAGGTGACTTGACACTTGATGTGTCCTCTTGAGCATATGTCACTCTCTTCTCAGTATTTGAAGAAGATGCTTTCTCAAGACACCTATAAGCAGGATGACCCAACTGTCCACAACTATAGCACGTCATGCTAGCAAAGTAGGAGTTACTTATGCCTACACCTCTTCCTTTGTTAGAACCCCCTTGAGTGCCTCTACCTCTTTTGTAGCCTCCTCTAGAAGTAGTTTCATTCCCATGATCTACAGATTTAGACTTTCCTTGATTTCTTGATTCAATCCCTCTACCTTGGTATCCACCTCTACGACCTCTTTAGTCTCTTCCTCTACCTCTATCATGCTTCCTTCTGCTATTGTCTGCAACCTTGATGGCCAATTGGTGTATTGTCTTGGGACTGAGAAGGGTCATCTCTTCTTGTAGACTCCATTTCGGCCCATTCAGGTATCTAGCCACCTTAAGACTTTCATCTTCAACTACATTTAATCTCATGCATAGCTTTTGGAATTCCTTAGTATATGTATTTACGTCAATATCCCTTTGTCTAAGAATTTGTCTCTTCTGATGTAATTGGATTTCATAATCATCTAGCATGTATGCCTCTCTCACTTTGTGAACCATTCCCTTCCAAGTGGAAATCGATTTCTTACCTTCCTTCTCTCTCTCTATCTAGATGAATGTCCACCATGTCAATGCAGAACTTCCCAACCTTGACTTGGCTACGCTCACTTTTTATGCCTCGATGATTCCATCACATTCAAAGTGGTTTTCCATCCCCTCTATCTAGTCCATGACTAGGTTTGTCTCCATCTTCCCACTAAATAGTGGTATTCCCTCTAGTGCCTTTCCACTCGTGGCTTTCAATGCCTTCAAGAATGGTTCCTCTGTAAGGACAAGATCAAGGTTAGGTTCTTCATCCTCTATAGCCACCTCTCTCTTCTTTCCTTCAACCTTGATTTTGACTTCCTCATTGGTTTCCTCCACTTGATCCAACTTTTCTTCTAGTTGGGCTAATCTATTTTTGAGCAATCTAGTTTCTTCCTCTTGCTCAGTCACCTTCTTTGCTAGCTCTACATTCATCACCATTGTAGTTTCTCCTATTGATTCCTTAGTCTGAAACATTTATCCACAAGCCTAATCTTTTGAGGCTCTGATACCAATCTGATAGGGAGGTTAGATGAATCAATCATTGATTCGTGATCTTAGTCTTCTTACAGGACCCTTAGGGTGTCTCTCCCACACCACTTGCTACTTATAGGATCTTAATTGCCTAAGGATCCCCTAGTCTCTCTAATCAACCCAACTATTAAGAGAGATTCCTCGATCAAGTCAAAACTTGATGTATTCTCACTTCATTCACCATGTCCCTTAAAGCACCATAAAGGCTCTTAACCTCCAAATATTGAACTAAGCCTTGTAGAGGTATTTTCAAAAACTTCATCTCAACCAACTAGATGTGTTATAAGTCCCACTTGGCTCATCTTCTCACCTAATTTCGTCATTTCTTCACAACTAGGCCTAAAAGGCTACAAGCCCCAGTCAGGTCTCCTATAGTGAGAAAATAGAGATTTCCTCCCAATCCTTCCAAAGAAACCCTAAAATTTTTCTTAGGATCATTGGATCATGTTCCACCCTCTCAAGGATTTTTGGGGTCTTGGGGTCACCAGCTTCCATATAGTACCCTAACTCAATTTGAGGTGAATTTAGGGGTTTTAGGGCTCTAACTAATTGTTCTACAAGTTAGGAGGTGTAAGGTTATCATCTGTATTGGTGTGTCCACACCCTCTTCACTACACCTTTAGAGGACCTCTATCTTCAATCTCCAAGTGGAACCATGGCTCTAGCTATCCACCTCTGCAAGTTATGTTAATTTCTTCATAGCCTCCCCTAACCAGACTCACTAGAGGCTCGCCTAGGGAAAGACTTAAAAAATGGTTTCCTTGCATTTGAGGGCCCCTTCTTCCGTATACATTATGTACATGGATTATACTCACTATTCCCAAGAGGTTGTATAGATTGGATGATGGGAAAGTGAGTTAGAACTCCATACTTACCAGCTGCCTGGACAAAACCAGTAATAGTGGAAAACAAAAACAATTTCTCAAAAGGAATGAAAACTAATCAAAAAACCTATATAATTTCACACAGAATCAAGAAAACAAATACTTCACAGGATGCACAAGTTGCAAAATCAATTTCTAACTTCTAACTACCTACTGGCATAGAAAACAAGAAAATTGTTCATTAAATTGCTCCAAATGTTGATTGCTCAAGTACTCAATTCATACAATGGGTATCCAACCTTGTTCATAGGTCTTGGAATGCCTTCTATAGGGTGGTTGGGTGGTTATTCCCCCCTCAAGGCTCTTCTCCATCAAGTTGCAACCTTATTGACAATGTTACTAAAGCAACTTTCAAAGTTGTAAAGTTGCATAATGCAACTTTCACATCTTTTTGGCAACTTTTTCCCAACTTAGCTAAACAAACTCTAATGCCTTCCAAACTTAACCAAAGACCTCAACTAAGGTAAAAACATCATCCTAACCCATCCTAGACCCTATTGAGCTCATGATGATGTCATCATCATGCTTTGGGCCAATCAAAGGGCTTTACAACTTGCTAGCCCCTATCTACACCTAGAAAAAGGTTCTAAGACCATATGAACACAATCCCTTTTGTACTACTACCATGCTCAACATGACCTTATGAAAATCACATCAAAAATTCCCTAAGACACACACCCATACAACTAAAATAAGAAACATTTAGACTGCTTAGGCAATCCCTAGGTGCTCCTACACCAGTAGGGTTTCTATCATGCAAAAAAGGTGAAAAATAATGCATTTTAATATAATTATATGGAAAAATAAGTTAGAACATGATACTAATTGGGAGTGTACCTTTATTACAATTTCATTATGTGTATGAAGCCATTACACTATGAGAAAATTGTAGAAGAGGAAGAGAGAAGAAGAAGAAGAAGTTCCAGTTGAAGAAGACATTTGATTTGTTGTTCAAAACCCACACTACTACATTTGGGCCCAAATTGTGATAGCCACCTATCACCCAAGTGACACCATCATGATTTAGCTCCCGTCAAATAGGCATTGGACTTTTGTTGTTGCAAATTGCGACGACAAGGGAGTCTATCGCAATTGCAACGAATAAAGTTGTTGTGATTTGGAACAAGACCACAACAAGAGTTCATCTGTACACCATCACAATTGCATCAGCTAGCCTTTAGGGCCGTTGTCGCATGTGTGATAGAAAGTGACAACAATGTTGTGGGTACAATAGTTAGCCGTCAGCACATGTCATCGCAATAGCGACAAGTATGTGACAACAATTCAATGGGAGTGACAGCTAGCCATCTGAAGAAGTCATCACAATTGCAATGGATTGTCGTATTGATTTTTAAAAAAAAATTGGCTCAAAGTTAGCTATGATGCTCTCATAGCTCACATTAGATTCACATAGTTAGTTGACATGCAATCATAGGTTAATATTGAGCTTCACTTGGTTTTGAGAGTAGTTTAATATTCTCTACTAATCAAGGCCAACCATGTGAAGGTGGAAGCTTATTTGCGCCCCCCCCCCCTCCAACAACATCTAAATTCCCCGTTAACATCTAAAATCTTTAAGAAATTATCAATCTTTAAAGTACAAAAAAAGGTTCTAGACCTGCAAAAGTGACATCATTTTCCCATCTTCTGGTGCATGTCTTTTTTCTTCACATCCAAAATAAGATTTTGCCACTCTTAATCAAGAATGCATGTGCAGTTGCGTTCTATATACATGGATAATGAGCAGAGCTAAAAAATCCAAACACATTTACATTTATTTAATAGATCTATGCAAACCTCTAACAAAAATGCAAACCTGTTAGGTTTTTTCAACTCCACCTGATGTCGTATGCATATGAATTGAGATTGTATATTGAACTACGATATCCTTCTGCATTGCCTTAAACCAAGAGATTCATATAGTTAGTTGTCATCAATCACAGGTTAATGTTGAGCTTCACTTGGTTTTGAGAATATTTTACATACATACATACATACATATACAAAGATCACAAGAGCATGACAACAAGATGCAAAGATCACAAGGGCACGACAATGAAATGCAATGATCACAAGGGCATGGCAATGAAATCCTAGATCTCCACTGATCACCACAATCCACAAGATCTCTCTATATACATACATACATACATACATACATACATACATACATATATATCCATACATACATATATATATATATATATATACATATATATATATATATATATACATATATATATACATATATATATATATATATATATATATATATATATATATATATATATATATATATATATATATATATATATATATACATACATCCTTTGCATGATTTAGAGGTAATGTCATTGTGGCAGAGGCTTCTGCAAGGGAATGAGCCTTGTGATTATGGCATTTACACATAAGCAGAACTTGCTTCTTCGACTCCTTACAATCAACTCTTCACTAACATTATTCTTCTAGCAGTGAGAATAGCTACTACAAATTCCTAGGAGCTAGGGAACCCTGAACATATGCTACATTTTCTAGAGATATGGGAGAAGTTACTACTGGCTTCAGTACTTCATAACATTCTAGATCATACAATGATGCCTAAATTAATAGCAACAATAGATACTTGGGATTCTCATAGGGAGAGCATGCCAATACATGCATGGTTACATCCTTGGCTTCCATTGTTGGGCCAAAGTATGGATCCTTTATATCCAACCATTCGTTATAAATTGGGAATGAACTTCATGCCCAACATTCAAGTCATGTATCTACATATGCAATTTTATCACCTTGGAAAATTGTATTTGATCCTGCTAGTTGGGAACAACTGATTGTTCATTTTATTCTACCTAATCTTATGACAGTTCTACAAGAATTTGTAATCAACCTGACTAATCAGAAACTAGACCAATTTAACTGGGTTATGGCTTGGGTATGTGTATTCCCATTTATCGTATGGTTGCAATGTTGGAGGCAACATTTTTTCCAAAGTGGCAACAGGTTTTGTATCATTGGCTTTGTTTAAGTCCTGATTTTAATGAAGTAACAAAGTGGTTTTTAGGGTGGAAAAGACTATATAATGAAGAGGAAACTTTAAAACTTGAATGTTGAAATGTTGAGATGAAAGCTATCGAGGATCAAACAATTATGCTAGAGTTACAACCCAATGTGAAGTAATGATGTGTAAGATATGAAAATTGTAGAATTGAAGATGAAATGGGTGCCATGGATGAGATAGTATGCTATTGAATCACTCTAAAATCCCTTTACATTCAAGTCAGAATCTCCTTGGAAATGTGTAATGTTTATCAAGTTATCAAGTCCCTTAAAATCAATAGATTGTTTGTATGAATGGCCTTGATATTGGGCTTTTTCTCCCATTTTCTAAACATATTACTGTACCCATAGGTTTCATCACCTAATACAAAATGTGATGGATTCTTATAATAAAATTAATAAAGAAATGAATGATAACAAGTAAAATGTATATGAAAATTTAACAATGGAAGTCACCTTGAGGAACTTGTGTATGCTCTTCACAAACATGTAATAAAAAATGTTCATGACCTTTTTTGCTTCTACATGTTTTTACATGGAGCCTTCATACACCTAGTGCTCACAAATGTCTACTTAAGAATGTACGTGAACCTGTAATGTAATGCTATGTAGTGAAATATGTAGAAAATCATATAATTGATAAGTAGGAGATAATTTCCACAGCAAGTCAAATTGTGATATTGCTATCACGGTTTAACTATGTGATTTTGGAGTCAAACTCATTGACCCATGTTTCATGAGTAGCGATTCAAGTGGTTTTCTATAATTACAATACTTGAATACCCTAGTGCAACTTTGGTGTTATAGTTTACAATTAATGTAAGGTTAACCTATATACATCCTAACTCACTCCTTATATAGTTATGTTTAAAAGCATGCAACAATAATCAATGGGTCTAAATAGACCAGTCAAGTTAATGCTGAAACTCAGAGTTTAGCCTTCTATTTTCAAAAGTCAGCTAGACTAGGTTACATCTACTGAAATGTCTTAAAGTACCTAGGATGTCCTCATCACCTCCTGCCACTCTCAAGGGAAGTCCATCTTCATTGCTCATGAGAAATTCATCACACAGGTGCATCCAAGAATGTCCTTATCGCCTTCTACATGAAATGAATCTAATATTACAAAATGCCTCCTAAGAAATAATAGTTCAAATGAAATAAACACATGAAAAATGAGAGAGAGAAAAGAGGAATCTACTTACCAATAGGCACTGCCATTGCATTTGTGGCTATGCTACCTGTTGAGTGAGTTTTATTATTTTTATGTTGTGTCAATATCTCTTTGTTCACACACACACACACACACACACACACACACACACACACACACACACATATATATAGATATATGTGTATATATATATATATATATATATATATATATATATATATATATATATATATATAATAATAATAATAATATATAATATGTATATATATATATATGTACATATATATACATATATATACATATATATACATATACATATACATACATATATAATATGCATATATATACATATACATATACATACATATATATACATATATATAGACATATGTATATATATCTATATGCATATATGTACATATATGTACATATATGTACATATATGTATATATATGTATATATATATATATATATATACATATATATACATATATGTACATATATGTACATATATGTACATATATGTATATGTACATATATGTATATGTACATATATGTATATATCTATATATATATATATATATATATATATACATACATATATACATACATATATATGTATGTACATGTATATATATGTATATGTATGTATATATGTATATATGTACATATATATATACATATATATGTATGTATATATATGTATATATGCATATATACATATATATGTACATATATATACATACATATACATATATATATACATATGTATGTATGTATGTATATGTACATATATACATATGTACATATATATACATACATATACATATATATATACATATGTATGTATGTATGTATATGTACATATATACATATGTAATATATATATAGACACACACACACATACATACAAACACATAGATCACAAGGGCACAACAACAAAATCTTAGATCTCCATTTATCTCTGCAATCCACAAGATCTCTCTCTTTATATATATACTGTAATGCCTCGCTTGGGAACCCAAGAGAAATAAACCTAACATGTTGCAATGTTTACTGAACTATTTTTTTTAAAAAAGATTAAACAACATCAAGATAACATTAATGCAGAAGCCATATGAACATACACATCAAATACACATAAGCAATTGTAGATACAGTTCTAATTCCTCAAGGGTTCTTTCACGTTGAGTTATGTTAATAAGTTTATATTAATTAGTTTAAGTCTCAAGTACAATGTCTAATGATCATAAAGAAATAACAGATACATAATCACATAAGAAAATACACAAGGAAAATCAAACCAAGCAAGAATCAAACCACATACGCACAAAAGACTCACAGGTTTTAAAAAGGGTAGACAATTTGTTACGAGTCCTCCTTGCAAGACAAATATTAAGTCTATTTATGTGATTGGATCTGATCATTATCTTCCAATTCTCACCATTTGAGTATTTGTAATATGACATGCTCATCCTGGCAATTTAGGGAAGTCGATGCCCGGTACCTACATCCTACATAAAAGATGAGCATATACATGTATATAAATATATCTAAACTAAACAAACAATGACAAGGAGTGATACATGATGTAGATCCCGAGTAGCAAATGATTACGACTCCCTCCCATACCCACATCAAACACGTCAAACAAAAGATAAAATAGACAGGTGCACCATACACATGCAAGTATGGGGTAAGTACAATAATAAATCATGAGCCAACTTATCAAATGCTCAAATATAATAATGCATCTCTATGAATATAAACACAATCATCATTTTCAACATCACATTAACAGTGTTATGAAAGCAACCACATTTACTAACCAGGAATCATCAAAGCATCATTAACAACACGTGAAATGAAATCAACTAAGCAATTATTATTGATATATTTGTAATCCAAGTTATGCAACAATGTCATATAGCCGAAATCAAGTATCTCAAAAACTAACAAAAACATGGTAGTAGGCCTAAAAGAGTTTGGCAATCAGAACATAAAAGCAAACAACGGGCGGGCATTACATATACATACATACATAGACACACGCATATGTGTGTATGTATGTGTATATACATATGCAAATGCATATATGTACGTACATACATACATACGTACGTACATACATACATACATACATACATACATACATACATACATACATACATATATATATATATATATACACACACACACACACATGCATGCATGCATACGTACATACGTACGTACTTACATCTGCATATGCAATTTTATCACCTTGGAAAATTGTATTTGATCCTGCTAGCTGGGAACAACTAATTGTTCATTTTATTGTACCTGATTTGATGATATTTCTATAGGAATTTGTAATCAACCCAACTAATCAGCAACTAGACCAATTTAACTAGGTTATGGCTTGTTTCTTTCTGAAAGAATTGCTACGATATGTTTTTTATAATTTCTTGCAAACTCTGCCCATTTTTCTTGGTTTGCATTATTTTTGTGTAGGATCTTGAGCTAAGTCACTTAGCATGAGTTGAGTGAGTTTTATTGTTTTATTATTTGGATGCTAGAATATGTATGCAGTTGGATCAATTTTTCTATTGTGCTAATGTGTAACAAGCACCTTAAAAAAGATCTCTCAGTGTATATAAAGACTACAAGTTGTACAATTCAAGTCATGTATTGCATATGCATTTTCCATTGCTTATAAGAGTGTTTCAAGTTTGGGAACCACTTCAACATCCTTTGCATGGTTTAGAGGTAATGTCATTGTGGCAAAGAGAATAACTTCAGTGAAGAGTTGAGTGGAAGGAGTTACTACCTTGAACCTATGCTACAAATTCATGGGAGCCAAGGAACCCTAAACCTATGGTACATTTTTTGGAGACATGGGAGAAGTTACTACCGGCTTTAGTACTTCATAACATTTTGGATCATATCGTGATGCCCAAATTAACTTTAGTACATGCATGGTTACATCCTTGGCCTCCATTGTTGGGCCAAAGTATGGAGCCTTTACATCCAACCATTCATTATAAACTGGGGAATGTACTTCATGCCTGGCATGCATGTGATGCATCTGCATATGAAATTTTATCACCTTGGAAAACTATATTTGATTCTACTAGCTAGGAACAACTAATTGTTCATTTTATCGTACCTAATCTGATGATAGTTCTACAGGAATCTATAATCAACCTAGCTAATCAACAACTAGACCAATTTAATTAGCTAATGGCTCAAGCATGTGCTATTCCCATTTATCATATGGTTGCAATATTGGAGGCAACATTTTTTCCAAAGTGGCAACAAATTTTGTATCATTGGCTTTGTTCAAGCCCTAATTTTTATGAAGTAACAAAGTGGTTTTTAGGGTGGAAAGAACTATATAATGAAGATGAAACTTGAAAACTTGAATGTTGAAATGAAAGCTATCGAGGATCAAACACCTATGCTAGAATTACAATACAATGTGAAGTTGATTTTAGATATAAACAAAAAAAGAAGAAAACATGACATAAATCAATCCCCATTTGTTTTCATCGTGGAGAGCTACGTGTGAAAGAGGGTGGAGAGCTCTAAATGTCGATGGAGATTTCATTATCATGCCCTTGGATCGCTACATTTCATATGGTTGTAATATTGGAGGCAACATTTTTTCCAAAGTGGCAACAAATTTTGTATCATTGGCTTTGTTCAAGCCCTGATTTTTATGAAGTAACAAAGTGGTTTTTAGGGTGGAAAGGACTATATAATGAAGATGAAACTTGAAAACTTGAATGTTGAAATGAAAGCTATCAAGGATCAAACACCTATGCTAGAATTACAACACAATGCGAAGTTGATTTTAGATATAAACAAAAAAAGAAGAAAACATGACATAAATCAATCCCCATTTGTTTTCATCATGGAGAGCTACGTGTGAAAGAGGGTGGAGAGCTCTAAATGTCGATGGAGATTTCATTGTCATGCCCTTATGATCGCTGCATTTCATTTTTGATCTCTGCATTTCATTGTCGTGCCCTTGGTGGAGATCAATGTAGATCTACGATTTCATTGTTGCGCCCTTGTGATCACTACATTTCATTGTCGTGCTCTTGTGATCTCTGCATTTCATTGTCATGCCCTTGTGATCTCTGTGCCCTTGCTCTACGATTTTTTTTTCATGCCGTGCTCTTGTGATCTTTGTGACCTTTGACACTACAACATTTGGGGTCAAATTGTGACAACAATTTGCAATGACGATGTAGTTTGTGGTGTATTTGGGCCCAAATGTAGTAGCACTCGCTCTACAATTTTCTTCAAGGGGAGAAAAGGTACTTATGTAAATGTTCTTTTCTTTTCCTTCTAAACATGTATCTCTTTATATTTCCCCTAGCAAGTGATTAGAGAAGCTTCTCTTTATGTATATGTATGTGTATATATACATACACACAAATGTGCGTGTCTATGTATGTATGTATATAAACAGAGATATACATACATACATACATACATACATAGACACACATATGTGTGTGTATGTATATATACACATATATGTACAAGTACATATATATATACACACACACACACACACACACACACAGATCACAAGGGCATGTAAACAAGATGCAGAGATACATATATAAATACATACATACATACATACATTTGCATATGCAATTTTATCACCTTGGAAAACTATATTTGATCTTTACTCAATGACCAAGAGATAATATAATCTATAAGTATAGATTTCTGCATACTTAGTTTGGTATGAATAGTTCTGATTGAATTCATCTGAGGAGAGTGAGTCTTTTCATGATGATAATGACTCCATGTATTGGGTCTTTAGAGGAGAGAAACTTATAGAAGATTACATGTTGTTTATGGATATGGGATGATTCATTTGTGATGCCAATATATCCTCCTCCATATTGAATTTCTATATCATCAAATTTCTAGATACAAATCATTGGACTTGGTCTTTTGAAATGGTATGGGCTACTTGGAATTGTCAAACTTGAATTGTTGAACTATACATTCAGATTGACAAACCAACACTTTGAATCACTAGTTTCATGTTCAGAACCTTTGTCCTTTGAAATGTGAACTTTGATTTTGATTTGTAGTTCATGGACTAATATAAACCAAAAGACACCTAAATATTATTGGAGACATCTAAAGCATCTGCACAAATTGATATGAACCATTCAATCTAAATTACAATCTTTGAATCTTAGTACTCTAATCCAAGCCAAGATCCTTCTGAACATTGAAACCACTAAACTACCTAAGACACTAAACTTATCGAACACATGAACTTCCTTGAACTAATGGAACCATTTTGAAATAGGTTCAATGAGGTTCAAAACCCAAGAGGGACTAAGATATAAACCTCAAACAAGGATTGCCTGCTATGGTGCGGTAGGAGGAAGATGGTTGTGTGAATGGTTGATTAGAAAAGTTGTAAAAAATTAGGGTGTCAGCTGCAAGCAGTTTCATTAATTTGATAAGGGAATTAGCTTTGAAAGTGGGATGATCAAAATTGGCATGTCCATCCTTAAGATAGATTTCTCTATCTCAGAATATAAATTTACCTCAAACGACAAGTGATAAATTATTAAATGTATGGAATATCAGAAGAACATTCACCTATAATATTTTTGAAGGACAAAAATATAATAACAATATAATTTGTTGGAAAAAACCATGAACTATGTGGCTCCACATTGTGGCTATTCCACTGTCCAATAGTGGAAACTCTTCACGTTAAACATAAAGATCTTGAAAATTTAAAAAAAAAGGATAACTACCAAAGATCTATATTTGTGTTTTAGTGATAACAAATATACAATCTAACTTTAAGAAAATAATAGCCTTAGATGTATATGATTAAATAAAATAAACAAGAGTACTAGTTGTAGCTATATAATTATAGTATTACTAATTATGTTAAACAAAATCTTTAATAAAACAAGTACGAAGTAACATAAATGGATCATCTGCTTGATCCTATTATGACTTAATGTGAATACATTCGATCATTACTTGGACGATATTATTCACAAGATCTTTAGTCAATCACCAAGAGATAATATAATCTGTAAGTACAAATTTATGCATACATAGTTTGGTATGAATAGTTTCGATTGAATGCAAGGATAATTGCTTGTGTGAATTAAAGACATAGAATGATTAATTTAATTTAGCACAAATATTATGCAAGTGTGTATGTATGCATGTAAAGCAGTTCACATAGTGAACTAATATACATACATACATGCACATATACATACAATCATCATAATTAGTTATCCTTGAATCTAACCAAAGCTATTATATATGAACAAGAGATACATGTTTAGAAGGAAAAAAAAAAGGAAAAAGAAAAAAATATTTACATAGGTACCTCTTCTTCCCTTGAAGAAAATCACAGAGCACGGGAACAAAGATCACAAGGGCACAACATGGCAACAAAATGCAACAATCACAAGGGAATGACAACAAAATCCTAGATCTTTACTAATCTCCACCAATGTTGAACGCTCTCCACCCTCATTCACAGCTCTCCACCCTCTTTCATGTGCAGCTCTCCACAATCAATCAAAACAAATAGGGAATGATTAATGTCGTGTTTTCTTTTCTTTTTTGTTTATAATCCACAATCCACAAGATCTCTCTGTATATATACATACATGCATATATACATACATACATGAAAACAACAATGCACTTTCTAAGAGTTTACAATTGTTCAAAAAAAAAAAAATTTACAAGAAAATACACCTATGCTAGAGTTACAACACATTGTGAAGTTGATTTTAGATAAGGTAGAGGCAGATATTCAAAAGTTGATAATCAAAATTTAAAGCATGAGAGCGAAGGAGAAGGAGCGGCTTTAGAAAGAGACTACATGACATAAACAACAACTAGACAACATAGAGGATATTATGGGAGCCACTTGATAGAATCTAGGGAGGTGTTGTGGTAGGTACCATGACATTGGAAACACCAGTTAAATTGGTCTAGTTGTTGATTAGCTGAGTTGATTACTTCATTATTATATGATCCAATGGCAATGTTAGTTATTGTTTTGACATACATGAAATTATTATTATTATTATTCATTATTATATATACATATATACATGAAAACAACAATGCAATTTCTAAGAGTTTACAATTGTTCAACAAAATTAGTATTTTACAAGAAAATGCACCTGAAGAAATGTTACCTCAGAAGCAATAACATGGTGTTGAAATAGTACAAAAAGTGCTTGACATGAGAGGTCCGCAACTGAGGGTGTTGACCAATCTTGAAAACTTGAATGTTGAAATGAAAGCTATTGATGATCAAACACCTATGCTAGAGTTACAACACAATGTGAAATTGATTTTAGATAAAGTAGAGACATATATTCATAAGTTTTATAATCAAAATTTAAGGGATGAGAGTGAAGGAGAAGGAGCGGCTTTAGAAAGAGAAGGAGAAGGTGTGACTTTAGAAAGAGATTGCATGACAAAAACAACAACTATACAACATAGAGGATACTATGGGAGCCATTGGATAAAATCTAGGAAAGTGTTGCAATAGGTACTATGACATTGGAATCACTTGCAAGTGACTTTGAGAATTTATATCCAAAATATCAAATGCTTATAGGAGTGTTTCAAGTATTGTCGCAGTCTCCCTGCGATGATCCCAAGTATCAAATGCTTATAAGGGTGTTTCAAGTTTGGGAACCACTTCAACATCCTATGCATGGTTTTGAGGTAATATCATTGTGGCAGAGGCTTCTACAAGGGAATGAGCCTCATGATTATGACATTTATAAAGAAGTAGAACTTGCTTCTTCAACTCCTTACACTCAACTCTTCACTGAAGTTATTCTTCAATTCCTTGCATATCCAATTTTATCACCTTGGAAAACTATATTTGATCTTGCTAGCTAAGAATAACAAATTTTTTATTTTATTGTACCAAATATGATGACAGTTCTAGAGGAATTTGTAATCAACCATCTAATTAGCAACTAGACCCATTTAGCTGGATTATGGCTAGTTTCTTTGTAAAAATATCTGCCATGATATGTTTTTGTAAAATTTCTTGCAAACTCTGCCCATTTTTCCTAGTCTGCATTATTTTTGTGGAGGATCTTGAGGTAAGTCACTTAGCATGGGTAGAGTGAGTTTTATTATATTATTATTTGGATTCTAGAATATGTATGCAGTTGGATCAATTTTTCTGTTGTGCTAAGATGTAATAAGAACCTCAAAAAAGATCTCTAAATATACATGTCTAGAAGGAAATACAAAGAGATACCTATTTAAAAGGAAAATAAATGAATATTTACATAGCTCCCTTGAAGAAAATCATAGAGCTAGGGCACAATAATGAAATCGTAGAGAAAGGGCATGGCACGACAATGAAATCACTGAGTAAGGGCACAAAGATCACAAGGGCACGACAAAAAAATCATAGAGAAAGGGCACGAAAATGAAATGCAGAGATCACAAGGGCATGACAACTAAATCACAGAGCAAGGGCATTTCAATGATATGTAGAGATACATAGAAATTGAATTGTAGAGAAAGGGTACAACAACAAAATGCAAATATTGCACCAATGACAAGGGAACAACAATTTTCAGAGCTCTCCACCCTCATTCAGAGCTCTCCATCCTCTTTCGTGCATAGCTCTCCACAATCAAAACAAATGAGGAATGCTTTATGTCTTGTTTTTTTTTGTTTATACTCACACGAGAATCACAATTATGACATCAACATCAGTATTGCAAGGACGTTGGGGATAATTTTAAAAAAATCATGAAAATGACTACAAATTACAACGTTGTCGCAAATTGCTGTTGCAATTTGACCCCAAATGTTGTAGTGTCACTCTTCAAAATATTGTTGCTCTCAAATATAAAACCTTATCTTTCCATTGGAAACATGCAGTTAAATCATAACCATTTTATCTCATTTAAAAAATTGCATGGAAGTCTTCTAAATTAAGAGTTGGCAAGAAAAATGCATAGAGGTGCCGATGACTAAAATCGTCAAAACCTGAGGTCGTGTCCAAAAATTTGATCTTCAAAATTTTCTCCAAGTGTGAGTCATTTTCTTGAGTTGTTGAAGTCCAAAATTTTGGAGGTGTTGGAGTCTGAAAAACCCTCAAAACTAGAAAAAATGTGAAGTCCTAAAAACTACAAACCATTTATGGGTTTTTCTCAAACAAGGTCTATGAGCACTCCTAGGTGCTCAACTCTGAATTTCCCAATGATTTTTGACACTTCAGATAGATCTAAAAACTCTAGAGTCTTTAGCCTTTTCACGAGTTTCTATTTAAACTCCCTTATTTTCTTCTCAACTTCTTCTAGTATTTTGATCTTCAACACCACCTTTCAAAACTTTCCTTCATTCTTGAACATGCACATGAGATTGTCTTTTTATGAGATCACTTAAAATGATGCATCAAACTACTGAACTACCATGCTTATTGAGCATAAAAAGGCTATTGACTCATCTTCAAATATTTCAAGGCTTATGCCACTAAATATCTAGTCTATCTCTTTGGTCTCTTTTTTTGTCTCTTCTCTTATATCTTGAATCTTCAAAAAAATCTCAATGAGCTCTTTTGTTCTAGTGCCCATGGCCTTAATCCAGACATCAAATTTATCAAGATCCTCACCATTGTATAATTACAATAACATATTGAAGCTTTTCTTCTTTAGTATTTTGAGGCTAGTCCGCATATTGTCCTGATCATGAGTTTGATGAGGGATGTTATCTTTGCCTTTGATTAGAGCCCTCAACTTACCAATGTTGTCAAAAATGGAATACAACAAGCTCATGACTTCTTGTATGTATGATTTTCCATAATCAAAGAAATTTTCCCACCACTGTACACGTGCTCAAGAATTTTTTTGATTGACTAGTATTGGAATCCTTAGTCTTTTATTCAAGCACAACTTTCAATGAAGCTTATGGATTTGTGGGTTAATGGGATCCATAATCTTTGCAACAATTTTTTTGAGAGCTTGATTTTCCTCTTACTAGACTTGTATCTTTGTCTCATCTAAATCCAGGCACTTGAAGATGTGCTTTAGGGACATTGCAACTAGTGCTTTTCCACCATCCCTTGTAGGTTGACCCATATCAGTGTCTTCAATTCTATAATCCTCTAGCATTAGTTGATCTTTATTACTTGGTGGAGGTGGAATTACAATTTGTGCCCTCCAATTGCCTGATTGATCTAATATCACATATAATGTTCATTGTAGCTCCTCATAAATAGTTAGAAGTTGGAAAGAATGACCCACCATTAATAGGTCCAAATCCTCATCCATGATATATGTTTACTTCTACATCAAAATGACTCTTGGCAACCAGGTGGGTTTGTCCAACTTTACAGAGTCCTCAGTTTATGAAACTTGAATAGAATTAGAGGAAAGAGCTTCTCCAATTAGAACCATCCTAATTTCATCTCCATTATCCTCTTATAACCTAACCTCTTGAAGTTGGTCCCTCTATTCCTACATCATTTGGGAGATAAATGGGATCTCAGGAATAGTTGGCCATGTTTAATCTTCCTATACAGACTCCTCTAATGTATCCTTCTTTATTTCATCCTCATTTACTAGAGGGGGTGGAGTAGGCTCAAATTTTTCAGGAGGAGGTGGTGGAGACGAAATAGTTGGCAAAAATGATATCTCCTATGCCAATGAATCTCTAGTTGAATCTGAGAATCATTACCTCTCGATTCGTCTTAAGTGGGACTCTCTTCTTTCCTTATTTATCCTTTCTTTGCTAACTTCTCTCTCTCTTTCTCTTTGTCCACATCTTCCTCAACAACCTGAGGTTGAGAGTAGGTTTCCTCTATGGTGCTTGGCAGAATTATCCTAGGGACTTGTACCTGAGGAGCCTTAGTGGAAGCTTGACTTGCAGGTGTATCATCTTAAAATTGATGCACTTCCATTTTAAGACCTTTTAGCTCCCTCTTTATAATTCCCTCTTTGGACCATGGATATGCATGTGCTCAATTTCTTTTTTCCCTCTATCTTCTTCCTCTTTCCACCCTATCTTTCTAGCATTCACCTTTGCTTTCTGTGGCACCCAAGATTTGACCTCCAGAACCAAGTCAACTCAGGTTGACCCAGTCCTCCTAGGTCAACCTAGTCTTGGACTAGGTTGACTTAGGTTGACCTATTCCTTGATAGTTCTAGAGCTCGAGGCTCGAAAGGCCTTAGTGGTTTAATTAGTTTTTGACCATTATCCAGTCGGCCTATATTATTTTCTCACCCAAAAACTCATATATAAGGAAATATTTATTTTGCCTTTCAATCATTTACATTTACATTTCTCAATTATAGTAATTCCTTAATCTAGGGCTTGACCAAGGCAAGTCGTCATCAAACCCCAACCCCCAAACCTTAATTTCTCTATGTTGATTTGCAGGTTGGGAGCAAAAAGGATTATAGATCTAGAATCTATAGTTCGTAAGATTTCTAGACTCATTAATTATAAATCATTACACTATTTCAACCTAGTTGTAGGATGTCTTCCCAAGTCAACATAGTCCTTCAGTCTCAAATTATGGGTTTCGATCCTTTCATCATTTCATTTCAATATTTGTGGATGGATATTTAGATGTAGTTCAAATTTGCTAGTTTTAGAACGAAAATACATCTTCCTCTACACTTTTCAAGGTTGACTGAGGAGGCAAAAAAATTACATACTAAGGTCACACAACCCTCAACATACATATCAATGCAATTTTTTATTTTTAAAAAATGCGCCATCGGGTGACCGCTCCTGTGCCACCCACACTCTACATGCACCTGACATGCCACCCCATACACTGCTCATGGCTCACTATTGCCAACCCTCCTCTGCCATTGACAAACGCCACCACCCTGTCATCTCCACACCACCTTCAGGGCTGCTAGCCCTTTCCATGCCCTCATGTGGTCCTATGATCACCTAAGGGGTTATTTTCTTGGGCTAAAGGGGTTATTCATATTTTTTAATTTTGCCTTCTGGAGTACCTAGAAATTTTTTGGCTCTAACTTGAGTATACAGGGGCATTTTTTGGAAAATGAAATATCTCCAGAAAGCTGATTTCAAGATGGACATGATGGTGAAGGTATTTTGTGGATTTTTTCTAGTTTTGTACCTTTTTTTTTTGCTCTAAGTTAGATGATGTTTTCTATCTTCCAGGGAGCATAATTTGCTTGTTTTAGCTCCATTTTGCAATCCAAAAAAAAGTGTCAGAAATCTCTTCTCGAGCACTTTCCGTCTTCTTTATTATTTCACTAGTATTGTTTTCCAAGTATTTGTGATACTCAATTGAAGCTTTTTGCTCTTTTCTTGTATACACATTCCTTCTAGCATCTAGGGTTCGACTTTTTGCATTATGGGGGGTGTTTTGTATTATTATTTCTATTATTTACATTAGTAAACCAAAAAAATTTTAAAAACAATCCAACACCTTCTAAAACAATGGCTAAGAGCTCTTCTTGTCTAGAACTTCTAACCCCTTATAACTATCACACATGAAAGTCCTTGATGACATGACTTCTCTAGTCAAAAGGGTTGTGGTCTTGTTTAAACACAGTGCAACCAATTTTTTGAAGGCCTTTTGAGGTCATGCAACATAGGAACAAGATTGATGAGGCAGTGGGGTTGATTTCTTTACATGTATCCGACAATCTACAGTTTCATCTTGATGGGTGGAATACCTCTCTAGCTATGTGGGCCAAGCTTGCCGAATTGTTTGGTACAGTGAATGAGTTTAGGGCACTTCAAATTGAGGTAGAGCTTACCTCTCTTGTACCATATTATTTTCCTTCCATTGAGGACTTATTGATGAACTAGTTCAAACAACAGAGATATTTATTATAGGGTTGTGGGAAAACCAAGACTAACATTGACTACATTTATCTAATTCTTTCTAAGCTTTGTGGAAACTTTTAGATTTTTGCTTCTACCTTCCATCCACCATGGATGCTTCGGGTACTAGATCTATCATGCCATTCTTTGAGGTTTTTTGTGATCGCTTGACTCGAGAGAAAGCTAAGCTCTCTCATAGGCTCACAAACGTATGCATTGGTAGCTTAGACATCTTTTGGAAAGAAGGATAAGCAATAGAAGTCACATCTTGTAGAGTCTCAGATTGATTCTAGTTCTCGCATCACATTAGGCCCACCTCCTCCTAAGGGGGATAAACCAAAGTGTGCTTATTGTAATAAGCCCAATCATGACGAGTCACACTGCTATGAGAAGAAGTTAGATGGCTATGCCAAACAAGTTTCAGATTTGACAACTCTCCTTCAGAAGAGCAACATTTATATTCCTTCTACTTCTCACAAATCTTCTTCATCATCATATTTTCAGTTAGATGGTAAAGACATGGGAAATTTTCATGCACTATGTGCAACTATTACTCCACATTCTTCTAGATGGTTACTGGATTCAGGTGCTTCACAACATATGGCATCTTCTCATGATTTGTTCTCTTCTTTTGAGGCTTCTCCTACTCCACACATTTTGATGGGGAACAACATTGTTATGACTATATGTGGGAAAGGTTCTATTGACATTGATGATGGTAAATTTCATGATGTATTTTGTGTTTCATCTTTGTCCTCTAACATTCTCTGTATTTATCAGATTAGATGCAGTGGGACAGGGAAGATAGTTGAGTTTGCACAAGATCCAGTGCACATCAAAGATAGTGAGACATGCAATTATTGTTTCTACAAGGATTTTTGACCATTCTTATTGCCTATACTCTTCCTCACATTTTGGTCCACCATCTCCACTATCAAAGAATCACTCTCCTTCTTCACGAGAGACTACTAAGATGAAGTCGAGTCACTTGAACTTATGTGTTGTTCCTAAGACTAGTGTTGTGACTTCTACACCTCCACCTCCTATTTAGATTATATCTATTGCATGTGATTACTCTTCAACATTGCCTAACATTGTAGCTCCAGTCATCAAGATACCTAGTATAGTTGTTGAGGATATATTAGAGGACACGCATCTCCTCTTAGATGACTATTTCAACACACTTGTTATCCCACCTCCCTTGGAGATTCCATTTTAGGATTCTTGTGCATTCTCCTTTGAGCATCAACTAGGACTTCAAACTTCACCTTACATTTAGGGGTTTCATCCTCCTTGTCCATTGTCACTGTTTCTTTCAAACTAGAGCCACATTGGTCTATTCATCGACACAAGAGTTATACCATTCTAGGGGGGCTATGGAGTCTCAAGCCTCTATTATGGAGGGTCTCATTGTGCTTATTATTTTGAGAGAGTCTCTTGAGACATATCATCTATACTTTTTCTTTCTATCTCTTTTTAGAGTAGGGTTTTTCCCATTAGGTTTTCTCTATTTCTCTATTTCATAGAGATGTGGTTGTGATTGGATACCTCATTAGGCCTTGTTGCTAGGACCCAAGTTTTCTTTCAACATTATAGTTTCCTTACTTTTTCATGCATTTTTTGTAGCTGCATTATTTATGATCTTAAGTGAGGATGTTAGAGTAAAGGGTTAATTTAATTTAATTTATTAAATTACACTTACTCCCTTCTTAAGGTTTCACTTTATGAACATGCATTTCCATTTAATTATTAAATGTCATTTACCTCCTAGGGTTTCCCTTTTAGGTTTGATGGTCTCCTTCTATTAGGATCGATCAATTATAAATTCCATAATTCCTTCAGTCTGATAATATATTCTTTCATATTTTAAGAGCCAAACCCTTGCCTTCTCTTTGTCTTTTCTTTTTTGTGACAGGTTCTTGCATGCAGGTGTTCTTTGGGATTTGAGGATTTGTATTGCTCAAATCCTTCAGTTTATATTGGGTGTTTACCTTCTTTTGGTGAATCTTCCCTTCTCACCCTCTTTCACAACGTTAGACTTGGATATCTTGTGGTTAGATCTCTCTTTTATGCTCTTTATTATATTTATATGGTTAGATCTCATTAGGGTTTCCTTTTATGATCTCCTCTTTTATGAGCTTAATTACACAAAGTCCAACCTATAGAATTTCCATTAGGTGAAGTTGTAGACTCATGGGTTGTTTTGATCATGATTCATCTTTTCTTCCTAGGACCCATGATGACACTCACACCTTTACTCATGATATCAATCCTATAATAGAGCATAACTCTTCTCATTCATCCCATTATGATGATAGTGCTTTAAGATTTCCCCCTTTGCAAGTTGATAAGATTTCTAGTGAATTTGATAAATTGGAAACTTGGCTTGCTCTAGAAACTTAGAATCTTGATAATGTTGTCATTGTTGAATCTCTTAAGAAGCTTGTTAATAACAATGATAATAATCTTTCTATCTTGCATGTTATCTCTCGTCTTATTAATATTGATGTAAAGCCTTTGACAAAATATGCTCAAGAGTTGGTCTTCCTAGCCTTTCACTTCCCATGAGTGCTCATCCTACTCCCATTCCTTCTTCATTACCTTCATAGAATATAATTCCTTTCACTTATTTGAACCCTTTTCCCATTCAATCTCATCCTCTATTGACATCTTTACATATTCCTTATGCTTCTTATAACTTTCCTTATCCTTCTAGCATACCTATGCCTACTAGTGTTTCTTCTGATCTTAACATTAGTATATTGGTTCAAACCATCACCACTTTAAAACAACTTGCTTAATTAACTCAGTCTAAGTACAATATTCCTACATGTGATGTTGTTAATCCCCTTTCATTAGATATCCTTCATGTTGTTATTCCGCAACATGTTGAGGTACCTCATCTTGAGACTTATAATGGTAAGGGAGATCCCATGATTCATGTTAAAACTTTCCAGACTAGATGTAGTGATTTTTCTCGTGAGTATAGGCTTATGGCTAAGTTATTCCAACATACTTTTAGGGATAGAGTCTTGCAATGGTATTACTCTCTAACTTTTTATTCTATTGATTCTTTTCAAATTCTTGCTAATGCTTTCATTCAACAATTTCAAAATAATATTGGTCCTCAAATTTCTTTAACTGATTTAATGCATTGTAAGCATAATGTTAAAGAGAAAGCTACTAAATTTATTGGTAGATTTAAACATTTGTATGCTCAGATTTCTTATCCTATGTCTGATCATGATATTTAGCGTATCTCTATTTATAATTTACAAAAATACATTAGGGATAAGATTCTCCTTATTGAGTATACCCCATTTTCACACCTATATGTAGTGCTTTACCATTACCAATTACAAGCGAGTCAACTTGAGAGCTCTACTCTGATGGATCGTATTTCTAATGATAAGAGTGATGACATCAAAAATTCAAACAAGTTCTCTAAACCTAACAATTTCATCAAAATCAAGTCTATAAATACAATTGATGATCAAGTGGCTAATATGTCCTGAGGTATGGCTACTTTTTCCTCTATATTTTGTCCTAATCATTAGTATGCTCAACTATATGAGCCTTTTTTCTGAGGTGATGACTAAGTTGATTCATGCTTGTGTTCTTAATATTTCTCCTATTTTTCTTATTGATACTAGTAAACTGTTGCCCCAAGTCTTTTAATTGAAATGCTTTCTGTCAATATCACTATCAACTAGGTCATGATACTCAAAAGTGTTATGGTTTGAAGAATTCTATTGAAGACCTTATTGATTCTAAGGTTATATCTTTTGATGCTCAAGTTAATAACATGAATAATTTTACTATGTTACCTAAATAGAATTTACATCTTTACACTATTTGTTTGCCCTCTTATTCAACAAATGCTGTTAATCAACCTTCTTCTTCTAATCATCATATTGATTGTGATGAGAAGATAGAAGAAGTGAATCATGTGGTTAATCATGTTGAGTTAGCACCTCCACCTTCTATTTCTTCTCCACCTAAATGTGAACAAATATCAATTATTAACTTTAGTCAATCTAATATTTTTAAGGCACTTAATGATCATCTTTGCATCACTGCTAGAGTTTCTCATATAACTTCTTGTGGTACTTTGGTTGATCCTTCCTTAGTTGTAAATGTTATCACTGAAGAACACCTTTTTAACAAAGGGTTGAGTAGAGATACTTATGATGCTACTCCTATGTGGATTCAAACTTGTAATGGTTTTGTTTATCATCCTCGAGGTTCTATTACTTGAAGGTTACTTTATCAGGGAAATCTTTGTTTACTAACTTTTTTGTTATTCCTAATTCTGACCAATTTCAAGTTAAGTTTGGTATTCCATGAATTTATTCCATGCAAGTCATAGCTTCTCCTATTCATAAATGTCTTAAATTTCCTCGTGATGGAAACATTATTACTATTAATCATTCTCTTTACAAACCATCACGTCCTAGAGATTGTGCTAAGATTGATTTTTATTGGACATCTCATCCTGAAAAACCACCTACTCATCCTAATCATCTCTATAGAAATTATCAACCACACAAAGTAGCTAAGATCACAGAGCTCTCTTCCTAGGGGTTGTTCACCTACACCTATCTTGCCTACTTCTCCTACTTGTGAACCTATTCTTTCCTCTACATCTACTCAACCTGATGATGTTCCTTATTTGGAACCTATGGTTGTTGATCCTAATACTTCTACTATGTCTCGTAAGAATATTCATAATCAACATGCTCGTCAGTATCGCAAGAACTATCAAGCTAAAGCTAAGGTTATAGCTTTTCTCTTTCTTTTCAAACTTCATGTTCTTCTCATACTTTGTCTTCCTTTAATCAAAATATGTGTAAGTCTTTGGAGGAAGTTAAACAAGGTAACATTTTGCATTTAGATAAACATGATGATTATGTTTATATTCTAGATTCTATTAATCTAGATATGGAAGATACTTTAGATGACAGTAGTGATGAAGATTTAATTAGTATGAATTGTGATTTGCCTAACAATGGATATTGTTCCTCTCATGAGTTGCCATCCTTCCCCTAGCATTTCAGACTGAAATGAGGAGGGGGGGGGACACAAAATGCTTGATGTGGACTTTATTCATCATAGTAGTCTTTGTGTTTTCCCCCGTGTTGTGTTTTTGTTTTATGTCTTGTCTTTTGATTGGTTTATATGATCCTTGTTGCTTTTTTGAGCTCAAGAGGATAAAGTAATTCCTATCATTCACATTCTTCTATTTGTATTTGTTTTATTCTATATGTTATTGTGTGTTACGTTGTGTTTGTGCTATTGTTCATACTAGTAATCTTATATAGTCTTCTTGGTTGCTTATGATATGGAAACATCCATTCTTTTTGGTCTCCATGTTATTGGCCCAAAAAGAGTTTTCTTCGTAGCTCTTATGTGTCTTTTCCTCCAATGTGTCGTAAGTTCTACTTCCTTGGGGAATGATGATATTTTCATAAATGATATAATATTACATGTTATCATATGATCTTCTTGACCCTAAAGTTAGCAGATCCCTTTTGTGCTCTTTCATTTTGTCATGTGCTCATTTCCCTTGATATGTTTCTCTTCTTGGGGGCATGTTATAGTGGAAACATTATTTAGTGGATGCATGTACACTTTTTTTAAAGTCATTGCTCCCATTGAGGAGTTTTAAATCACTTTAATGTGGGGGCATACACTCTAGTCATCCTTTGTCCATGGAATACAAATATGGATTTTTTGTACAACTTGGAGTACTTTAGCCTTTAGCACTTAGTACTGATTTCTAAGGTATACCCAAGTTTGTGCATTGTTAGTTTATGTTTATCCCCCCTCCCCCCCCCCCCCCCCTCTCTCTCTCTCTCTCTCTCTCTCTCTCTCTCTCTTTCTTCTAGTTTCCAGGAATTGTTCTTGGGGGCTTGATCTCTTTTCTTTTTGGATCTCTCTCAAAACTATTGATAGTATGGGAGGCCTAATCCTTATTTTGACCCTTCATTTGACTACTAACAGTCTAGGAATCTCAATCATGCTCCAATCCCTTAAGGATGCACACATCCTTATGCTTGGGTCGCTTTTTTATTCTTCTTTTTGGGACATGGAGTTTTATTGAAGTTGAATCCCTCAATGGACTTACTAGCATGCCACACACATTTGCTAGGCCATTTTGTTCATCTTTCAATGGGTTGAATAACATGCCATACACACTTGCTAGACCATTTTATTCATCTTTCGATGGGTTGACTAGCATGCTACACAACTTGCTAGAACATTCAATGCCATCCGTATTTTTTCTAGAGACCTTTCCCCCTTTATTTTTCTTTTTCTTGTGTGGTTCACAATAAGGCAAATAAACCTTATTGGGAAAGTAACTATGCCCCTTTTGTAGTGCTTATCTCTCTTATTATGATTTTGTATGTGACAAAGACTCGAGTTTGTTGGTGGCTTTATGATTTCTTTTCCTCCTAAATCACAATAAGATGTTCTCTTTTGCTCTACTTTACTAAGAGTTTGAGGAAACTCATACTTCTGCTAAAGTGGGGGCTAAATGCACTATCTTAAATAGATGCACTTAACTTTTAAGACCTTTGAGCTCTGTCTTCATAATTCCCTCTTCAAACCATGGATATGCTTGTGCTCGATCTCCTTTTTCCCTTTATCTTCTTCCTCTTTCCACCTATCTTTATGGCATTTGCCTCTGCTTTTTGTGGCACTTGGGACTGGACCTCTAGGACCATGTCGACTTAGGTCGACCTAGTTTGGACTAGGCCAACCTAGTCCTTGGTATTTCTAGAGCTCCAAGCTTGAAAGGCCTCGAGGGTTTAATTAGTTTTTGACCATTATCCAGTCAACCAATATTTTTTTCCCATCCAAAAAATCATATATAGGGAGATTTGGAGGATTCATTTTCATAATTCATATCCACAATTCATTCATACACTCAAGCTCTTGCACTTAGGTGAAGATTTATACCTTTTGCATTTAAGGAGTTCAAGTATTCAAGTTTTTCAAGCATTCAAGCAAGGATATTTCTATCTAGTGTGAAGAATCCTTTGTGAGAATTTCCTCTTCGAGATCTACCTTATTGTTGGCCATCAAGGGAGGAGATATACTTGAAGCATTCATCATCTTCTTCATTGATGCACTTTTATATCCATGGCGCCATGATGGGATTATGGTATATCCATTGCAAAGAGTGGAGATACCCTTTATCCCTAATTCAAGCTCTATAATACAATACATTTGCATACATACAAGCAAGGTGAATCCTAAAATTTATCTTGTATTTAAGTCATTTACATTTATATTTCTCAATTACAATTAATTTCTTAACCTAGGGCTTGACCAAGGCAAGCCCTCATCAAACCCCAACCCTCAAACCTTTCTTTTATGTGTTGATTTGCAGGTTGGGAGAGAAAAGGATTACAGATCTGGAACCTATAGTTCATAAGCTTTCTGGAGTTGTTAGTTGCCAATTGTTGAACTACGTGAACTTGGTTGTAGGATGTCTTCCCATGTTGACCTAATTCTTCAATTTGAGATTTTGGAGAGATTTATGGGTTTTGTTCCTTTCATCATTTCATTTTGAGATTCACAAACAAATATTCAATTACAGTTTAGATCTATGAATTTTGGAGTGAAAATACATCTTCCTCTACCCTTTTCAAGGTGAGTCACTTATGTTTTATTTCTTTGCATATCTTTGCCCTAGATTTACATCTTAATTGGGCTAATTGTGTTTACATAGCATCTAGATTTACATTATTTAAGAAATTAGTTCAATTCCACATTCACAATATCCTATTAAGGGCCTAAGAAAGCACATTTCCTTGTATCAAATTCCTCTTTATAATTCAAATTCAATATTATCTCCCTTATTCCTTTGGGTCCTAGCTAATCTAATCAGGATCATACTTGTAAATTCCCCTCTTTCCCTCACACACATATTTGAATGGCTTAGTGACCCCATAAAATGGAAGTCTACATCTTATTTAAGTACTTCAATTTTACCACTAAGCAATAGGAATATGAACCTCTGTTGTACCTTGCTCTTTGATTTTGTCTAGAGAGAAGTTGAAATCTTAAAAGTTGAACACATCAAAACCCAAACCCTTGCCAGTATCTTCCTCCTTCTCTGGGTTCGTAGACTCCTCTACCTATTTTGGTTTTGATTGTAACAAAGTTAGGGTATTGGTCCGGCTCCTTCATTTCGAAGTTGTTGTAGTACCTAATCTGGTCCTTCTCATGAGTGGTACGTGATCTTCAAGATCTTCAACTTCCTCACTAATAGGCCTCATTGTGAGGGATGGTGATCCACCAATCTTTTTCCTTTTATATACCTAAATACTCACTTGAGGTTCCAAAGTAATAACCATAGTGGTTTTCTTCTTTATCTTCTTCACAGATTCTATCTCTTCCGACTTTAGCTCTTTCTCTTTAGTTTGTGTTTTTCTATATTTCCTTTACCTTATCATTTATTAACTCACATACAACCTCCCTTACATGTTGATACACTACCTCTATCCTATGGGGAGGTGTAGTTGCTCATGTAGGGATATTGATCTTTGTTTCCTTTCCCTTATTTGGCTTTTGGGCCACAAGTAACTAAAGCTTAAATGGCATGAGGATCTAACTTAAAGGGCTTTGAGATCCACTTTAGCATGAAGTCTATCAAATTCCTAGCCTTATGCTTGATGGCATCAATCTCTAGCTTATCTACCTTAACGTTAAGGACCAGACACTCATTTATCTTATTCCTGTTGTATATTAGATCTAAGATATCTTCAAAATCCTTTCCCAAGTCCTAATAAGTATGTCCAGCTTAAGTGAAACATACACCAATTCTATGTTCATGTGATAGTAGTCTCTCATGTGCACCTCATAATTATCTACATAACTTATCCAATGATCTTTGATATATGGATCATGGATGTAGTCTTTCCCTTTGATCTTAGGAAAATACCTGATTATATCAAATATTAGCCAAATTAAGGTGTAATCCTCAAGAGGGTATTATCCCCATTCCACTAAGAAAGTTCATGTATCCTTTATTTCAATTATTACACAAGGACCAATTGAAATAGGGAAATCCCAACAGTATTTGTGCTTTGTGTTTGCCTACTCATATGCAGTCTCCAACTACCTTGCAACTTCCACTAACAACAACTTGTCAAATGGGTACCTTGGAAAATTCTTTGGGTACACCATGATTTATGACAATCATATGTAATTAAAGGTCCCATATTGAATATAATAAGCCCCTATTTGACTTACTTTGGTGGTGGCTTCAATAAATAAAAACTTCAAATAATCCCCCTCAGCGTGTTGGAGTATTGCAAAGATAAAAACATAATTCATTATTAAATGTTTAAGACTATCATATGTTAGCTTCTTCTTCATAAACTATAGGTACAACATGTGGGGCCATATTGTAGTGTCATTATAGAAAACTCTCTTTGAGAGGCTAGGGTAGTATTCTCTAGCAACTAGCATATATATAATGTAAGAGGTCATATAGAATCTAGGACCTTCCTTGATAGATGCCAACTGGTCATGGATGTTATCACTAATTAGGGTGGCCCAATCAATCTTGTTTCTCCTTTTTTCTATTTTTTTTTCTATGAGGTGCACTATTCATGGCTCCAATTTCTTGGTGGAGGGCCTTCCTATTATGACTCAATAGAACAATTGCATTACTAATATTACTAACCATATAACCTCATGTCATGTCAAATTTCTCAATCTCCTTCCCTAGAGGTGGCCAAATAGAATACTTTTCCATTAGTAGCTTTTTGATTGCTGCAACATTCTCCTTATACCACCTTATTATACTTTCTAATATGATCTTAAGAAATGTGTCTCCATTGGGAATGTGGAACATATGTTCAATCACATTAGGTGTCAGATCTAAAATAATGCTACATGTAGTATTCTTCACCCCTTTATTATCTGGTACATAGTGGTGAGGAAAATTTATAATCAACTCATAAGACTAAATTGTCATTGGGTGTGTCATAGCAGGAACTAACCCAACCATAACCATAATTGTACATATTTATGACCTTCCCAGTTATTGCTTGCATTGCTCTAGAAAATTATTCAAATTTAGGTTTCCAAATTGGAGTCCAAAATCTCTATATGTCTATCAATGAAATTTGATTATGGAGGGCTCCCTTGATACTTGTGCTTCACCAGCTTGGGTGAAGAAACCTTAGCTTTTAAAAATGATGATGTCATTGTTTATCCTATATGAAAAGGGCATTGGGAGTAAAGCTATAAGAGAAAAAATAAAAATAAAATACAAGGACATGAAATACTACCAACCATCTAACTTTCCATACTAATACATAGAAAGAAAGACTAAAGATTAACTTTGGAGAAATCAGAGGAATCAAAGGTGGCAAAATACGATGAGTGCAAAAAGTGCAAATAGTTTGCAACTTAAGAGAATTATTTCTTCGTGGCTATCAAATATGTTAGAGGTGTTAAGGGTACAAATCCCTGACAACTCTGATAAGTCCATGGAGTTAGATGATTTATGTTTCTAAAGAAGGAATTTGGGTGGAGATGATCGATGGGCAAGATTTCAAGACAATTAGACACGTTAGAGGTAAAAACCTATGATATCCCCAATACCTGAAATCTTGCAAAACTTAGCAAAATAAAAATGTGAAAGGAAAAAGATGTGGTGGTATCAAAGTTTCATAGGTGTGAAACCTCTGATCACTCTAACTACTCTAAATGATACTGAGACTTAGACTTGATGTAACACAGAGATGGAGAAGATTAGGGTCTTTGTGGTCATTAGGGAGACAAATGTGTGACAACCCCGATCAAAATGAAAGCTTAGGACAAATTATGGACAAAAATAAAGAGGACATCTAACCTGATGGATTATAGTCCTTAGGGATTTTTAGGGTGTCAGGAGTTTGAAAACCATGGCCACTTTGAAGGAATGACTGGAATTAAACAAAAAAACCTCAGAACTAAACCCTAAAGAGAAAAAGAAAGAAAATGAAAAGGACAAGAACAAAAAGAAAGAAGAAAAAGAGAAAGGGAAAATGGAATCCTACTTAGAAACTTGATGCCAAACTAGTGGAGATTAAATCTCTATTGAGTTTACAACTTGAACATGCAAAATGAAGAAAAACTAGGGCATGTGAAAGGGATTAGAACAATGAACAAATGGGAGGAAAAGAAAGGGAAGGTGAGGTAAAACTCACCAAAAAGAAGACAAACATGATGAAGACACCTCCTTATGCACAAACAATCACAAACACATATAAAGATAAAATAAATACCAACTTTGGAGAAATCAAAGGAATTAGAGATGGAAAAATATGATGAGTGTGAAAAGTTAAAACTGTTTGCAACTCAAGATAATTATTTCTTTACAAATGCCAAACATGTTGGTGGTGTCAGGGATATGAATCCTTGATAACTCTAACAAGCTCATGGAGTTAGGCAATTTGCATTGCTTGAGAAGGAATTTGGGTGGAGTTGGTCGACATGCAATATTTTGGGGCAGTCAAATAGGTCAAAGATAAAGACCTCTAATATCCTCGATGCCCAAAATATTATATAACTTATCATAATATGAGCATGAAATGTGAAAGATGTGGTGATGTAAAGTTTCAGAGATGCAAAACCTCTGATCAATTTGACTTCTCTAAAGGAGATTAAGAATTGGACTTGACGTAACATGGAGATGGAGAAGATCAGGGTCTTTAGAGTCATTAGGGAGTCAAATGTTTGATAACCCCAATTATAGTGAAATCTATGAACAAATGATGGATAAAAACAAAGAAGATCTATGACCTAATGGATTAGAGTCCTTACAATTATCGAGGGTGTCAGGAGTTTGACAACTATGACCACTTAGAAAGAATGACTGAACTTAAAAAAAACAAAACCTAAGATCTAAACCCTAAAGATGAAAAGAAATAAAATGAAAAGGACAAGAATGAAAAGAAAGAAGAAGAAAATAAAGGGAAATTGAAACCCTACTTGTAAATTTGATGCCAAACTGGTGGAGACTAAATCTCTATTGAATTTGCAACTTGAACACGCAAAATGAAGAAAACTAGGACATGATAAAGGTGTTAGATATGTGAGAGGGTTTGAGGGGGTGGGGGGGTAGTGCGGGGTGAATTAATTATCCACAATCCCTTTAAACAAATTCATTACCAAACAAAATTTGTAATCATCATAAACTTTCACTCGGTGTATTCATGTAACTTCATAATTAACTCATTCAATTATTTTACTCAAAATTGTTCATTCATTATTATGTTTTAACTAACTGACAATAATGTCATTACCGACCATAAACTTATTTGTTACCGAGTTGTAGTGAAATGAAAATGAAATGTAAAACAACTTACAACATAACAACAATAACACATTTGAAACCAATATTTTAACATTGAAACCTAGTTAAGGGAAAATCCACCTGGTACGAGCAACCCAAAAATTAACTCTTCTAAAGTGAGCTCTATTCAGAGTCAGCCTTGTTAAAGGTTATGACACATTGTTAATGTGACCTTTTAAGATGATTTGACCAAAAGATCGTCTACCCCTTATTGCTCCTTGATCTTGTCTAAAGAGTGGCTTTCCCTAAAGAACTTACAAACACCACTAATTGATGTTACCATATAGGATCTCATAGAATTATTAGGTCCACTTGGTCTATGATATTTTCTACTACAATGATTAGAAAGTAATAGTATAAAATGATCTGTTTAGGTATGATGCTACCTTGTTTGTTTAGATCTTCTTTATGATCTTGTTTTTGTCTAATCTCTTTCTTCTGCTCTCTTGAATAGCTAATTTACACCTTCTCTTTCTTCTTCCTCAACTCTTCTCGGTTCACTTGGTTGAACTATATTCTTTCACCTCCTTCAATAGTTTGCACTTTAATCTCCTCTTTAGCATTTGATCAACATCTCCAAATAAAATTCCAACCAACAGTCTAAAATTGTCTTGAACATCTCCTTAAATAGTCATTTCTATGCTTCCAGATTCTTCCAATTATTATCACTTAATCATAATCATCAATCTTAGATTCAATGTATAGAAAATAAAAAATTTCATAGAACTTTGCACTCTTTCTTATCCTTCTTTAATCTCCACCATCATATCCTTATTTAATATTCCCAATCATTGATCTTGCAACAAACTTTGATTCATGCCTTTGACCATCTCAAATATTCCATATTTCTATCAAAGGTTGACCTTAGACTCCATTTCTTTCAACTTGTTCTTCTAGCTATTATTCGATGAACATAACATTTCACTTGGGTAATATAGTATACTCAGTTAATACTAGACTCGATCGGTTAATACTGAATTTCCCTCTTACTTTTTCATTTTCTCGGTGAACACTGTAGTCACTCAATGAATACAATCTTCCTTCTTTAACCTTGTCACTCTGTTAAGCTTGCATAGCTTAATACATTACAATATTACATGATTATAAAATAATCAAACCACCATTACATTATCTATAGACACCTAAATTTGTCCAAAACCCATTTCATGACCAATTAAATAAATATTTATTATTTATTTAATTCCCCTACCTTAATTAAATAAATTTTACATTTATTTAATTATGTTTTCCTTACCTTTATTTGAATAAACTAATGTTTATTTAAATCCTAACCAATTCCCACTTGCATCTAACCCCTTTCACTTTAGTTAAGTATGTCATTTACTTAATTAATTCCCTCCTAATCCCATTTGGAATTAAATATTACATTTAATCCTATTTGAGCACATGGCTCCTACATTTAACCCTCACCTAACCTCACTAGCCTACCTAACCCATCATGCTAAACCTACCCACTTCCTTAATCATGCTTTCCTTTCCTAATCATCCTAGCTAATCCCTTCTTAATCCTAAGTGTGTTCTCACACGTGTGAGGAATCCTCACACATGTGTGAGAGATGTTCACACTTTCCTCATCCCTCATGTCTTGCATGTCTCTTGCACACTTGTCCTCTTGCATGAGAGTCAAGGTGTCTCACACATGTGTGAGAAGCCATACCTTCTCACACCTCTTGCACACTTGTCCTCTTGCATGAGAGTCAAGTTGTCTCACACATGTGTGAGAAGCCATGCCTTCTCACACCCCTTGCACACTTGTCCTCTTGCATGAGAATCAAGTTGTCTCACACATGTGTGAGAAGCCATGCTTCTCACACCTCATTGATCATGTCACCATCAGAGGTTGCTCACACATGTGTGAGCATATTGCCCCCTTTGAATAGTCAAAACCCTAATCCATGTGGAGTCCACTTGTCCTCCACCTCATTGACACCTCATCGATCCTGAGAGATCTTAGCCCTCCATCTTGCATTCAATCTCAACCATCCGTTGCATCCATTTTCCTATAAATGGAGAGCCCTCTCCTCATTTTCAAGGAGCACTATCGACCTTATTGTTATGTTGCTGGACTGGTGAGCAACCACATCCCATGAGCAATGAAATCATCTAGACTTGATGGTTTCATGAGGTTTGCATAGTGCTATTTTGATGTTCATGTTATCTTTATTTTATATTGTTTTCTTTCATATTTTGAGGTTTTGCATGATAATGTAGGAAGATGCATTAGTTGTTCAGTGCTTTCCTTTAGTTACATTTTTATGCAACACATTATCATTGTCTAACTCCTTCAAGTTCTCATTGTATACCGTGCTTGTCAACTTTCTCCTCAACATACTTTCTTCAAACCCTCTTCATCAATCAAATCCTCTTCATCAATTATAACGATATAACACTCTACTGAGTTAGCATAATAGCTAGCCAACTAAGGCTTTGACATAAATGAAAACATAACAATTGATATGACTCTTTTACATAAATTCATAGCATTAACAATTATATTATCATTTTGGGATAACAATCTCCCCCTTTGGCATTAATGGCAATGCATAACATAAGATTCTACATTACATAAGTTAATCAAATGTATGCATTATCAAGAATACAACTTTTCAGCTTTTTGTCTTCATCAACAGGTTCTTTATAACTCGGTATGTATCTTCAATAGCAATCTTCATCAATATTTCTCCCTTTGCAAATCCCCCTCCCTTTGGGTATACTTCATCATTTGATAATTTTCTCATACTTCTCCCCCTTTTGTACACAAATTCTCTCCCTTTTTTATATACTTCTCCCCCTTTTGTACACAAATTCTCTCCCTTTTTTATATACTTCTCCCCCTTTGACAACAATTCCAAAGGTCATTATAAATTTCAATATATAACTTATAAAACCTTGTAGTTATCCTTGTACCTCACATATAGAAATTTCATTACTTTAATTACAATCATCTTCACAACTTCAAAAATGTTCCTAAAGTATGAACTCTTGCATCAACTCCACAATGATATTACAATTCATCCATGAGTTGATGCAACATGCATCTTCACCTAGTGAATTTTGGATAGGGAAAAAACCCCCAGTTTACCTCTTAGATACTCAAAAGCATCCTTAGGCAATAGCTTAGTAAATATGTCAACAATCTACTCTTTAGACTTTACATATTCAAGTCTCACTTGTTTCTCTTGTACGTGTTCCTTCAAAAAATGACACTTGATTGATATGTGCTTTGTTTTTGCATACATTGCCAGATTTTTTAAATATTTATTGCACTATTGTTATTACAACAAATGGTAACAGGCTTGGTTACCTCTTCTTGCATACCTTCTAGTAGTTTCTTAATCCATATAATATTTTAACAATTGATTGCAAAAACAACATATTCAACTTCAATGGTAGATTGTGAAATACAACTTTATTTCTTGCTAGTCGATGTAATTAGTCTTTCTCCTAAAAAGAAAGCTCTACTACTTGTTCTTTCTATCATCAACATTACCAGCCCAATCAACATCTATGTAGACTTTAAGATTAAAGTCATAATCTTGTTTGTACTATAAGCTATAATCTTTAGTTCCTTTGAGATATCTAAATATCCTTTTCACAACAGTCATGTGTGCCTCTTTTGGGTTAGATGAAAACCTTGCAACATTTTAACAACAAGTGCGATATCTGGTCAACTATGGACAACATACTAGTCATAGATCTATATTGTATCTTATTTACCTCTCCAATAGTGTCTCCTTTTGATAATTTGACTCCAATCACCATTGGCATACTGACTGGCTTAGACTCATCCATCCCAAATGTTTTCAAGATTTCTTTCATATATTTAGAGTGAGTCACATATATATACCTTTCGTTGTTTGATAGACTTGTAATCCAATGAAAAATTTGATCTCACCAAGCATTGACATTTCAAATTATGTACTCATTTGATCAACAAATATCTTACACATCATGTCATTTCTATTTCAACAATTAATACCATGTCTTCAAATTTATTTTTTAGAGATAAATTACTATTCTCACTTGTTCTTTCAAATCTAATCTTAATCAAATATGAATGTAACCTTTCATATCATTCTTTCAGTGCTTATTTCAATCCATACAATACCTTGTTCATCTTGCAGACCATGTTCTTCTTTTCAAGTTTAATGAATCCTCCAGGTTGTTCAATATATGCCTCATCTTCAAGTATTCAATTCAAAAATGTAGATTTGACATCCATTTGATAGACTTTGAATTTCTTGTAGGTAGCATAAGCCAACAATGTTCTATAATGCCTACCCCTACTTGACTTTTCTAATTTGTTTTGACTAGATTCTTTTAGGCCTGTTCTATTATTATGTTTAATGATTAACAGTGCTTATTAGAATTGATTAGTTGTATTTCATATTCAGTTGATATATATATATATATGTTAGGTACTTAGTGTAAGTTATTTCAGTTATTGAATGATGTTAGTTAGACGAATGATTTTTATGCAGTTTCTATGGATACATACCCCATACTTACATGTGTATGGTGTGTGTGTATGTTTTATTTATGTTTGACATTTCTGATGTGGTTAAGGAAGGGAGTCATAGTCACTTGCTAATCGGGATCTACACGATGAACCACTTCCTGCCATTGCCTGTTTAGTTTAGAATATTGTCTTAGTACATGCATGGATTTTATGCAGATTGCAGGTATTGGGTATTGACTTTCCTGAATTGCTAGGATGAGCGTACCCTATCACAATATTTCAATGGTATAAGTGGGGAGATAACTCTTGAGTCCAAATCCTAAATCCTAAGCTAATTGTCCTAGAAAATAGGACAAGTATCTGAGTTAGTTTCACCTTTTCGAATTCGCCAAGTGATGTGAAATCAGGATTCTAACTCTTGAGTTTGATTCTATTCTTTGTCTTCAGTTAAGTTGTCATTTTTGGTTTTGTGGGTATGTGACAATTTTCTGTTAAAATTAAATCAAATTAAAAGACAATTTTATGATTTAATTTAATGGAAATTTTATAAAGAAATTTGATATTTAATCATATTTAATTAATTGAAAAGAATTAAATTTAAAGATTTTATTAAAGTTTTATTTTTGACGTATTTATATTTATTTAATTTAATAATAATTACTTAGGAGTTTATTTTAATAATAAACTCTAAATAATATTATTAGTTGAGTAATAAATATTATTTGATTAAAAAGAAAATATTAAAATATGTGAATATTTGATTAATTAAAAAATAATTAAATTTATGCTTTAATTAAAAACTCTAAAATTAGAAGTCTAAAATTAGAGGTCTAAATTTAGAAAATTGGTTAAAGAAAGATTAGAATATGATGTTATTTAATTAATTAGAAATTAATTAAATATGTACTTTAGTTTAAAATATTTATTTTAAAAGTCTAATTTAAGAAGTTGGATAAAAATAAAAATAAAATATTGAAGATTTAATATTGTTTTATTATGATTATTTAATTAATAGTTATTAAATTAGAGTTGCATTTAAATAATGAGCTTTAATTATTCTTAAAATAATAAACTTTGCTTTAAATAGTGCTTGCACTAATTAATAAGTGGAGGAAAAGAAAATATAAAAGAATATTTTAATTAAAAAGTTCTTTAAATGTGCATGAAAAAATTAAATTTAAAAGATTTAAATTAAAGTTCTAAGTTAGGCGTATTTATATTTATTTAATTTAATAATAATTTATTTAGGAGTTTTATTTTTAATAAACTCTAAATAATGTTATTAGTTAAATTAACAAATATTATATTAAAAAAATATTGCATGATTTAATAAGGGAGAGACAACTTTAATTTAATAAAGTTTATTTTAATTAAATTGCATAAAGTGTGCACATGAAAATTAAAATATAGTAATTAAAGACAAAGGCTTTTTGCATGATTGCATGATCAAAGCCTTAATTTGGAGGGAAAACTCTTTATCAAGGAAATTAGAGCTCATTTCTAGATACACAGGTTTGGAGGAGCCGATTTCCAAAAAGAGAGTTTTCAATTTCCGAAAAGAGAGTTTTCAAAGGAAAAGGAAGATTCTTGTGTGTTTTTGCGTTTATTATTTTAACATCAGATCCAAGTAGGATCTTGTGGGTTTGTGCAGTAGTTTCTCAATCTTTGAATTTTTGTCTTCTTCATGTCTATTGTGTTTCTATTTTCAGAAGTTCTTTGGGTTGAAACTCTTGTTTGAGAAAATTGATTTCCACTATAGAATTGTTTGAGATTTAATTTGAAAACTTTTAATAAAAAATGAACTTTAGGGTTTTCAAAACCTAATGAATTATGAAATTCACTTTTGTATGCACTTTATGTGACGTGATTTATTGGTGTTGGGGTTTTTGGGTTTGTCTTAGCTTTGGTCAGTCATGATGTTTACCAGAGGCTTAGGAGTTCTGTTTTGTGATGTCATGATGATGTTTTGATCTCTATCTTTTATACTCAACCACGATAATGTGTCTGGTATGCTCTATGAGATGTTTTCATGCATTGATTTCTAGTGTTCTTGTGTGAAACTAAGGTGAATGGTGTGACCTATTTGATATAACCTTTAAGTCTTCGATCAATTGTATTTGGATTGCTTTTCAGTCACTTGTATAGGATTGAGGTGTTTTTATGATTTTTTCTTGGTGATGTCATGTTATGACGTGGATTGGTTTATGTGTACTTGATTTTCAATTAGTCCCTTTAGGATGATTGGAGTGATGGAATCTATGATTATGATCAGTGATTTTTCAATACTTGTCAGTTGCTTGTTTAAGAACTGATATATGGTATGTGGTCTTTTGTGATCTTTTGATTTTATTGAGCTTAGGGTAGGTTATCTATATGTAATGTCAGGAAGTGACTTGCAATGGAGGTTGGAGCCTAAAGTGGCTACTAGCGTGACCTAGAGTAAGTTGTTTAATAAGTGAAAAAATTACACTAAATGGGAATAAAATGAACCTAATAAGAGTCCTTGTATGTTCTCACCCATGTCTCGAGTGCTAGTACAGACTAGGATGGGAGTAGAGAGAATGCTTGGTTGCGACCATGCATGGTTAGTATGCCTTGTCAGTACGAAAGGATACAAGTGCCGTATAGAGTCACTAGGGGGCCAGGGTCAAGTTAGATTTCCAGGGTAACTCTAGTGTTGATTTGTTTGATGACACTTGCCTACTTGCATAGTAGATTTCCTATGTGTCTATGTTGCCTCTGGGATTAGTTGATACTTTTGTCTTGGTACCTCTGAGTTAGATTGCTTTTAGGTGATTCCTTGTACCTATATGTTGGATTTGATTGTTGAGTTTGTTATCCTGTTTGGGACTTGAGACTATCTCCTCAACATAGTGGGTGTGGACCTTTTTGGGTTCCACAACGTTGGGTGGTAGTGCTTTTTCTTATACCATTGAAATCCAACCATTAGATGCTGCTACTAGATGTGTTTCTACAGATGTTATTTTGTGTCTATTCTTGGTATATTATGATGGATGATTATATCTTTATGATGGATGATTTCACCTATTGTATTGTACTTTTCTTCATGGATCTGAAAGGGATGATGCAATATATTTTTATAAATGTATATTCTTTTAGCCTTTCATACCCCGTGACATGTACATCGGATAATTTTGCATTCCAAATTTTATTGCCAAGTGGCATTCGGAACAAATGTATATTATTTAAATGGATTGGACTTGTAGTTATTCTTTCATGTGGACATGTTATTTATTTAACTTAGTATTAATTAAAATTAAATGTGACTCAACGTCTTGAGATCCTTAAGGAATGTAATCTGTTATGTTTGCTTATGTATGATTGTTTGTTATTACTTCTACTACTTTATGATTGTTGTACATGCTATTCTTTAAAAAAAAAGTTTTGCAGACTTGGTAAAAATTTAGGTTAGTTAATTAGGATCCCTTAGTAAGGTGTTACATCTTACTCCTAGTCTCACATGTGCAAACATCTCTCCATAATCTATTCCTTCTTGTGTATAACCTTCACAAACTAGTCTTGCCTTGTTTTTGACCACTTATCCATTTTTATTCAACTTGTTCTTGAAAATCCATTTGGTTCCTATCACATTCTTGTCATCAAGTTTCAGTACTAATGTCCATCTATTGTTCTTCTCAATCTCTTCATTCATAACATTTATCCAATCCTCATTATCTAATGCAACCTTAACACTTCTTGGTTCAAAATCAGCATTAATCCAACATGTACTGTCTCTTAACTTTTTGTTTGTACTCCAACACTTTTATCACTAATATTTTTTTTTAGGGGGATGATTCTTTCTTACATATTTGGCCAATACAGGTTCAGTTCTTTGGATTTTGACAATTTCTTCACTTGGTAGGGGTTCAACTTCCTACTAGGGTTGTACTAATTGATGCTTGGGTAACACATTTTGTAACTCGAATGCTATTGTTTGGTTCTTAATGCTTCTCTGTTGTAACTTGGGCAATGTATCTGGTTCCTCTTCATACACATAAATGAACTTGTTGTAATCTTATAGTTCCTTCTTGCTTTCCACATCATTCTTCTTTGCAAACTCATCAAATCTCACATTTGCACTTTCAATCATCTTGTTGGTAACTTTGTTCAAACACTTACAAATTTTTCTCTTAGATGAATAACCAAGGAATATACCTTCACCCCCTTTAAAATTAAATTTACCATTCCTTTCATTCTTGTAAATATAACACCTACTTCCAAACAATTTGAAATAACTTATATTCAGTGCATGACCATATCAAAGTTCATAGGGTGTCATGTTTGTTCCTTTCTTTAATTGAACTCGGTTGAGAGTATAAACATCAGTGCTAATTACTTCTCTCCAAAATATATGAGAAACCTCCTTTTCAATCATCAATGTTCCTACACAATCCACAATTGATCTATTTCTCCTTTCAACAATCCCATTTCATTGTGGTACCCTCACTATAGATAACTATCTCTTAATACTATTCTCAACACAAAAGTTAGTGAATTCAATAGACATTAACTCACCAAATCTATAAGATCTTAAACATTTCAAAGATTTGTCAATTTCCTTTCAATTCTAGCTTTATACCATTTGAACATATCAAAAAAATGTGATTTCACCTTTACAAACATAACAATTATAATTCTTGAACAGTCATCAACAAACAATATGAAATACTTGTCACCATAATAACTATCAACACTAATTGGACCACATAAATCAGTATGCACCAATTCTAGGATATCATTTGAAGTGTGCGTCTTACTTGAAAATCTAGATTTTTTCATCTCATTGAGCTAACATTCTTTACACATAAGATTCTTTGGTCTTTGTAGATTCAATAAACCTCTTACTGTTTTCCTTCTACCAACTTTAACAACGCTCTCAAAGTTTATATAATACAACCTTTCATTCCATAACCATACATCCTCAAGTTTAAAAAATAAGCATGTCTCAACAATAGGATCAAGATAGAATAAGTTACCTTTCGTTTGCATTCTTATTCCAATCATATTACCTTTATCATCAAATATTTTGACTTTTATATTATGAAATTCTAGCTTGTGACCTAAGTTATTCAATCGAGCAACACTTAAAAGATTATACTTTAGTCCTTGTACCAAATATCAATCATCACATACGATCTTATCATTCAATATTAGTGATCCTTTAACTTTCACTGGAAATTGAACATCATTACCTAGCTTAACAGTTCCACCATCATCAATTTCTTCAAATTTATCAAACTTACTTAGATCACTAGTCATGTGATGTGAGCATCCACTATCAATAATCCATGAGTCATTCTTTCTAACATGTGAAATAAGGGAAATTTCACTTTCATATCTTTCTTTATTTAGATCTTCTTTGAATACAACATATACCATCTCAATTATATCCTTGTCGGTCATTAGAACCGGACTCGGTGTGCTCTTCTTCAATAATGTCGCATGATTGCTTCCCTTTGCTTTGTAATCTCTGTTCTTCTTGTACTTGAAATATTTCTTTTCATTTTTTTCACTTTTACTTCTATTAGGATATTTAGTAGAAAAGTGACCAATATCATTACATATGAAACAAATCAGGGACATTTTACCTTTGTATTTACCTTTACCTCTTGACAACCTTCTTGTAAGCAACGCTTCAAGTTCATCTAGATCATCCTTAGATTATGAATTTCTTCCTTACTTTTCTTTTCTTTCTTGGAACTTCCCATGGTTGGTGAAGATTTAAAAGCATTTTCAATTATATCCATACTATTGTCATAATTACTCAATTCAAATGTAGTCAGCCAACCAACTAAGCTGTCAAGTATCAATATATTGCTAGGTATAGCTCTCACTTCTTGAATAGCAGAAACTTTGATAGCATAAATAGGTATAAGAGTCTTGAGAAATTTATTTACAATTTTTAAAATTATTGATAACTCCTCCAGAAGCTTTGATTGTGCCCACAACTTCTTTGATTTGGTTTACATACTAAGCAACATTCTTGCCTTCTTTCATTTTCATGTTGTCATACTTTCCTCTAAGACTTTTAGCTTTGGCTCTCCTCACATTATCATCTCACCCATGTACAAGGATCAATTTATCCCACATCTATTTGGAATTAGTACAATTCTTGATATCATCAAACTGAGCATCATTGAGTGCAGATGCGATCTCAATCATCAGGCTATTGTGATTTCTCTTTTCATTCATTTGCTCCACAGTCAAAGGACCATCAGGGATAGTGTATTCATATTCTAAATAATGCATGATATTGTCTCCAATTATAGATAGATTCATCTTTATTTCATCCTTTCGTGATGAGAAATTCTTTGTGTTTAGTCTTGGTACCTCCCTCTTATACATCTTTGATCTTTAGCTCAAGTTCCTTTAAACTTCTTCCTTCAAGTATTCTTCTCTGATACCAATTGTTAGATAATTGTGGGAGTGTGGGGGGGTTGAATTAGTTATCCATAGTCCCTTTGAACAAATTTAGTAACAAACAACATTTGTAATCATCATGGTGTATTTGTTTAACTACACAATTAACTCATTCAATCACTTTACTCAAAATTGTTCGTTCACGGTTCAGTTTTAACTGACTAATAGAAATATCACTTAGTTATTACTGACCATAAACTTAGTTGTCACCAAGTTGTAGTGAAATGAAAATAACATGTAAAACAACTTTCAATATAGCAACATTAACACATTTGACACCAATATTTTAGCGTGGAAACCCTGTTAAGGGGAAAAAACACTTGGGACCGACAACCCAAAAATTGCATTCTTCTAAAGTGAGCTCTATTATGAGAAAACCTTATTAAAGGTTACAACACATTTTAAATGTGACCTTTTTGTTAACCCTAAAGGCAATCTAGTATTTTTAGTTAGTGCAAAACACTTAGTCATTTATACGGCAGAATAAGTCAGTCAACACTGCAACCGAGCTAATCCATCTAGGTCAAATGATGTATATAATTTGTTGTTGCCAAGCAATAGTGATTGCCAAGAAGATGAAGAGTCACTGAATATACAATGGTTGTCAAGTTAACACATGTGTTAGGTAATATGGAAGCCAAATAGTTTAGTTAAAGCTGGGTGACAACATGAAGATCTAGTATGCATCAAGCATCATAATGGTACATGTGTTGAGTAACACACTTTTGTATAAATGTTTAGAATGGAATAGAAATTGATGTAAACCATTTTTCCAAGTAAGGAAACATGTTTATGATCAAGGAGAGAGTCAAAGAGGTAATTACAACTATAATTATGAATCATTAATCCCTATGTAATGAGATCAACTAATCATAAAATTAGAAGGACTAAGTGGCAAAAAAAGATGAATTTGGATTGTTGGTTGAGATTTAGAAACTTCCTTTGGTAGCTATTTAAGTATGAATTTAGGTCAAATTTAGTTGTTGTGAGTTAGAAGTTTGGATGCAAAGCTAAAGGAAAATTTAGTGGAGTTTAGTGTTGAGGAGTAGTAAGATGACCGAGTAGTGCATAAAGAAGTTCTTGGAGATCTCCCATAGAGAGGTGATTGCATATTGGAAAGAGGTGATCTGTTATCAACATTTAGTAAAAACCAAAGGATCAAGGTATTGTTATATTCTAATAGGTGTACGAGGGTAAATATCTTAACAAAGTAGTCCTAACACACCTAGTAAATCTCTTAACATAGTGCTCACTCAATTATGTAATTAAAATCCTTTAATCAAGATAGACTTAAAGAGTCTTGTAATCTCTTAACATGTTAGACCCCTCATAGGGTAGATCATTAGAAGTGATCAAACTTTGTAGCCCTAATAAACACACTTTATTGCTGTAGTAGTGAAGATTTTGTGGCTGTCATCCCCACCGTAGTTTTACCTTCACCTTGGAGGGTTTATCCATTGCCACATCTTGAGATATGTGTTGATTGCATGTTTATGTATTTATATTCATGCAAGTAGATTCTAGATCTCATATTACATGTTATGAATGGTTAAATGGTTGTTGAGTTGTGTGGTGAACTAAGTTTATGTCATTTATGTTTGAAGTGGTAAAATTTTATGGTGATTTTGATTCACTACCCCCCTTAGTATCTAACTTTCCCATTAGATTTCAAACAATTGGAATCCGAGTCTCGTTCTCTTGGAAAGTAGTTTAACCACTTTAGAGTCAAAGATCTTGGAGATGTAAACCTACAAGTTGGGAAAGGTGATTAAGAATCAAAAGCTTGATCTGCAACTTGCATATGAACAAGTTAAGGCTACAAAGGAGAAATTGAAGAAATTCTCAAAGAGAAGGAAATCTAACAAAATGATACTCAATACAAGGAAGAAAGCATTAGATACCTATGCGATGGAGGTAGATCTAGTACAACTAATGTAATAATTGCAAATCTATTGTAGAAGAACAATATCCTGAATGAAGAAGTAAAAGCATTGAAAAGAGAAGATGAAATACAATCAATAAGGTTGTGTGAAATTACTGAACAGAAGAAAAAAGTTAAAGGAGACAAGGCAATGGTTGATGAAGATAAAAGACAAATGGCTACAAGTCTTGATTAAAGGACTAATGAGGTACAAAGAATGATACATAATCAATTTGATACAATCAATCAATTTTTAAGTGCCAATCATGAAATCGCTAGGAGGGTGGATGAGATTTTCAATCTAAGATCAGAGAATGATCAACTAAAAAATGAATTGAAAGTTGATAAGGAAATTATTGAAATATGAACAAACCTAAGGAGGCCATAAGGCTACTTGATGAAAAGATGCAAGCACAAAGAAGACCTCATGATACTATTGGATTAGTCTATATTGAGTTCATATAATCTACCCAACAAGGAGAATCATCAAAGCATGGAGAACAAAGGAATGCAAAATCAAGGCACAAGAAGCCTACATGCTACAACTATGGAAAACTAGGTCATACAACAAATATTTGCAGGAGCAAAATTGGTAAGTCAAATCCTAAGTCCAAGTTCTATGGTAATTGTTTCAATTACAACAAGTATGGACACCAAGTACATGAATTTAGATAAAAAACTAGTAAGACACAAGCTATATCTAGATTTGAAGGTTATTGTTACAAATGTAAGAAGTATGGACACAAGGCGCAATATTATAGACCTAGTACGAAACACAATTAGACATCAAAAGGTCAAGGAAATGCAACTAGACAAGATAACACCATAATTTGGGATTACAATACTTGGGTCAATTGTTAGTTATGTGGAAAGTATGGACATATGGCAAAAAATTGTGCAAGAATAAATCTTAGAGGAAGATCAATAAAATGGAGAAATTTTGGACCAATATTTTTTAAGTGTTAGAAGGTCGGTCACCTAAGAAGAGACTGTATGAACCAAACATCAACATCCAATAATAAAGAAACCAATGGAAAGGCAAACATTAATACTGAAGAAGTGAGAAGCCAAATGAATCAAACTTGGAGAAATAAAACTAATGAAGGGAATAGTTTAAATGGTGAAATTTTGATCACCCAATCCAATGGATTAGGTGATTCCCCCAACTCAAACTAAGCTGTTGGAAACTATAATTGAAACAATTTTTATGTTGTCATTAATGTCAAATCTATTTATGAAATAGTTTGCTATCTAATATAAGTGTCATATCTATTTGATTGATGAAGAGGATTTGAGGAGTTATTCATAACAAAAGCATCTAGAGAAAAGGTTGAGTTATGAAGAGGAAACTACAAATGGAAATTTGATTAGTTGGACTTTGACAAGATAAAGTGACTGTTTAAATCATGTTGCAAGTGAAGAAAACAATAATGTACAAGATTTGAAAGTATGAGCAAAGATAGATCAAATGTATAGGCTTGATTGAGTAACATAATCGAAGACTAAATAATTTTGATGTACATGTCGAGTGATGCTAGTGTCAACTGAGCCATAGTAAGTGTTGAGAAAAGTTAGTTTTGATCGAGCATCAATATCGATCGAGTGACAGTGCACGTGTCGAATAATAATTTTTAATAGCGATCAACTAATCCAGTGATGAACGAGTGTCAGAACATAGTGTTGGCCGAGGAACACCATTTTAATTGTTTGCAAGGAATCATAATTTCTAGTCAACTAAGTTGATTTCTTGGGATATGGAAAGTGTGTTGAAGATAAGGATTGATGAGTTGGATCATTTAATTCCTTGAGAGGATTAGGTAAATGACCTAAGAGATGAATTCAAGGAGAAGTTTCTAGAAAAGAAGAGATAAACAAAATAGTGAACAAATACAATGAATTTGATGGATCAAATCATGAACCCTAAGATCTACAGTGTTAATTAAGTGGAAAAAGATTATAATTACCTATTTAAGGAGGTATAAACGAAAACTTTTTGTAGAAAGTGTAGAGTGCATAGAGGCTATGCGTGTGTGAAGAAGTTCTATAGATTTGGAGTTGCTATTGATGTTGTTGATTGGCGATTCTAAGCAGAAGGCTTAATCAAGTTGAGAAGAAGTGAAGGGTGATTGGTTGAAGAGTTGCCAAGTGAATCAAAGATTGAGATGACAATGCAGGCCATACAGTGAATCAGTACATAAGAGATGAACATAGATTTGTACATGCAAAGTGAGTTGTACTTAATAGATCAAACCTGCTATTACTTTCTAACCATTATGAACATTATTTGAAATCCTTTAATCAAGATTGACCTAATAGTCACAAGGACTTAACAGTCTATGTAAATCCTTTAACTAGGTGAAATTCTAATGGAATTTTCTAAAGTCATCTAACAAGGCTACTTCTAATATGGTGATTAAATCCTTTAACAAGGTTACATTTAATAATGTGTATTGTAACCTTCAACATGGTTGGTTCCTAACAGGGCCCACTTTAGAAAAGTGAAATGTTGTTGCTGGTTTTTTCCAAATTGGGTTTCCATGTTAAATTTGAGTGTCAAACTTGTGTGGATATTATTGCGATATTTTATTAATAAAAGTTTACATTATGCAAGTTTTTAATTTTAGAACACTAGATAGCTAGCTAATGTTGTTGATAATTTACAATAGAGACCAAGCAATGAAATGATAAGATTTGAAGTTGTTTAAGTGTTTGTTTATTTCATTGGTACATTTGGACCTTGGATAACTAATTCACCCCCCTCAGTTATTCTAAATAGTCTAACAATTGGTATCAGAGCCTTGGTGCTTGTAAGGAGAAGTTTGAAGGTACTCAAAGCTAAAGATCACGACATACAAAAGATAGGTACCACAATTGAACAGAGAAAATTTTCCTACATGGTAGAAGTCGACGAGGCTACACATAACAAGTATTGGTGATGCTACATTGGATTTATTGGAAAATGCATATGTGGACATAGCAACGGTCCCTCTAATTGCTCAACAACTAAAATAAAGGAAAGAACATAATCAATCAATGTTGGAGATTGCTTCATCCCTAAGCTATGTTGATTTTTATGACCTAAAAGAGTGCAAGAATTCAAAGGAAATGTGGGATAAACTGAAGACCATCTATGGAGGAGATGACAATGTCTTAAGAGCCAAATCAGAAAATCTGAGAGGTAATTTTGATGAAATGAGGATGACATAAGGTGAGAATATAATACAACATTGTACAAGAATCAAATAGTTTTTCAATGCTATTAGAGGAGCTAAAGGAAAGATTGAAGATGAAACAATAATCAACATGGTATTGAGAACTCTACTTCCTATTTATGTTATTAGAGTTTTTGCAATATAAGAACTGAGATATACATCGGGTAATGCCCCAACCTTGGAAGGTGTAATTAGTAGGCTTACTACTTTTGAGATGTCAAATTTTGATAATTACACTTCTTCTACTATTGAATATGCTTTTAAATCACAATTGCTTCTTAGCAAGAAAGGAAAAGGAAAATATGTGAAAAATGAAAGTGACACTTCTAATGATGAAATTGATGAACTTTATAGCTAGAATATTTAGAAGAGGCAAAGGAAAAATTCCCATAATCTTTTTTTCATGCAACAAGGTTGGTCATATTGCTGCAAGGTGTCTTGACAAAGAAGATAAGGATGAAAAGGAAAGCAAGTACAAAGGAAGAAGAGATGACCAAGACTTCAAGAAGAATAAGGACTACAAAGACAAAGGTAAGAAATCTTGTTATATTGCTAAAGAAGAAACTGATACTAAATTTAAAAGTAATGATGAAGAGGTAGTCTATGTTTCTATGAAAGAATATTCTGATGAAGATGAGAAAATTACTTATGTGAATAAAAGTGATAGATGGATAATTGATAGTGGTTTCTCTAATCACATGACTAGTGACAGAAGTAAATTTGAGGACATTGGACCATACAAGGGTGGTTGTGTTAAATTTGATAATGATGTTTCATGTCTTGTGAAAGGTAAAGGGTCAATTCAACTAATTGATAAGATCAAATGTGACGATGTTTATTGGGTTGAAGGACTTAACTATAATCTCTTGAGTGTTTCACAGTTAAACAAATCAGGTTACAAAGTTGAATTCCATCACAGGAAAGCCAAAATATTTGATGCTGACGGTAAATTGATTGGAAGTCGTGATCAAATAAGAGGTAACTTGTTCTATCTAGATTTATCTGATGAGACATGTTTGTTTGTGGTTGAAATGATTGAAATGATCATAAGAAAAGTTGTTGGAATGATATATGGAACTAGTAAAGAATGTTCTCAATCATTGTTTTGTCATTGATGTCAAACTTGCTATTTGCAGGAATGACAATTGCTTTAGTGATCCAAATACTATCAATTAGTTGATTGTCAAGGAGGAGGCAATCAATAAGATGTAACTAGAACACCTAGAGAAAGGTTGAAGTTATGATGTTGTAATGAAGTACAAGAATCAACTAAGCCATTTGATGAAAAAGTGTATTTGATGACATACTATAAGATACAGAGAATGGGCACACTGAAACATATCAAAGATGTAAAGTTTTAGCTAAGACATTTGTAAAGCTCAACTAAGTTCATTAGAAGGAGCCGAGCAAATTCCTAGTAAGTGCCGAGTAAACTTCAAGTGCCGAGCAAGTTCAAGTGCCGAGTAAACTTCAAGTGCTGAGCAAGTTCAAGTGCCGAGTAAACTTCAAGTGCCGAGCAAGTTCAAGTGCCGAGTAAACTTCAAGTGTCGAGCAAGTTCAAGTGCCGAGTGATATCGAGTGCCGAGCAGAGATAGGTTCTGAGTAACATAGAAATGTCGAGCACCAGTAAAACCAATAGTGTCGAGTAAGAGAGAGATGCTGAGCACTAGTAAATCAATAATGTCAAGTTGCTGCATTATTTTGAAAATGGAAGATTCACCAGATCTAAGCCGACAAGGTTGTTATCCAGAAGTTTGTGAATTAAAATGGAAGATAAGAATGATGAGCTGGTGGCACAGAACACCATATAGAACATTTTTAAGAATACAACTGACGAAGTTTGAAGATAAGAACAAGATATGAGGTAGATACATTGTATCCTACCTAATCCATTCTAAACCCTAAAATTGGAGAGGGAGAAATGAGCGGCAAAGGCAAATTAGATTTCTATTTAAGGAGTCATAAGTTAATGAAAAAGAGAGAGAGAGGCGGTCAAGCATGAAAGCATGCAATGTTGAAGGAGGTGCTAAGGAGATAAGAGAGCATAGTGACTCTGTTTCAGTAAGAAGACCCCTGATATGGATGCATTAGTACAATGAGTTAGAAGACTCAAGGAGACAGAGCTTGAGAATAAGTCAAGCAGTCAGAGCTGAAGTGATTGAAGCCAAGCATTAGGATTGAACTGAAAATGTGATCTGAAATCTGCAAAGTATGTTGTAAGTTATATCAGATCAAAAGACCATTATCGTTACTTTCTAGCAATTGTAACAGTAAAGTTTAAATCCTATGGACTTAGGTTGGTTTAATAGCCATGAGATAAATCCTTTAACAGGGTGACATTCCAAGTGAATGTTCTAAAGTCCTTTAACCAAGCCCATTCCTAACAGTTTGGTGAAATCCTCTAACAAGATCACATTTAACAGTGTGTTGTAAGCCTTTAACAGGGTAGGCTTTTAATAGGGCATCACTTCAGAAGAGTGAGAATCAAGTAGCATGTTACTGGTGGTTTTTTTCAAATTGGGTTTCCACGTAAATCATTGTGTCATGTGTTGATCTTACATGTTTTATCTTTGCATGTTGATTTACTGTAACTTGCTAATATGGTTGAATTAAAGTTTGGATGGATGAAAAGTGTATGGATTCATTAAAAGTAGTGAAAAAGTATTAATAGGGCATTTTGACCTTGGATAACTGATTCACCCCCCCTTCTCAGTTATTCTAAAGAATTCTAACAGTTTGCACAACATGACGATATTTGGTTATGGCACAAGAGGTTATGTTATGTAAATTTTGGCAATTTAGTTAGCATTAGTAAAATGAAAAGAGTAAGAGGTTTGCCAAAAGTGAAGAAGCCTGACAATGCTATGTGTAAACAATGTCAACTATGAAAAATGGCAAAGTCTAGTCTCAAGAGCAAAACATATTCATCTAATGATATTTTGGAATTGGTTCATACTGACTTATGTAGACCCATTGGTGTTTAAAGCTATTGTGGAGATAAATATTTCATTCTATTTGTTGATGACTATTCTAGGATGATGATTGTGATGTTTCTTAAAGAAAAATTCTGATGCTTTTCAGTTATTTAAGTGGTATTTGGCCAGATTTAAAAAAGAGACAGGGATGTGAATGCCAACTTCAAAATGCCTAAAGCTAAAAATCCACATCCTAGGCAATCATATGTCTATTCTAAAAGACATACTCCAAAAAGGCAAAATCCAATCAAAGAATGCAAAACAATGCAACAGCCTATGAAAAGAAAATCCAAAACCATGTGGATCCCCAAGAAAAAATTTGAAACCCAATGCATAATGGCATCCACCATTGCCAATCCCCCATCTAGTGACTCATGTCCCCCATCTCCTAACTCCATCTTGGGTGCCTATATCCCCAAGCACGCTTCCAAAAATCCTCCATCACGCCCGCATCTACCATCTATCCCCCATATGCTCTTTTCACACCCATCCCAACATGTGCCAATGTTGCTCTTGCAAGCATCCCCATCTCATGCTCCTTTCCAACCTTTTCATACCTCCATCTCTTACCGTCAATCCCATCTAATCCAATCTATTGCATAAATCACACATCCGGTGTACCAACAACTAGCAACAAAATTGAACATTCCAACAGCTAGTGAAAAATCCCAAAAAATCCAAAATAGCCGAAGAAAGCCAAAATCATTCCAGCTAAGTCCAAAGTCGAAAATTCAAAAAAAAAAAAAGTAAAGAAAAATAAAGTGTCCACTGGTGAAAACTTGGCAATTCAAGCGCCTTGGACAAGTACCATGATGAAAACTTGGCAAACAAGCGTCATGCGTAATCCCACCATCCCTAGCTTAGCCTATGACCCTCATGCTTTTGGTCATCTCTTGACATCCAACTCCATCTTCCAATCTATCCACCTATCCTCCACCCTCCATCTTCCATCTCACACCGTCCACTAATCTCCTACAACTTCAGCCAATCATCCCAGCTATCATCCATCTCCCTAGCCCCTTCAACTTTTTCCATCCTAGCTTCAATCCTATCACATCCATCATAAGACCTCCTTCTGCATGTTATCTTTTGATTGGGGGCACTATACTCCTTGGAGATCTTGTCTTGTCCATCCTCCCTTGTCATTGGTATCTAGCTCTAGGCTATCCTCATGCAAACCCAATGTCATCTCTTTATATCCATCATAATCCTAGCTATCTACCATCCTATCCAGCCATCTCATCCTACACCTCTAGCTATCCTTGGTCACAAAATCTCTCATCATCATTGGATGCATCTTGCCAAATCCATATCTTTCGCTATCACCCCACCCTTATCTTTCGCATCTTGCACAACATCGAACCATCTCGCTATCCTATCATCCTGAGCTTTTGCCTGCTTGTAACTATCTTGGTCCGTTAGTGTGTACCATATCTTGATTAGCTCAACTTGTAAATATCTTGGTTTGTCAGCTTGTACATCCTCTTTAGCCTAGTACCATTGTATCTATCCAGTGTTTGTGTCAGTTCATCCTTGATCAGCATCTTGCACCCATCGCACATCTTGGTTAGCTATTCCAATGCATCCTTTAGCTAGATTTCCTATCACCAAAGTGTTATCTTTCTTAGTTCATCTTGCCAGACGCATCACTCATCCAAATCCACCAACTTAGGTGCTCTCCGATAGGTCCTTGAAGGATATAACTTTCCTCATGTTTGATCTTGGTCCGTTAGTACCTCGTTCTACCCATCTCGTTGGCAAACGGTTCTCTTTTGGATTTTCGCTTTCTTTTGATTTGGGATCTTCCCTTTTGGGTCTTGAAGTATCTTTTCCAAGCAATCTCCTTGTTCCCTCCTCAAGGTTGCCATGATCTTCCATATCATGGTATGCTGCGAATGGGGCAATTAGAGCGTAAGGTCTTGATCAGGTCTTTCGTTTGTTTTTCTTTTCTGCTTGTGGGTTCTCCAGTGTCGTTTCCACGCTGCTTCCTCTAGGATTCATGTGTGATGTTGGGGCAATCCTTGCGTGTTTGTTTTGATTTAGTTTGTCAATCCTTTGGACGGTTGGTGAAAAGGCCTTGATGTTCTTGGTAACCTTGGCAATTAACCAATAGTCCTATAGCAAATCTAGTGCTCAACTACATGGTGGTACTTCTCTTTGAAGTATCCCCCCGCTCAAAAAGCTTCAATGGTTTTCCTTCATCTCCATTATCCCCCATCCATATCTAGCATCCATCTCTCCTACCCCAGCTTATGCATTAGTATCTCTTTGAATCACTCCTCACCTTTAGCTTTAGGGATCCACAATCCTAGTCTTAGGGATCCACCAATCAAATCAATCCACCAAGCCTCATCTTTCGAGATCCACAATCCTAGTCCTAGGGATCTCCGAAACCCATCTTCCACCAATCTGACTCTTTGAAATCCTGTTGCATCAGCTTTATCATCCTATCATCCATCTCCCTATCCTAGATTCTTTTTTATAGCACTCCGCTCCTTCATCCTCTGCAATCCCTAAGGTCTTAAGCTTGCTTCCTCTTGTGCATTTGTTTCTCCTTTATCATTCTCCCATAGTGAGAGTTTGAGCTAATTCAGCCCCTTCTCTTTGCCAATCTGAGTCTCCTTGCTCATCTCGGATTCTTATACTTTTCCAGAAGCCATTGAGCCTCGCTTTCTCTCCCCGCTGCCTTCTTGAGGGGGCATCTCACATTCCATTCTCTCCTCTTCTGCTTTAGCCTTGGGCATCTTATTTTTTTATCTTTGATGCCATGCCACTTGCGGCATCACATCAAAGAGGGGCAAAATGTAGACACCTAAAAACCTTTAGAAAATAAAGTATTTTTATTTTCTGAAAAAGTCCTGATGACATCATCATTTATTAATTAATTATTTAATTAATTAATTAATTAATTTTTATGCCATTAAATCCCTTTATCTTAATTAAAAATATTTAATTAAGGAATCCCTCCCAAAAATGTTTAAATCTTATTTAAACATTATTTCCTTATTTATTAATTATTTAATTAATAAATTGACCAAAAAACCCAAAATAAATAAAAAATTTATTTTTTGCCCAAAACTTGGCCAATTTCCTTATGACCAATAACCTCTTCCAAAATCTTCTAATCCTTCTTTAATTTCGATTAAAGGCTAATCTCATCATTTCCTACCCCTAACCCCAACTCAAAATATTTAATTAAAATTAAATATTAATCCTCATGTTTATTAAAAAAGTTTTAATAAATATCTCCTCAACCCAAACCCTTGAAATAAATAAAACTTTATTTATTTCTTAAAAATCTAATTTATCCTCATCCTAAGAAGTTCTAGACTCTTCTAGAAAGTCTTCATCCTCATCCTAGGAAATTCTAGACTATTCTAGAAAGTCTTTATCCTCATCCAAAGTCTAGACTCTTCTAGAAGATGTCTTTAAACCTAATCCTAATCCCCTCCTAACCTTGTCACATTCCCTAAACATGGGTTAAGACTTACTAACCCAAGCCAAAGTTAACAAATATCTCCTCCTTCACCCACCCTCATTAAATGCCATCCACTTGCCTATCCCTAAGCTAATCCTAAACCATCCTAATCCATCCTCTAATCATTTGCACAAGCCTAAGCAAGCTTAAAACCCTCCTAATCAATTCCAAGTCGAAATTGCTCTCATCACCCTCAAAATATCTCAACCATAAAACTTTATGAAGTCCACTAGGTCATAAATGACTCTTACAAGCCCTTTTATTGCTCTTACAAGTCATTATGAGGGTCTTTATGAAGATTTTATCCCTTGAGCCTCCTTTGTTGACTCATCCTTCCCCTTTCCTCCATCCTCTCACCATGTGACATGTGTCACTCCTTGATTGGCTATAAGGAAGCACAATCCATGTGCTCTCTTCTCATGCAATCTGAGCCCTCCATGAGCTTTTTCCCATCCTTGCATCTTAGCCCTCAATCCCTCAAGCCTCTTGCCTATAAATTGGATCCTTCCCCTTTGCAAAATAACACAATCCATGAAGTAAAGTTATAATGCTATTTTGAGAGCCAAATCCATACTAAATCCATCTATCCACACCAAAAATCCACAATCATCCATTGAAGCCTTTGGAAGCATATTGAGCATACATCCTATCTATTTAGACAAAGCTACTCAACAAGAGAGCTTCTCATTGAGAGAGCCCATTAATGGCTCATATTCTCAATTGAGAGTTCATCTTAGTCTATCTTGAAGTTTATGAATTTTGTTTGGTTTGTAGAAGCTTTATTTAAATTTGGTTTCTGTTAGCATACTAACATTTCTCATATACAAAAGGAAGCCGAAAAATAGGAAGATAATGCCAAGTGTGTAGAACCTAGACTATAAGCTGAACAAGAGAGAGACAATGAACTTGAAATTATTCAAGATGAACCTGTTGAAGAACAAAGAGGAAAAGAGTCTATATTAGCAAAATATGTGAGAAGACACCATGTACTTGAAAAAATCATTGAAGATAAAGAATCTGGAGTTATGACAAGAAAAAGACTCATAAGTGATACATGCTTACTTTGTGAAAGATGCTTTGGGGAATGAAGATTGGATACAAGCTATGAATGAAGAAATTGGATAGATTGAAAAGAAAAAAACACGGTCTCTAGTACCCAGACCTAAAGACAAAAATATTATTGGAACCAAGTGGGTATTCAGGAACAAGCTGAATGAAAAAAGGTGAAGTCACAAGGAATAAGGCAAGACTGGCATGTAAAGAATATGCATATGAGGAAGGTGTTGACTATGGGGAAAAATTTGCCCCTATATCAAGACTAGAAGGAGTTAGAACACTACTTGCATATTCTTCTTATAAAGGATTTAAGGTATATCAAATGGATGTCAAATTTGCATTTCTGAATGGGGTATTTGAAGAAGAAGTATGCATAGATCATCCTAAAGGATTTGTGGATCCCAACAAGAAGAATATGGTGTGTAAATTGCATAAAGCTTTATATGGTTTGAAACAAGCCCCTAGAGCATGGTATGAAAGACTTATTTGGTGAAGATTGGTTTTGCAAGGACAAATGATAACAACAATCTATATTTGAAAACTGGTAAGAACAATGAGGTATTCTTATCTAAAATTTGTGTTGATGATATCATATTTGGAGGAAAGGAAGCATTATGCAAATCTTTTGTTGATGAAATGAAGAAGGAATTTGAAATGTCAATGTTTGGTGAGATCAAATTCTTTGTTGGTTTACAAGTATATCAAATGAAGCAAGGTATCTTCATTACTTAGTCCAAATATATCAAGGAGATATTGAATTTTTTTGGGATGGAAGATTTAAAACCAATGTGTAGACCTATGGTTATTGGACAAAAATTATCTGAGAATGATTATTCTACTGATGTGAACTAGACATAATATAGATCAGTGATTGGTAAACTACAATATGTTGTTCATAGTAGACTACATATTGCATTAGTAGTGGGGATAGTTGCTCGATTTTTAGAAATTCCTAAGGAAAATCACATGATGGTAGTAAAAAGAATACTGAGATATTTTAAAGGAACATAAGACTATGGATTGTATTATAAAAAGAATGATAGATTTGAACAAAAGGTATTCACTAATTCTAATTGGGTAGGAAATGTTGATGATAGGAAGATCACAAGTCGTGGTGCATTCTTTTTAGGAAAGAGATTGATTTCATGGACAAGCAAGAATTAGAATTGCATTTCCCAATCAACAACTAAAGTTGAGTATGTGGTAGCAACAGTGAATTGTTCAAATATTATATGGATCAAGCAATTATTGAAAGGTATGAAGGAAGAAATTAATAATCCAGTGGTTATCTATTGTGATAACACAAGTGCTATTAACATATCAAAGAATCATGTTATACACACAAAGACAAAGCACATTGTTATCAAGTATCATTACTTGAGAGAGTTAGTTCAAGACAAAGAAGTGAAATTGGAACATGTGAACACAAAAGAAAAAATAGCTAGCATATTCACTAAAGATTTACCTAAGGATACTCATGAATATCTTAGAGGTAAACTAGGGGTGATTCCCCTAGACAAATCTATTTAATCTACAGAGAAGCATTGGATCAATTATGTTGATCAAACTATCTTACACATTGATGAAAACATATCTACTTTAGGGAGTTTCTTAAGTTAGTAATAACAAAGAAGGACATAATAAGTGATTAGTCACATGAAGATGACAGATGAAGAATTTAGAACTAATATGAAGGTATCTGCATGATTGAGATGTATGAGATAGAGATAGTTTCTATGGCATTATTGTCAAAGAGGAAGAGATTATCTAAGACATAAAGTGTGAGAGAGAAAGACATCAAGATGAAGATAAAGACATCAAGAGAGAGAGAGAACATCAAAGAGGGAGAATATGAATCCTATGGGAGAGAATATCCTAGAGGTAGAGATTATCTAAGTTACTATTAAGAAGGAGAAATCATAAGGGATAAAATGAAAGATAGTAGAGACATGCTAAGTGAGAGGGAGTGATTACTTAGAGGGAGTTCATGATATTTTAAAGGTGTTTCTAGATTAGAGATATGAATTAGAATGAAATTAAGGATATTAATGAATAGCTAATATATTGAGAGTGTTGCTCAAGACTGTATATATTTTGGATTGTATAGTAACTTGAAGTATTCTTGAAATATTTTAAGAGCTTTTTCCATCAATGCCAAAGAGCTAGATTGTTGGAAACTAAATTGGAATAATTGTTATGTTGTTATTGATGTCAAATCTATTGATGAGAGAGTTTTCAATCTAATCTAAGTTTTATATCTATTTGATTGATGAAGAGGATTTGAGAACTTGTTCATTTCAAAAGCATCTAGAGGAGAGTTTGAGTTATGAAGAGGGAACTAAAAATGGACATTTGATTAGTTGGACTTTGACAAGATAAATTGATTATTTAAATCATGTTGCAAATGAAGAAGATAGTAATGTGCAAGACTTGAATGTATGAGAAAAGATAGGCTTGATCGATTAATAGAATAGAAGACTAAATAATTTTGATGTACATGCCAAGTGATGCTAGTGTCAATCAAGCCATAGTAAGTGCCAAGCAAAGTTACTATTGACCGAGCATCAATGTCGACCGAGTGACAGTGCATGTGCTGAATAAGATGTTTTTATAGTGACCGAGTAATCTAGTGATGATCAAGTGTTAGAACACAATGTTGGTCAAGGAACAACATTTTAACTGTTTGCGAGGAATTGTAATTTCTAGCTAACTAATTTGATTTCTTGGGATATGGAAAGCGTGCTGAAGATAAGGATCAATGAGTTGGATCATTTAATTCTAGGAGAGGATTAGGTAAATGACCTAAGAGATGAATTCAAGGAGAAGTTTATAGAAAAGAAGAGATAAACAAAATGATGAACCGATACAATGAATTTGATGCATCAAATTGTGAACCCTAAGAACTACGGTGTTAGTTAAGTAGAAAAAGATCATAATTACCTATTTAAGGAGATACAAAGGTAAAATTTCTATAGAGTGTAAAGTGTAGAGAGGCTATGCGCGTGTGAAGAAGTTCTAGAGAGTTGGAGTTGTTATTGATGTTGTTGACTGGTGAATCTAAGCACAAGGCTTAATCAAGTTAAGAAGAAGTGAAGGGTGATTGCTTGAAGAGTTGCCAAGTGAATCAAAGATTGAGATGACAATGGAGGGCAAATAGTGAATCAGTACATGAGAGCTAAACAAAGATTTGTACATGCAAAGTGAGTTGTACTTAACAGATCAAACCCATTGTTACTTTCTAACCATTGTGAACAATATTTGAAATCCTTTAATCAAGGTTGACCTAACATTCACAAGGACTTAACAGTCTATGTAAATCCTTTAACCAGGTGACATTCCAATCACTTGTTCTAAAGTACTTTAACAAGGCTACTCCTAATGGGTGATTAAATCCTTTAACAAGGTCATATTTAATAGTGTGTATTCTAACATTTAACAGGGTTGGCTCCTAACATGGCTCACTTCATAAGAGCGAAAATTAGTAACATGTTGTTGGTGGTTTTTCCCAATTTGGGTTTCCATGTTAAATCCTACTATCAAACCTATATGGATGTTATTATGATGTTTTACTGATGAAAGTTTACATTCTACAAGTCTATTATTTTAGAATAGGGGACAACTAGCTAATGTTGCTACTAGTTTACAGTAGAGACTGAGCAATGAAATGATAAGATCTAAAGTTGTTTAAGTGTTTTTTTGTTCAATTGGTACATTTGGACCTTGGATAACTAATTCACCCCCCCTCTTAGTTATTCTAAACATTCTAATAAAAGTGTGTTTGGAACTACATTTTAAATTGCTAAAACATACATTCTTTCCTAAGATTATATGCATGAAAGTCCAAATCAACATGTTAATGGATGCACAAGGACACATTTGAAGTTTAAATTGAGTAATGTATTTTGATACTGAGTTGAAGAATTAGTGATAGCTGATTATTAGTATTAAAGGTTTGATAGTTAAAATATTAGTTACGACCAAGATATGGTTTTGACTGAGTAGAAGGAGCTTATAAGTGTGATGATCAAGTTTCCCTATGTCAGTCGAGATAGTTGTAACTTAACCACTATAAGTACAGAGCATTCATGAGGCCCTGAAATTAAAATTTCCAAGCTATATAGTAAGTATTATGATTCATTCTGATGACATAACATTTGAGTTTTCTAGGATCACATTGAGTTCAAGCATTTTCTAAGCATTTGAGTAAGTTTGAGTTGGATTTGAGTGCATGTTGTTAGTGTTGGAAGTAAAGTGTGAGCAGTTGTATTAAGGTCGAGTTACACATGAGTGTGTATTTAAATCCTAAATCAATAGAATGACATCAAGATTTGAAATAGCTATGAAGGAGATGGAATTAAAGGTTAGCAATGCTCAATTAGTCAGGAATGAAGCCTGTCCCCCACCAAAATTTAAAGCTAATCTTGAGATTGTGATGAAGGGTGATTCATCGAGTGCTCTATCATCTATTCCACAAAGGTAATCATGATTCACAATGTGAGATCATGCTATATGTGCAAGATAGGGGAAGTTAGAGACATTAAGTTGAGAGAGACATATGAGAAATTATGTGATAATGGACAACTAAAGGAAGAACACAAGAAGTTATCAAGAAAGGGTTGACTCATGCCCTAAATTTCCCAAGGAAATTCAAGGTAGAATGAATCAAGGTCATTTTGAGTAGAATTCACAACATGAAACTCTAGTTGGAGGATGGACCATTGAATATCACAAAGTAGATCATTCATCATGTCACATGTTGTTTTGTTACAGATAGGGTAAAGACCATTTTCTGTCAGGGAAAAGATGTGATTAAGGCCAACACATTAGAAAAATGGAACAAAAGAGGAATGAAAATGTCTACCATTGAGGATGCAAAGATCGAGCTCATTATCAGAGTTATTACTCACAAATTTTATCAGTTAAGATGACCTGATAGTGTGCCATGTGTTGTAGTAGATTTGAGATGGAAGATTGTTAAGAAAAATCACATTTATGACCTCACATATCTTTAGCTTACACAGCTAGAAGAGAACTTGTGAAGCATAAGGAAACCAAAGAAAAAATTGTGTAAGTTTGGATATCTAATTGTTTGTCTTTTTTTATGTACAAAATTTATTTCCTACTATTGGTAATGTTGTTTGGGATAAGAAGAGACCAATTACTGAACAAAGCAATGAGTTTATCAGTCAAATAGGTGAAAATAGTGAGACTATCATGGATGGATACTTTTAAGAGTTCAAGAAAAAGATGAGAAACATATCAAAGATTCCACAATCCATTGTTGATCAGTATTATGATGACATATGTTTCTTAGTTGATGCTAACCATAGATATGCACAAGTAGTTTTATCTAGGGTTGCATGGTTGAGACCTCTACCATATAAGGTTAACATTGATGAAGTCATAGTAACAATCAATGCATTATTAGTTGAGAAAGTTGATAAAGATGCTGAGCCTTTTGGTAGATATGAGTTAGCAAAGGTGAAGATCACTATTCAAATTGATGCTCCTAAGATGAATAGGAAAAGGAAGACTATGATTGAAAGCTTAGAGAAAGTTTTGGGAGGAGTTGAGTAAGAGATTCCTTTACAAATTTATGAAGGTAAAGGTGGAGACTTATCCAATGAAGATGAAGAGGAAAATGGAGATAAAGAAGAGCAAGCTGATAAAAATGGTAAAGAAATTGTTATTTATGAGCATAAGGGAAGTAAGAGAATAGAGAAGGAAGCTAAGCCTTCACCTACCACACAGATTTATTAGTATGAATGCTGATGATACTACATTGGGGGAGTATCTTAAGCATTGGAGAGTATTGGCATGTTGCATTCATGACTATGTTTATCATTGATGTTAACATAGCAATAAGTCTGTGAAGACTGGTAGAGTAATAGAGAGAGATCTTAGTTGTACAGACATGTTTTTTTCTTGTCTATTGATGTGTAGTCATGGACATGTTTAACACTATGCCTTGATGACGAGGTTCAATGCGTAGCACACAAGTCAAAGATGTATGAAAGTTGTACTTGATTTACTAAGAGCAGTACAAAGGTAGTGCTTGGAAAGTAGTTTCTCATTTTTGTATTATATCTTTCATTTGAGATGTAATAAGAAGATGCACAGTCATTCAATGACAGAGGACAGTCTGATATGTCAGTAGATATGCAAGCCCTAGTATCATACATGTGAGAAGTTGCATAGATTGTGAGTTAACATTGCTATTGTAATTGTACTTAATTAATTATCTTATTATAATTAATTGGGAAAGCCTCAAGCCTAACTCAAGGAATTATTTGAAGATATGGTATAAAGGAAATAATTTTTCCTTATTTGTAATGTTTTGTGATCATTGTATGAAGTGCAAAGTGCAAAATGGAGCAGAGTATTTATTGAATGTGAGTAATTAATCCAAGGGATTATTGGATGTGAGCTTTGTGAATTAGTTACAAGATCAGAAGGAGCAGAGGTTCGATTGATAGGACAGAGGAAGGAAGTACTATTCATTTCTATTATCCTACAAGGAATAATACATAGATCATTTAATGGGTTCATTCGTCTTGCCCTTGAAGCTGTTTGGGCAGTGGGTCCAACTGTCTTCCACAACTCCCAATAGGGTTGGCACAACTCCTAATAGGGTTGAAATCTCCTAATAGGGATTCAAAGTCTCCTAATAGGGAGTGGTATGTATTGAATGTTGTTATAGAATCCTAATAGAGTCCATCCTCTAACAAGGAATATTTATATTAGTACATCATCTTATGGGTACTATCCCCATCAGGGTTTTCCCTTTGATCAAGGGTTTCCCTAGTTAACATATTTGGTGTTATTGTGCACAAGTATCTTGTTGTAGTCTTTGATTATATTTCTCATATAGTTAAGTTTGTTTAAGGTTGATAATTGTGATAATAGTTGGATAATTGATTCACCCCCTCTTCTTAGTTATATTGGTGGACTATATATTCTAACAATTAGTATTAGAGCATTAGGTCCTTGAAGGAAAAGATTAACTTTAGGAGATCATGGCAAGAAGAGATAGTCCTAAATCAGATAGAGGAAATTTTGTCTCATAGAACATAAAACTTCATGGTGAGATATTAGAATTGTGTATAGAATTGCGCATTGAGTTTCCTAATCCATAATCCTTTTGTTGCATACAAAGGAATAGAAACACAAGTAGAGATAGATCCATAATTGAAGAAGACATGAAGATCAAAGAAGGTATTAATCTACTTATGAAAAGAGAGCAAGAAGGTATGGACATTTTTGTTTGTTGGATATGTAAAGAGCTTGGTCATTTTTCATCTAGATGTCCTAAGAGAGTAAAAATACATAGAAATAGTTCACTTTCTAATGAATATGAAGAATTTAAAGAAAGTGTGGAAAGATTCTTGAATGAATGTGATAATAGAGATAATGAGCTTGAATTGGTTAAGAAAGAGGAAGTAGTAGAAGAGATAGCTTTGGTAACTATTGTTGATCCAAAGGCTAACCATGAAAATGTGGAAGTTGTCATTAAGACTAACAATGATTTGCAAATTGGGAATTAGATTGAAGATCAAAGATCTAAACCTAGAGCAGAAGGAAGAGTTGAGTTCACAACTCCTAGCATAAGTATATCAAAGTAGATGAATGCACAAGGTGAAGTTGTAAGGAACAAGGGTAGACTTGTGTCCAAAGGATATTCATAGCAAGAAGGAATAGACTATGAGGAGACATATACCCATATAGCTAGAATGAAAACAATATGAATTTTCTTCGCTTATGCAATGAATAAAAAGTTCAAAGTATATCAAATGGATGTTAAATCAATCTTCCTGAATGGAGAACTTGAAGAAGAAGTTTACATTGAGAAGCCCGAAGGTTTCCCTTTGACAAAAGACAAAGATATGGTATGCAGACTAAAGAAAGCTCTATATGGACTGAAGCAAGCATCTAGAACTTGGTATGCAAGAGTGGACAACTATTTGGCAAAACTTGGATTTGTTAAAGGTACAATAGATAGTAACTTGTAATTGAAAGCAATTGAGATTGGTTTGTTGATAATAGTAATATTTGTTGATGACACAATATTTAGAGGTAATGATGAAGCAAGTGATAAGTTTGCTGAAGAAATGAAGAATGGGTTTGAAATGAGAATGATAGTAGAAGTGGAGTTTTTCTTAAGATTGTAGATTGTGTAGAACAATGATGGTATTTTCATCTCACAAGCTGAGTACTTGAAACATATGTTGAAAAGGTTTGTATTGGAAATTTGTAAGCCTCTTGGTACACCTATGATAACTGATCACAAGTTATCTAGCAAGGATGAGACACCTACAGTTGATTAGAAGAAGTATATATCCATGATTGGAGGTTTGTAACATTTGACTCACACCAGACAAGATATAGTAAATGTAGTTGGGATTGTAGGTATATTTCAAGCTACTCCTAAGGAGTATCATTACACAATAGTAAAGAGGATATTCAAACATTTGAAAGGAACATCTAATTATGGAATTTGGTATGATAGATCAAATGATTTCACTTTATGTGCATATACTGATGTGGATTGGGTAGGAAATATGGATGACATAAAGAGCACTAGTGGTGGAGCATTTTTCCTTGGAGGAAGATTGGTTTCTTGGCTAAGCAAGAAACAAGATTATATTTCTTAGAGTACAACTGAGGTAGAGTATGTTATAGTAGGAAATACTTACAATCAAGTGATGTGGATGAAATAGATGCTGAAGGATATTAGAATTGAGTTTATAGAACCTGTTATCATATATTGTGATAACATAAGTGCAATGAGTATCTTTAAGAAACCTATATTGCATTCTAAGACTAAGTGTGTATATAAAGTATCATGTGTTAAGGAAAAAAAAAATAGAAAAAGAGATTAGATTAGAGTATGTAAGTACTAAAGATCATATTGCATATATCTTTATGAAGCCTTTACTTAAAGATACATTTGAGTACTTGAAAAGTATGCTTGGGGTTATGTCCTTGCCTAATTCTTAGTAGATGATGTATTAAGTGCATCAGTCCAGTGGTACAGAGCACTATTGTTAGACTAGACTGAATGCTAATGCTTCCCGTATGGGGGAGTATTTGTGATGAGATAAGTCATTGAGGACTCTTGGTATTTAGTCTTGAACATTGTCTTTGGACACTTGAGCTAGTTGAAGACTTGGAGCAGTAAATTGACATAATGAGGCCTTTGTCATTGATGTCAATGGGGGAGTATGCATGAAAGACATCTCCTAAGTATGTATGGAAATCTCTACTTTATTAGGGAGATTAGAAAGATTCATGTAAAGAAGAAAGAGGAATATATCTATGGGGGAGATATGAAACATAAGGAATTCTAATGTATGTCAAGTTGTTTATTGTGAACAACTATTTTTGATCCTAAAGAAGAAGAAGAACAAAGTAGTGTTCCAGAGGATTTCAGATCTAATTGATGAAGAGGATTTGAGAAGATAAGAACAACAACAGTAGCAAAGTACTATTTTGGTATTCATAGAACTTAGATATTTTTCATCTATGTTGCAATCAATGCCAAAGGGGGAGATTGTTAGCATGAATGTTGATGATACTATATTGGGGGAGTATCTTAAGCATTGGAGAGTATTGACATGTTGCATTCATGATTATGTTTGTCATTGATGTCAACATAGTGGTAAGTTTGTGAAGACTGGTAGAGTAGCAGAGAGAGATCTTAGTTGTACGGATAAGGTTTTTCTTGTTTGGTGATGCATAGTCATGGACATGTGCGACACTATATCCTAATGACGAGGTTCAATGCACAATACATAAGTCAAAGATCTATGAAAGTTGTGCTTGATTTACTAAGAGCAGTATAGAGATAGAGTGCTTGGAAAGTAGTTTCTAATGTTTGTATTATATCTTTCATCTAAGACGTAATAAGAAGAAGATGCGTAGTCAGTTAGTGATAGAGAATAGTTTGATGACGATGTGAGTGGATGCACAAGCCCTTGTATCACACATGTGAGAAGTTGCATAGACTGTAAGTTGACAATGCTATTGTAATTATAATTAATTAATTATCTTATTATAATTAGTTGGGAAAGCTTCAAGGCTAACTCAAGGAATTATTTTGAAGATATGGTATAAAGGAAAGATGTTTTCCTTGTTTTTAATGTGTTGTGATCATTGTATGAAGTGCAAAAAAGGAGCAAAGTGTTTATTGAATGCAAGTAAGTGATCTAAGGGATTATTGGATGCAAGTTTTGTGATCTAGTTACAAAATTAGGAGCAGAGGTTCGGTTAACAGGATAGAGGAAGGAAGTACTATTTATTTATATTATTACACAAGGAATAATATAGAGATCATTTAGATAGTGGGTTCATTTGTCTTGCTCTTGAAGCTATTTGGGCAGTGGGTCCAGCTGTCTTCCACAACTCCTAATAGGGTTGGAATCTCCTAACAAGGATTGAAAGTCTCCTAATAGGGGCTGATATGTATTGAATGTTGTTATAGAATCCTAAGAGGGTCCATCCTATAACAAGGAATATTTATGTTAGTACATAATGTTATGGGTACTATCCCCACCAAGGATAACTAATTCATCTCCCCTTATATCGATGGACTATATATTCTAACAAGATTGTGACTAGGCAAAGATTAAGGACAACAACAATTACAGTTGCCGAGACACAAAAGAAATGCGTGATAACAAATACAAAACCAATTCAAGGAAAGAGCCTAACAAAGAGAAAGACCAGCTTTGATGAGGAAGAGCCTAGCAAACAAGTCAAGAAACCAAGGAGAAAGCTCATCATGCCCAAGGATGATGAAGAAGACAAGGAGAAGACTAAATTTGATGGTTTGAGTTGATTCAAGGTGGCAGTGCATAAGAAGCCCCAATCTATTGGTGAGGTATGTGAAAACATAAGGGGAAGTATCAGATTGTCTGGATTTCATGATTCCAGATGAGTTGTATGAGAGAATTGATCAGCAATGGTATTTTACACTAATGATCAAGAGACAAATAAGAGAGGGAACACTTGCCTAAATAATGTCTAACTCGAATAAAAAGTAGATTACTAAGGCTTTAAAGGATTACAATAACATATTTATTACTAAAAGGAGAGAATTTTTGGCCTTGAAGAATAAAGTTGAAATTGTTAGAGGAGAGTAAAGTGTTGTGGAAGAAATTTTTTGGTTTGATGCTAGATGATGAACCAAAGGGTGAAGAAGACAAATAAGAACCATAACATGTAGAGCTAGACAACAAGGAAGATTTGTATGATGATGTTCAATGATTCATAGATAATATTCATAGCATGGTTAAAGAAAGTAAAAGAGAGATAGACTGTGGTTATTGGTGATGAACCTAAAACTAGTCCTCTTAGAAATAAAAATGTCATGGTTGATTCGGAGCAAAAAAGTGTAGGTCTAGTTTAGATAGAGTCACAAATGTCAATACATGAGAAGTTGGTGGATGCTAATCTCATGATTGTGAAAATAAGAGAGTACCCTAAGATCAATGCATAAGAGTCCACTCAACTAACATATACAACACTAGTTTTTTAAAAATATGTTTACATGTCAAAGATGGTGATATTGAGTAGCAAGGTGTCCTAACAAAAGAAGGAAACAATGCACTTGAGACTACACAACAACAAGATGCCACATAGGGAAATTTTGGTATGAGTGAAGAAGGTAAGAAGAAATATGAGAGCCAAAATGACAAAATTGATGAGTCTTCTACAGGTCAAAGACCAATTGCCTCAGGAGTTAAGATTGAGGGAATGAATGAGGTAGGACAATCGAGTTCCACCAGTGAACTCCAAACCAATCAAGGAGAGGATAAACAAGACGAGTCTATACAAATGATGGGTACATATGTGAGAGAAGAGGAGAAGAAGATAGATGATGCACCTTAGAGAACTGAGGAGACAAGGATTGAGCCATAGGGGCTGAGTCTAGCTATACAAACCCAAGGTTCAAAGTTACACAGTATATCAAGCTCTAGCACACCATACTCCAAAGAGAAGAAAATGAAAAAGAAGGTGAAGCAGTCCCCTCAAGTAGTTAAAGGTAAACTTGTTACTTTAGATGAGGAGATCATAATTCCTGATTGGCAACACACAAATCTCAATGAAGAGCAGATGGTAATCTTGAGTGAGTTAATGGAAAGGAAGGCCAAGAAAGTTGAGATGAGAAGATAACATCAAAAGAAATAGGTATGTTATGACATCAAGGATATATTTCTTGATACAGTTGTTGACAATTTAGATGGAAAAGCTCCAATTATTGAATAGTTGGTCAAAATTGTGGCTAAAGTTAATGACCCTGATATAGATATTCAAGAAACGTTGATGCAAAGAGAAGAGAGGAAGTGTGACAATAGAGTGATGGAGAAACTATCTAGTGAGATAGAAATCAAGAAAGTTGAGCTTTCCACTCTTGTCATTGAGCTAGATCAGTTAGCCACAAATGAAAATATATTGTTTGTAAAGTCATGTGATGATATTCCCTCTTTTTGCAAGAGTAAAAGGGAGAAAATGGATAAGATAGATTTAGATCTAGAGAAAGGAAGCAAAGAGTTGAGCATGAATCCTAGCACCAACTCACTTTATTTATCTAAGATTAGATTTTTACAAGGGAAGCAATCCAAATTTTTATGTGGAGAGTGCCATATAAGAAATGAGGTGAATTCAATTTAAGAAAGGTTTCTACCTCATATGGAAGTAATGCAAAGTCACATACAAAATGCTAAGAATCTTGTAAAGGACTAGCACTTATCCATTGCAAACAATACTGTGAATATGACAACCAAGATAGAAATTAAAAAAAAGTACTTCACACCTTGAAGGCAAACTGGGACAACACAATGACAATCATTATCATATTGCACCATCCATTTATGAATGAATTTGGGATCCTCCTAGAGTTACAATTGAAAATCACTTCAAGTCATAGGTGAAAAAAATAAGGGTGAGTGATGCATGATCAAGTAAGATAGATCAAGTAAGCAAGCAATTGTATATGTTAAGTAAGATCAAGTAAGTAAGTGTATATGTATGTTGTCAAAATTTAAAACTTTGTTATATATATTCTTGTGTAATAAAGATGCAATTAGTCTAATGCTCAGTTCTAAGAAATCATTTTAAAAAAAAAAACTTTGTAAATGCAAGTACAATAGTATATATGTATAGACTGAGCTACAGGAATTTATTACATCCTAAGGGGGAGTACATATTTTTGAAGTCTCTATATGTCACATTTTGATCATGACAAAGTGTTTTTTCCACTAGTGCCAAATGGGGAGATTGTTGACCCTGAAGGCAATCTAGTATTGTTAGTTAGTGCAAAACACTTAGTCATTTATAAGGTAGAAATAGTGGGTTAACACTATGATTGAGCTAATCCATATAGGCCAAGTGATGTATATAATCAATTGTTGTTGAGTGGTAGTGACTATTGAGCAGATCAAGAGTCAATGGTTGTTGAGTCAACATACATGTCAAGTGTTATGGAAGTCAAATAGTTTAGTTAGAGCTGAGTATAGTTGAAGTCAAGTGACATCATGAAGAACCAATATGCATTGAGCATAAAAAAGGTATATGTGTCAAGTAACACAGTTTTGTATAAATATTTGGAATGACACAAACGTTGATGTGAACCATTTTGTCGAGTAAGGATTTTTTTTTTTAATGATTGAGGATAGATTCAAAGAGGTAATTATGCCTATATTTATGGATCATTAATCTCTATGTAATGAGATCAACCAATGAGAAAATTAGAAGGACTAAGTGAAAAAAAGGATGAATCTGGATTGTTGGTTGAGATCTAGAAACTTCTATGATAGTTATTTAAGCACGACTTCAAGTCAAATTTAGTTGTTACAAGTTAGAAGTTTGGATGCGAAGCTAGAGGAAAATTTAGTGTTGGGGAGTAGTAAGGTGACTAAGTAGTGTAGAGAGTAGTTATTGGATATGTATCACAAAGAGGTGATTAAAAATTGGAAAGAGGTGAGTTGTTATCAACATTTAGTGCAAACTGAAGTATCAAGGTACTATTACATTCTAATAGGTGTATCAGGGTAAATCTCTTAACATAGTGGTCCTAACAGGCCTATGTAAATCTCCTAACAGAGTTCTCACTTAATTGTGTAGTTAAAATCCTTTAATCAAGGTAGAAAACTTCATAGTATTGTAAGATCTTAATAGGGCAAACCCCTCACAAGGTAGATCGTCAGAAGTGATCAAACTTTGTAGTCCTAACAAACACACTTTATTGTTGCAATGGTGAAGATTTTGTGGGTGCCATCACCACCATAGTTTTACCTTCACCTTGGAGGGTTTTTGCATTACCACATCTTGAGTTATGTGTCGATTACATGTTTTTGTGTTTTTATTTATGCAAGTAGATGCTAGATCTAATATTACATGTTATGAATGGTTAAATGGTTGTTGCGGTGTGTGGTGAATTAAGTTTATATGATTTATATTTGAAGTGGTAAAAGTTTATAGTGATTTTGATTCACCCCCTGATTATCTCACTTTCCTATTATATTTCCAACACTTTTTTGAGGATTTCACCAAAATTTCATCTTGACCTTATCACTTCTTGATCTTATTTAAAAAGTGGCCTGCTCTAAAGGACTTACAAACACCACTAGTTGATGTTACCATATAGAATTTCATAGATTTGCTAGGTCCACTTAGTCTACGAGATTCTTTGCTACATTGATTAGAAAGTAATATTATAAAATGATTTGTTTAGGCATAACACTACCTTTCTTATTCAGTTCTCATTTATGTTATTATTTTTGTCTAATCTATGTCTTTTGATATCTTTTCTTTATTTTCTTGACTGGCTGATTGACACCTTCTTTTTATCCTTCCTCAATCCCGATTGATTCACTTGGTTCAACTATCTTATTTCACCTCCTTCAATAATTCCCACTTTAATATCATCTTTATTATTCAATTAACATCTCCAAATCAACTTCCAACTAGCAACCTAAAACTATCTTGAACATCTCCATAAATAGTCATTTCTATGCTTCCAAATACTTTCATTTATCACCACTTAATCACAATCATCGATCTCATATTCAATTAACTTAACCACATAGAAAATATAGCTTTTCATAGAACTTTGTGCTCTTCCTTATCCGTCTTTAATCTCCATCAATAGATCCTTATTGAATTTTCCCAATCATTGATCTTACAATAAACTTTGAATCCTTCCTTTGACCATATCAAAAATTCCATATTTCTATCAAAAGTTGACCTTATATTCTATTTCTTTTAACCTGTCCTTCCATTTGTTACTCGGTGAACATAACATTTCACTCAAGTAATATAGTACTGGCTTAGTACTAGACTCTCTTGAGAAATACTAAATTTCCCTCTTACTTGTCTATTTTCTTGGTGAATACTTAAGTCACTCAGTGAATACAATCTTCCTTCTTTAACCTTTTCACTCGATTAACCTTGCAAAGCTCAATACATTACAATATTACATGATTATACAATAATCATGTTGGAGCTACAATTGTTGTATTGTCATTGATGTCAAACCTATTGGTAAGACAAGTGCTAAACCTACTAGAGAGATATTTACTAATAGTGTAGAGTGCCATATCATTTGATTGATGAAGGGTATTTGAAAAGAAGAGATCATTAGATGACCTAGTGAAAGGTTGAGTTGATATGTGTAAGTGAGATGGAATTATGATGGGCACTTGATAAGTTAGTACTTGAAAAGATAATTTATTGTTTAGTAAATACATGAAGTGTATGAGAATATTTGATGAAGTTAAGAGTTGAAACAAGTCATAATGACAAGCTTGACCAAGTATTAGTGTTGTGTGGTCATTAAAGGAGTTGAAGAAAAAGATTAAGGAAATTTAGAATTGTCAAGAAGAATAGTGTTGGCTAAGTATCTATATTGGCTGAGTGATAGAGATTACCAAGTGATAGTATAAACCAAGTTGTACAGTGCTAACTGAGCGAGACCATTTAGTGATAATTGAGTGATCTAGTGAAGATTTAGCATAAAACATAGTGATGACTGAGTGACAACAAAAGAACAATTTATGAGAGAATCAAGATTTGTAGTTGAAATCTTGGAATAAGCAAAATATGTTGACGATAAGGATTGATGAGTTATATTATTTAATGCAAGGAAAGGATTAGTTGAGTGATGAAAGACTAAGATTTGAGAAGATGTTTCTAGAAGTTTTGAGAAGAGAAGAAGACCAAGAAGGTGGACATATTCATTGAATGTTTTGGATTTGATCATAAACCTTAAGATCTACTACTATGATTAAGCAGAAAAGATCAAAGATACCTATTTAAGGAGGTATTTGACATGTTTTAGAGGGTTGTTGGACTGGAAAATTGCAAAGATAAGTGGTCAGTAGACTTGTAAGGATTTGTGTGAAGTTTGTGAGGTGAAGGATTTCTTGAAGAGTTGCCAAGTAGATATGTGATAATGAGAATGATAGAGTCCAATCAATGAACCAGAGTTGAGCCAAACATAGATATGAGTTGTATGTTATCATATCAAAGTTTCACTGTTACTTTCTAACCATTATAATAGTTGTAAAATCCTTTTGATAAGGTTGACCTAACAGTCATTTGTAAATCCTTTATTCAAGGTGATATTCTAATGGAATGTTCTTAAGTCCTTCAACAAGGCCACTCCTAATAGGGTGATTAAATACCTTAATAGGGTCACACCTGATAGTGTGTTTTGTAACCTTTAACATGGTTGGTTCTAAGAGAGCTCACTTCATAAGAGTGAAAAAATGGTTGCATGTTACTGGTGTTTTTTCCCAAATTGGGTTTCCACATTAAATATTGATGTCAAAAATTGTGTGGATATTTGTTATGTGTTTATGCTACTTACTATTTTTAAGTTTAAGTTTATTGCTAACTATGATAAGATTCTACAAGTTGGCACATATAGAACAAAGAGCTATAATGGAATGAATATGTTGGATTAAAGTGAATAGTTTTAATTAGTGAGTTATTGGGTTAAGATTTTGGAAGTTTCAAGTGTTTGATTTGTACATTAGGACCTGGGGATAATTGATTCACCCCCCCTCTCAATTATTCCAAATATTGTAACACATCAAACCACCATTACATTATCACTATCCAACTCCTTCAAGTTCTCATTATATACCATACTTATTAACTCTCTCCTCAACATACTTTCTTCAAATCCTCTTCATCAATTATAATGATATAGAACTCTACCGAGTTAGCATAGTGTCTAGACAACTAAGACTTTGACATCAATGGCAACATACCAACTGATATGACTCTTTTACATATATTTATAACATTACCAATTACATTATTAGTTGGGGCCAATGAAAGGGATTAGAATAATGACCAAATAGGAGGAAAAGAAAGGGAAGGTGAGGTAAAACTCACCAACAAGAAGACAGACATGATGAAGACACCTCCTTGCATGCAAACAAATACAAAACCTCAAAGACCAAGATGCAGCAAAGCAACAAACATGGAGACACAAAAGCATAGAATGAAGAAAATGACTAGCCCTCTTCCTTATATAGCCATCTAAAGTAATTATATCAGCCTCAAAAGGCTAAACACACTTGGAGGAAGTAGACCTTTTGGGGGTCATCAAATCGTGACAAGTAAAAAAGATGCAGGTGAAAGATCAAAAGTAATCCCAAACCCTCAGATGTATCAAGGGTATCAAAGGATCATAACTTTGATAATCTTGATGAGTCTAAATATTCCAAAGGACCAAGAGAGTGAATCAAATATGTCATAGTGCACAACCATGACAAGTCTAAAAAGTACAATTTTTTAAAGGGACTTAAGTAAAATAAAAGGGAAAAAAGCCCATAAACAAAAAACCCCAAAGACAAAAATGGCCAAAGTAGACCTAGGTAATCCAAGGAGACTCTTATCTATTAAAATCACTCATGAGTGATATCATTTGACTTATTAGAAGGATACAAGTTATGAGGCAAGAATGCATAAATGAAAAATGGGGTCCCCATTTGCAAAATAAAAAATGGGGCATGCATTGTAGAACTACAACAAGATCCATGACGATACTAGTTTTTTTTCTCATGATAATAATCCTATCATGGAGAATAAGTCTTCTCACTCTTCCCACGATGAAGATGAAGCCTCAAGAGTTCCCTGTTCCAAGTGGACAAGCTTTCTCATGAGTTTGATAAGTTGTAAAATTGGCTTGTGTAAGAGAATACAAATCCTGATAGTTTTTATGCTATTGAGGCTTTTAAGAAGCTTATTAATCATGATGATAATAACATTTCAGTTTTGCATTGTATATCTCATCTTATTAATACTCATGTTAAGTCTTTGATCAAATTTTCTCAAGAGCTAGGATACACTCATCCTTCCATAACCTTTGAACCTTTCATTCCTATTTCAATCTCTATTCCTAGCATTCCAACTTATGTGCCACCTTTTGTGATGACTTCTAACAAGTCTCTAATCCTTTAAGTGTTGGTCTTTCTAACCCCACATGCACTGCTAATATTCCTCCTACTTCCATACCTTCTTCATTGTCATCATACAATGTTGTGCCTATAATATGTTTCAATCCTCTTCCTACTTCTTCTAATCCTCCACAAACATCTTTGAATATTCCCTCCTCTTCCTACAATAACATTTCTAACACATCTAATGTTTCTATTCCTACTATTGCATCTTATAATTCCACTATTAGTAGCTTGGTTCAAATTGTCACCACTTTACAATAACAAGTGGTTCAATTTACTCAATCTAAGTACAAAATTCCTACATGTGATATTTTTAATCCCTTTTCTTAGACATCATTTGTACTACTATCATGCAACACATTAAGACACCCCTTCTCGAGACTTATTGTGGTAAAGGTGATCACGTGATTTATGTTAGGACTTTTGAAACTATATGTAGTGATTTTTGTCATGATTATAGGGTCATGTCTGTTGGAAACTTAAAATTGGAATAATTATTGTTTTGTCATTGATGTCAAATATACTAGTAAAACATGTTGTTATCATATCTAAATCTCATAGCTATTTGATTTATGAAGAGGATTTGAGAGATTTCTCATAACAATTGCACCTAAGAGGAAAGATTGAGTTATGAAAATGCAGCTACAATAGACATTTGATTAGTTAGATTTTGATAAGACAAAGTGATTGTTTATATAATGGATGTAAATCTTAACTAAGAAATAGAGTAAAATATTAAGGAATGCTGAGTGATGCTAGTATCAACCAACTTCTAGTGCAAGATGAGCAAATCTAGCATTGCCCGAGCATCAGTATCAATCCAAGCTTGTTGATGCTGAGCCAATTAGTTATAAAATGACCAAGTGATTAAGTGATGATAGAGTGTCAAAACTTAGTGATTGTTGAGTAATAGTATTTTGAATGTATTTGAGGAATCGTGATGTCCAACTGACTCAGTTGATTTCTTGGGATATGGAAAGCATGTTTAAGATAAGATTGATGAGTTGGATCATTTAATTCAAGGAGAGGATTAGGTATAATACCTATGATCAAATTCAATGGATGAGAAGCTTCTAGAAAAGAAGGAAAATGGACAGATACAATGAACTTGATGAACTAGATCACAAACCCCAAGATCTACAGTGATCATGGAAAATGACAAAACCGTAATTACCTATTTAAGGAGGTATAGAGACACACTTTAAAAAAATGTGCAAAGAGAAAGGTGGAATAGAGGCACACAAGGGTCAATACACAAGTGTGTGTGAGAGCAAAAAAAGAGGAAGAAAATGTTGCTGATATTCACAAGTAAATATGAGCAGAAGGCTTGAGTTTGATGTAGAGAAGATTGACTGCTTGAAGTGTTTTCAAGCAAGTTAAGAGACAAAATTGATAAGGTGGACTTATCAGTGAATATCATATGAACCGAACAATGTTCTGAAACTACAAAAGTGAGTTGTAATCATACAAATCAAAACCTTAATATTTTCTTTCTAATAATTGTAAACAGTTTGTATTCAAATCATTTTTATCAAAGGTTAACCTAATAGTCATTTGAAGGACTTAGCCATCTATGTAAATAATTTAGAAAGGTGACATTCTAAATGGAATGATCAAAGCCCTTTGGCTAGGCCACTCCTAATAGGGCGATTGAATCCTCTAAATAGGTCACATTTAATAGTGTGTATTCTAATGACAGGATGATCATGGATAGGATGACTAGACTTTGGGCCTGAAGTAGGATAATGATGAAGGAAAGGAGGATGCAATAGAATATGGGGACCCATGAGATTTTTTGCCGCATCTAGGAGAAAAAGATAATACTACTCCAAAACCAAGGGCATCTGGAGGGACCCTAGTGTTAGGATAAACCACGGACAGAAATAAAAACTACATGCAAATATAACCAATAACAAAAATAATAGAACACACAGAAATGAACACAAGGCACCAAGATTTAACGTGGTTCACCCAATCCCTGGGCTACGTCCACCAAACAACAAGTCCGATCTTATTACAATCCAGTGATTATAACCTGATTACAATCCGTAATCCCTTACAGCTCAATACCGCCGCAAGAACCAATTTCGTATCACCACATATCAAAAATACCCAACCCTAAGCCCTTTTTATACAAGTATTAAACCACTTTAGGGTTATAACATGTCGGCCATATGTCGGCCATAATATGTCGGCTACCATGTCGATGTCGGCTACTTCCAAAATTTTTTTTTTTCGGGGCGATGCCCCGAATCCCACTATTTATGAAGTATGTACAGTACTTTCCTGATCAGTCACCACAATCTAACAATCTCCCACTTGGGGACTGATCAGGCTCCACACTAAACAACAATCTCCCACTTGGAGACTGATCCTGTAGCAATACAACTACCGCATGGGGCTCCCACTGGATCAAACCACCCTGGACTCTGCTGTTCTTTTATTCACATTTAGTCTAAAAGACCAACTGAAGCTGAAGAGGAGTTCAGCTTCTCCCTTGTGACAACCTTTGTCAACATATCTGCTGGATTTTCATTGGTATGTATCTTCTCCAGCTTTAACTGTCCATCCTCCAAAACTGACCGAATGAAATGGTACCGCAACTGTATGTGTTTGGTCTTAGAATGCAGAGCTGAATTCTTAGCAAGATGAATGGCACTCTGACTATCTGTGAACAAAAAATTATCCTTCGGAGGATGTCCCAATTCTTCCAAGAAGAACTGAAGCCATATCATCTCTTTGGCGGCCTCTGTAGTAGCAACATACTCTGCCTCTGTAGTGGAGAGAGCATTAATCTTCTGTAGCCTAGAAACCCAGCTCACGGCTGCCCTACCAATAGTAAAGACATAACCTGTAGTACTCCGCCTGGTATCAATATCCCCAGCCAAATCTGAGTCAACATAGCCCTGTAAATCAGTAGTAGAGCCCCCAAAGTGTAAACACTTATTGGATGTTCCTCTCAAATATCTGAGAATCCACTTGACAGCAGTCCAATGCTCAAAACCTGGATGACTCATATACCTGCTAACGACTCCCACTGCATGTGCAATATCTGGCCTAGTGCATACCATAGCATACATCAAACTTCCTACAGCTGAAGCATAGGGTACCTTGGACATCTTATCCTCCTCTTCCTGTGTCTTGGGACACATCTCCTTAGTCAATTTCAAATGACCAGGTAAAGGTGTGCTGACAGCTTTAGCATTCTCCATAGAGAAACGTTGCAACACCTTCTCAACATAATCAGCTTGAGATAGCGTCAATGTTCTGTTCTTCCTATCTCTGCAAATCTTCATACCAAGGATTTGTTTTGCTGCCCCCAAATCCTTCATAGCAAATGCATGTGCTAATTGGCGTTTCAGCCCCTTAATATGATCCATGTTAGACCCAGCTATAAGCATATCATCAACATATAAACATAAAATAATGTAACTATCATCATCCAACCTCTTAAAATAAACACAGTAATCTGAATGACACCTATTATATCCATGCTCATGCATAAAACTGTCAAATTTCAGATACCATTGCCGAGGTGCTTGCTTCAGGCCATATAAACTTTTCTTCAATTTGCACACTAAGTTCTCCTTACCTTTGACCTCAAAACCCTGTGGCTGAGCCATATATATTTCTTCATCCAAATCACCATGAAGAAAGGCTGTTTTAACATCCATCTGCTCTAAATGCAAATCTTCAGTAGCCACAAGACTTAAAACAGTACGAATAGAAGTCATTTTAACAACAGGAGAAAATATTTCATCAAAATCAATTCCTTTTTTCTGTGCAAATCCTTTTACAACTAACCTGGCCTTAAATCTTTTCTTACCTCCTTCCTCTTCTTTCAACCTGTAAATCCATTTATTCTGTAAAACCTTTTTACCTACAGGCAACTTGCACAAATCCCATGTCTTATTTTTCAGCAAAGAGTCCATTTCATCTTTCATTGCAGACTCCCACTGAATCTTAGCATCCACCTGCACAGCTTCATCATAACTTTCAGGTTCACCAGCATCAGTAAGTAAAATAGAATACAAAGAGGGAGAAAACCTTTGTGGAGGTCTAATTGGCCTTGTTGACCGTCTAACATTCACTGGTGTATGTGGTATTTGTTGTTGTGGTTGTTGCACATCATGAGGAATGGCTGGAACATCAACTTTTGGAGTATCATCCAGCACTACATAATCATCTTCTTTCTTCTCATGTTGTTGCAACAGATCTTTGTACAAAACTTTTTCATTGAATATGACATCCCGACTTCTTATAATTTTATGATTTTCAAAATCCCAAAGCCTATAACCAAATTCATTAATGCCATATCCAACAAAGACACATTTCTTTGATTTAGCTTCTAGCTTGGTTCTATTTTCAGAGTCTATATGAGCAAAAGCTTCACAACCGAAGGTCTTGAGAAAAAAATAACTCACCTTCTTACCAGTCCATGCTTCCTTTGGAATACCACAGCCCAAAGGAGTAGAGGGACCTCTATTAATCAAATATACTGCAGTATTGACAGCCTCCGCCCACATGTTTAAGGGCAACCCAGCATGCAACCTCATGCTCCTTGCGCGCTCCATTATAGTCCTGTTCATGCGTTCAACCACTCCATTTTCCTGTGGAGTCCTTGGAACAATTTTTTGTCTACGAATACCATTAGTGGAGCAATAATCTTCAAATTCATGACTGCAATACTCACCACCATTATCAGATCTAAGACATTTTAATTTCTTACCAGTCTCATTTTCAACCAAGCATTTCCATTTCTTAAAAGTTTGAAATACATCAGATTTCTGTTTAAGGAAATAAACCCATACTTTTCTAGTTGCGTCATCAATAAATGTAACATAATAATGAGAGCCACCAAGGGAAGATACCTGAGCCGGTCCCCATACATCTGTATGCACAAGTTCTAATTTCTCCTTTTTGTTTTCCTTCCCTGTCTTTACAAAACTCACTCTCTTTTGTTTTCCATACACACAACTTTCACAGAAATCCATATTCACACATTTTAGACCTGGTAAAACTTTCCTTGAATGAAGTACTTTCATACCTTTCTCACTCATGTGCCCAAGTCTATTGTGCCACAACGCTGTATCAGAATCCACAGCAGCTATTTGTTCTCCCTGCTCATCTGCAGTAATTGTTCCTGAATATTCATTTTTCTCTGAAACAATCAAAGTAGAAGGAACAATATGACCTGTACAAAGATATAAGGTGCCTACTTTCACACCTTTTTCTACTACAAGGGAACCTTTTGAAACCTTCCAATTTTTATCATTAAAAGTAACTACACAACCCTCATCACCGAGTTGCCCTACTGAAATTAAATTTCTACTTAGTTTTGGAACATGTCTTACCTCATGTAGTAGCCAATGATTCCCATTCTGCAACTTAATCTTAATTTTTCCCTTTCCAACAATCTGACAGGGTTCATTATCCCCCAAATAAACAAGCCCAAAATCCCCTTGGACATAATCAATGAAATAACCTCTATGAGGTGTAGCATGAAAAGAAGCACCAGAATCTAAAACCCATGAATCATCAACACTCTCTAAAGACAGAAGCAAAGCATCCTCTTCGGATTTGTTACTTACCACATTTGCCTCTTTGTCTCCATCTGATTTATCTCCTTCATTTTTCTTTCGAGTCCAGCAATCTTTCTTTTTGTGCCCTGGTTTCCCACAGTACCAGCAATCATTTGGTCCTCTCGATTGAGACCTCCTCCCCTTTGACTTTCCTCTTGATTTCCCACGATTTCCAGAGTTACTTCCTCTTTCAGTCGTTCTGCCCCTGCTTTGTGCATTTAAAGCACTTCCTGATGTAGATCCACCTGAGGATTTTCTACGAGTTTCCTCACTTAAAATAACACCGATCACATCATCATATTTTAGGGTACTAGATCCAGGAACAGAATTACTCACCGCCATTACCAAGCCATTCCAGCTTTCAGGCAAAGAACACGAAATCAAGAGAGCCCTAATTTCTTCATCAAAATTGATACCCACAGAAGATAATTGACTAGTAATAGTATTAAAGTCATTTAAATGATCTGCAACAGATCCACCTTCTGCCATTTTCATATTAAATAAACGCTTCATGAGAAATACCTTATTTGAAGCGGAGGGCTTTTCATACAGTGTCGCTAGGGTTTTCATCAAATCTTCTGTCGTCTTTGCTTTTGTAATATTAAATGCCACCGATGGTGCCAAGCATAACCGAATGCTTCCAAGTGCCTTTCTGTCCAAAAGATCCCATTCAGCCTCTGACATAGTTCCCTGATTCTTGGCTTTTCCTTCCAACGGCTTCCACAAATCCTTCTGATATAAATAGTCTTCCATTTGCATCTTCCATAACTGGAAGTTCTGCCCATTAAACCTATCAACCCTTAGCTTACCATCATCTGCCATTGCTCCCACTCAACTGTGAGACTCCCACTTAACCGTGAGACTTTCCTGCAGAGGATAACTGAGAAACAACTAGGCTCTGATACCACTTGTTAGGATAAACCACGGACAGAAATAAAAACTACATGCAAATATAACCAATAACAAAAATAATAGAACACACAGAAATGAACACAAGGCACCAAGATTTAACGTGGTTCACCCAATCCCTGGGCTACGTGCACCAAACAGCAAGTCCGATCTTATTACAATCCAGTGATTACAACCTGATTACAATCCGTAATCCCTTACAGCTCAATACCACCGCAAGAACCAATTTTGTATCACCACATATCAAAAATACCCAACCCTAAGCCCTTTTTATACAAGTATTAAACCGCTTTAGGGTTATAACATGTCGGCCATATGTCGGCCATAATATGTCGGCTACCATGTCGATGTCGGCTACTTCCAAATTTTTTTTTTTTCGGGGCGATGCCCCGAACCCCACTATTTATGAAGTATGTACAGTACTTTCCTGATTAGTCACCACAATCTAACACCTAGGGGCCTGGGGTCGATGGACCAATTTGTTCAGAGTCAAACCATCGAATAAATCCTCCTTCCCTAAGATTATTGATAAATCAAATAAATTTTTTCCTTAGAAGTACCTACATTCTGAGCATGGAAGCTACTCTATTGGGTAAGTTCATTGGCCCTCAACCAAACATTGACTTGGTTCAAATCTTTGCTAGAAATAAGTGGGAGTTGAAAGGACATGTTGAAGTAATGACTATGGCTAAAGGTTTTATGTCTTTTGAGTTTTCTTGCCTAGAAGACTACTCAAGGATTCTCTGTGTAGGAAACTGGTTGATGGGAAAGTCTACTCTCATACTACAAAAGTGGACATCCACCCTTGACCTCAATAATGATTTCCTGACCCAGATCCTAATCTGGATAAGATTGCCAAAACTTCCCCTAGAATACTTGCATGAATATGTGTATGATGGCATTGCTAACTTTTTTGGGGAGTTGCTATCTATTGACCTAGTTACTACAGCCAAGAAAAGACTCACATATGCCAGAATATGAGTTGGAGTGGTCAAGGGTTAGGATATGCCTCAAGTGATCAAGTTTCAATCAAGATTGGGAAGGTGAGTGCAATAGATAGATTATGAAAATGTACTTTTTGCTTGCTTCCATTGCAAAAAGGCAGGACACAAAGCAAAAGTGTGCCCTATTTTTATATAGAAGGAAAAAACTTGCAAGGCTCAAAATAAAAAAGGGAAAAGTAAAGATAGTTCATTAGTAGGGACCTTGACCCTAGGGGATCTAACATCTAGAATGGCATTATGAGGACGAAGAGTATAGCATTTGAGAAAGCAAAATGGAAACTGGGTAATGGAGAAAACATAAATTTCTAGCATGATGACTGGCTAAGACAAGGGGCCTTTTTGGAATATAGAGACATTTAATAGATGGGCTAACTCTTGTATGGAAAGATTTGGGAGCAAAGTGAGTGACTACATGACTCATAATGAGTGGGTTAATCTGACCAAGATATCCCTGGATCTCAAGCCGCTGATGGACATGGTTAGCCATATACCTTTGTCCCACAATAAGGATGCCATTATATGGAGGGAAACTAAGAATGAAAACTATATCATAGCCTCTAACTACAAGATGATGCAAAATAATGGAATTAACCTTGTTTGGGCCAATGCCTGGTATCCAGGTCTTATCCCCAAAATTAACATTTTTTTATGGATTATGCTCCAAAATCATATTTTTACGATGGAAAACCTCACCAAGAGGGGGAATATGATGCCCAAAAGATGCATTTTTTACAAAAATCATAGTGAAAGTGTGGATCATATCTTTATACATTGCCACTTTGCTATTGATATTTGGTCTTATTTCCTATCTTTTTTCAATATGACTTGGTGTTTTCCTATCAACACTATGGATCTCTTTGAACAATGGCACCATGGGTTTTATGGGGATAGGATCAAGGACTTGTGGAAATGGACCTTGCCTCATGTTTGTTGGGAAGTGTGGAAAGAGCAAAACAACAAAATTTTTAGGGAGAAAGAAACAAATGCTAAATGTGTCTTCCACAAAAGCCTTAATGTTTTGTTAGAAAACTACTCTACTATTTAAGGTCCTAGCCCCTTTCTCAACACAAAGGGTATGTATACTAATAAGAGGAAATATTTTAGATGGACTCTACTGCATGAGGGTTGGCACAAAGAAAAATTTGATGGGGTGACCAAAGGCAACCCGAGAATGGAAAGGGTGGGAGGTATCATTAGAAATGCACATGGAAAAGGGATTGCCACTATGTCAGCTTTTATGGGCATACAAACTAATCATTATGCAGAGGTGATTGCAGCTCATCAAATAATCAAACTGGCTTGGAACATCAGAGTAAAAAAATTTGGCTAGAAGGAGGTTCAAAGAATATTATAGATTTTTTTAATGAGAAGAATGAGCCTATGTGGATGATCAAGACTATCATTGAGGACTACATTCAACACCTTAAGACTTTTGATAAAACTTATGTAGCTCATGAGTATGGGAAGCCAATCAAGTGGCTGATAGGTTGGCCGATTGGGTAGTCAAAAACAATGAAGTGGCAAAGTGGACAGATGAGCATACTTTTCCATGAGATATTATTGAGCTAATTGAAAAGGAAAGGATCTCGAGTAGATTGGGAATCATAAAAGGCACATTATGATAGTTTATAAGTTATGGGAAATATGTTGAAATATGATGTGTGAGTATGAAAGCAAGTGTACTTTTCACATTAATAATATCCATCATCGCACTTTGAGGATTGTTTTTGGACATAAAGTACACAATGTGAAAATAAGTTTCACGAAAATGACTAGTTCCAATGATAATCTGGCTTTGAAGATTATTAGTACCACAAGAAAAGCTTGTAGAGAGGAAGAAATTATGGTGGGGGAAAGACATACGAGGGAACCTGAGGATGAAGCTCAGAAGAACACAAATGCTCTAAGGTGTGGAGCATTTTGAAAAAAGGAAAAGTTACAAATTTCATTGAACAAGTTCATGGGTGGAAACCCTCTGTTATGTGTAGCATGGTTAAGAACTAGAATGAGGGGATTGTAAAGGTTGATGGTGTGGATTTCATGGTGATGGAGGATGTTATCTCTGTAGTGACTAGTATACCCATCATGGGGAATAAATTCTATAGAGATATAAAGATTTATGGGTAGGTTGTGGTAGAATTCACCAAAGGTTTGGAGGAAAAGAAGTCCTTAGTGAAGAAAGGGTACCTACTACCTATTGATCTCCATTAAGCCATTATGGAGGTTTGTGCTAAGGGTTATAATCAAGCACATTTTCCTCAACACAAGATTCAGTAGTCTCTATACCCCCCATTTTGTGCTTCTTAACCATTTTAGGTATGGGGCGAAGATATCTATTCCTTTCTACCTTTACTCATTTATTAATGAAAATATTAATGACTATAAGTAAAAGCACTCAAGTAATCCAACCTTCCATGAGGGGCTCTTTTTGTTAATCTACGAATTTTTTAAGGCTAGGTCAATGGGGAAACAAATCAAGAATAGGAAGGTGGGGAAGAAGGGTAGAGATGATTCAGATGAGTCAAGAGAGGACTATACTCCTTTAGACATTGATGACAGCCAAAAGATGCACTCGGTCATGGAGGAGGAAGCTACTCCATAGTTCAATATTGGGAAAAAAAGTATCAAAATGGAGAGAAAGGAGATAAAAGTAATTACCGAACCTAAACAGGGTTTTGAGATATCTTCTGATAGGGATTACAATGAAAGAGAAGAGGGCATGGACATGGAGGGCAACAACATTGATGGGGAAGAGGAGACCTATCTCAGAGAAGGGAAGGGCATAAAGAGGAAAGGAGGTAAGAGAAACATGTAATGTCCCCACTTATTAGGACGAATTTACATATATAAATTATTAGCAACATAAATTATTAAATTCAATTCTAGCAATTGATAACTAGGGATTCGCTATAGGAAGTAATTTTTTTGAGCCTTAGGGAAATTTGGCCATAGTGCCACCATTTGTGGGCTGATCCTCTTAAATGAAGTATGGAAAACTTGGTAGCACCTTTTTCTGTCATAAGATTATAGGATAGATATGTATCTAACTTTTGGACCCATGATTGACCAGTTTCTTCTCTCGTCCCATTAAAACATGATAATTTTACCTTATTTACCTTCTTTTGAAGATCTTCATCTACATGATGTTTCTTTTTATTTTTGATGAGTTTAGATTCAAAGTATTCTTTAAAGGGAATAAGTTGTCGAAGATTAGGATCCAAGCTAACATACATTTGTGCAATTTCTTCCACACTATTAGAGATTGTTCCATTATCTGCAATGGGTTCTTCTCTCCGAATGAATGAGGGTAATGTTTCTCGTGGGACTGAAATTTGTGATGAGGATTCATTTTCCTCATGATGTTCCATTTGTGAGTTAAATCTCTCATTATTATTATTATTGCTTAATTTTTATATAGCTTAGAATAGTACCTTATTGGAGTTTTTATTTCTTTCAAATCTATCATTAGTTTGTTCTATAAAGTTCCTTACTTCTTGGGCTAGTTCTATTTCCATTGTTCTTTAAGGTGTGATGATGCATGGACTAACTAGTTCCATAGGATGATAGGATTATGCTTTGATACCACTATAATGTCCGCACTTATTAGGAAAAATTTACATATAGAAATTATTAGCAACATAAATTATTAAATTCAATTCTAGTGATTGATAACTAGGGATTCCAACACTTCTACACATCTTTGAGGATCCTTAATTTGGCTTCCTAACCCTTTAGGAGGACCCCTTGTGTTCATGAGGAATGACCTTTGATTATTTTGCAGTCTTCCCTGAAACTACCTTTCAAGTCAGGCTTCATAATCCTTTGGGAAGACCCTCTATGTTCTTCAGAATGATCCTCGATTAGTTAGCCATTATCCTTCAAAGAACTACAAGATTATCTTAACACATCTACTACATATCTCTTCAATAGTTTCATATTAAGTGTTTAATGTATATCAATACTCTTCCTAAAATAATTTATGTTTATTATTATTTCTATTCACCTCTATTGTGAATCCTAGTCATAATACAATGGATCTTAACAATCCTCATATTCAAATGGTATAAAATGGACTATTACTATATGCTAGCAATAGTACTATTATGAAATAACTAAATATAGCTTACATTTAAATATTCTTAATATAAGGAAATACTACTTCATATATAATTTAATGCTCCTAACCATACTATTACTCCTAAATGAGGAGTGCAACATACATATCTACTTACCTTGACCAACAATGATGCGGGGCTTAATGTTATTTTATTGTCCACTTTGTAAGGACGTGTTCACGCTTATGTGGAGTTCACCATTTCAAACCTCCCCTCATACCTTGGTGGCTTCATAGAATAGGCAGAGTATGATAGTCAAACATGGTGGCTCCATGTAGGACAATTTAGACTGATTTTTTGTGATGCCTGGTCAATAGATTACCCAATTTCGTGGGTCCTTGATAGTTGGTGGTCAACTTTCCTTGGTTGATGGTGATACTCATACCTCCTTTAATGTCTGCCTGTCCTTTCTAATGTCATGGGTGGTTTATGTATGCTCCCCAGAGTACATGGATCTGTACATAGCTAGCCATGAATGGCCTCTTTTTGTTATGCTATCCCATTTTTATATGCGATATGGCTATGGGTCGCGACCCTTGGTTGGAATAATTTATCTTTTAATGTTAAGTAGACCCATATTCCTACTTGTGAAATATGATTTAGCCATTTATTTAAGTAGTATATTTATTATTCATTTTTAAGCATATGTGATCATTATTTATTTGTAAACGTATGCGATCATAATCAATTAAATGAATATTACTTAGATAATCAATAACCACAAGTGTATTCTTATTTGTACATTTATAAATTTTGATCATTATTATATTCAAATATTAATAATCATATTATTTGATATACTTATTACTTGATACATGATTAATGAAATATTTTTATCAATTTGGGCTCATGAGAAAACATTACCATTAAAATGCTGGCCAAAAGAGAGGAGGAATATGAGGACAAGACTTTTAGGGGTGGGAAAAGAGGGAGAGACTTTGAATCCAATGAGGAAAATTAGGAGGTGGGGAAGGATGGTGTTGAGGAGGATAAGAAACAGGGGTGTGGGGAAGAGCACAAGTAGGATCTTGAGGAATTGGGATCCAAACATTACAAATGCATGATTACGAGCAAAGATAGGAATGTGGTGTGGAGGAATTTTGATACCATTTCTGTAAGGATGGGGATCAATAGAGAGATGATTAGAACTATGGTAAAGGAGAATAAAGAGGGAAAAATTCAAATGGAAGAGCTGATTGACCTGATCCTTGTAATTTTAAGTGACACCACTAAAGAAAATCCTCAAATGGATGTGCTCAACAATGCTAAAAATAGTGTGGTGGATAGCTATCGAAATATTAAATGGATTTTCCATGAAATTAAGGACCTCAAATATAAAGTGAGTAGTTTGGAGAGGAAGAATTATAACTTATAGAATAGGAAAACAGAGGAGGAAAAGGATATAGATAATAGAGTGGAGGAAGTAAAGAGTAGGATTCCAACCATTGAGAGCTCTATGCATAATATTGTTGAGAAAAGCTACAACATCCTCAAAGAAGCTAATGAGAACATAAAAGTGCTTATTAACAAAATTGAAGAACATAAGGCCAAAAAAGAGGATGATCCTTCTCCTAATAGTGCCAAAACTAAATAAGCCTGACAATGCTATGTGTAAACAATGTCAATTGGGAAAAATGACCAAGTCTAGTTTCAAGAGAAAAATGTATACATTTAGTGAAATTTTGGAATTGGTTCATACTAACCTATGTGAACCTATTGATGTTCAAAGCTATTACAGAGATAAGTATTTCATTCTATTTGTGGATGACTATTTTAGGATGATGACTATGATGTTTCTTAAAGCTAAATTTGATGCTTTTCAGTTATTCAAGTGGTATTTGGGCATAGTTGAAAAATAAACATGGAAGAGTATAAAGTGTTTGAGATCCGATAGAGGTGGTGAATTCATTTCCAATGAGTTTAATACATTTTGCAATGATAGAGGAATTAAAAGACATACGTCAACACCAAGGACCCCTCCTCAAAATGGGATAGCTAAAAGGAGAAATGGATCAATAATGGATTGTGCAATAACATTGATGATGGAGAAGAATATACTACAAAAATATTGGAGAGAAGTTTTTAGTACTACTGTCTATACCCTAAATAAATTACAAGTCAAGAAAGGTACAAATGCTACACCTTTTGAACTATGGTATGGATATGCTCCTAATGAAAATATTTCAAACTCTTTGGAAGTAAATGCTATATATTGAAAGATAATAGGAATGGAAAACTTGATGCAAAGAGTGATGAAGGTATATTTATAGGGTATTCCACCAAGAGTAAAGCTTACAAATGTTTAAATCTAACACTAACAAAGTTGTGGAAAGTGTAAATGTGAGAGTTGATTATTTTGTAGAAAGAAATGACCTTACATGTAAAGAAGAACCTGAAGATTAAAGTACATTCATCTATGTGGATGATGATGCTCCAAGTACTCCAAATGAACAAGAAAGCCAAGCTACAGTTTCTCAGTAGATAGGAAATGATGAGGTGCAACAACAAGTTGTTGAGCAATAGATAGTGGGTGCCGAGCAATAGGCTGAAGGTGCTGAGTTATAGACAAGAAATGTCGACCATTAGAGAGACAATGGCAAGTATGCTGAACTTGGACTAGAACATGAACAAAGAAGAGAAAATGATCTTGAGATTATTTTTCAAGATGAACCTATTGAAGAAATCCAAAGTAGACCACCTGTACTACACAAGTATGTACGAAGACATCATAAACCTAAACAAATCATTGGAAATGAAGAATCTGCTATTATGACAAGAAACAAACTCAAAGATGATACATGCTTACTTTGTGAATTTGAACCCAAATCAGTGAAGGATGCTCTAGATAATGAAGATTGGATTTAGGAAATGAATGAATAAATTGAAAAAATTTAGAAGAACAATACTTGGACCTGAGTACCAAGACCAAAAGATAAAAATGTTATTGGAACAAAACGGGTTTTCAAGAATAAGCTGAATGAAAATGGTAAAGTAACAAGGAACAAGGCATGACTGGTATGCAAAGGATATTCTCAAGAAGAAGGAGTTGACTATGGAGAAACTTTTGCTCCTATTGCAAGATTTGAAGGAGTTAGAACTCTGCTTGCATACTCAACCTACAAATTCATAAAGGTATATCAGATGGATGTCAAATCTGTATTTTTGAATGACATACTTGAGGAAGAAGTGTACATTGAACAAACTGAAGGATTTGTGGACCTAGACAAGAAGAATATGGTATGTAAACTAAACAAAGCTCTTTAGGATTGAAACAAGCCCCAAGAGAATGCTATGAGAGATTGCACAATTATTTGGTCAAGATTGGTTTTGAAAGGACAAATGATAACAATAACCCATCTTTGAAGTCTTGAAAGAACAATGAAGTTCTACTATCTAAAATCTTTGTTGATGACATTATATTTGGAGGAAAAGAAGCACTTTACAAATCATTTTTTGATGAAATGAAAGGAATTTGAGATGTCTATGTTTGTAGAAATCAAATTCTTTGTTGGATTGTAAGTATGTCAAATGAAGTTTGGTATTTTCATTACTCAGTCCAAATATATCAAGGAGATGCTAAAAACTTTTAGAATGGAAGAATCAAGACTAGTGAGCACACCTATGTCTACAGGACATAAGTTATGTAGAAATGATGAATTTGTTGATGTGAACTAGACACTATATAGATCCATGATTGGAAAATTTAAATATGTTGTTCATAGTAGACCTAATATTGTATTAGCTATTGGGATAGTTTCTAGATTTTTAGCAAATCCTAAGGAGAATCACATGATGACATTGAAAATGATATTAAGATATTTGAAAGGGACAAAATACTATGGATTGTATTACAAGAGAAGTGAAAGATTTAAACTAAAGGTATTCACTAACTCTGATTGGGCAGGGAATATTGACAACAAAAGAAGCACTAGTGGAGGTGCATTCTTTCTAGGAAAGATTTGGTGTCATGGACAAGCAAGAAACAAAATTGTGTTTCTCAATCGGTAGTTGAAGCTGAGTATTTGGAAGCTGCAATGAACTGTTCAAAAATTATGTGGATCAAGCAACTGCTCAAAGGAATGAGAGAAGAGATTATAGATCCAGTGGTTATTTATTGTGACAACACAAGTGCTATTAATATTTCAAAGACTATAGTGATGTACGCTAAAGCAAAACACATTGCTATCAAGTATCATTACTTGAGAGAACTTGTTCAAGACAAAGAAGTGAAGTTAGAATATGTGCACACCAAAGAACAAATTGCAAACATATTCACTAAAGCCTTACCTATAGATGCTCATGAATATCTTAGAGGTAAATTAGGGGTGATTCCCCTAAATAAAGAAACTTAAGGAGATAACGTGCATTTCATCAAATGTGCTAATCAAAATATCATACACATTGATGCAACCAATTCTACTTTAGAAGATGCCTAGAGTAGTGAAGTAGACCAACATAATAGATCAGTCATAGATAGAAAATAGAGAATTCAACCAAACATGAAAATATCTACATGTTCAAGATGCACAAAGTGAGGATGCTAAGTATCTTTGGCATTATTATCAAAGAGGGAGAGATGTACCAAAGAGAGAGAGAATTACCAAAAGATGAATAGCTAAACCTCAGAGGGAGAAAATCAAAAAATCATAAAAGAGGGTGACTATATTCCTACACAAATATGTATTGTAAGATGTATTGAAATGTTTCCATCAATGATAAGGAGGGAGATTGTTGGAAACATACAATTGGAAAAATTATTGTTTTATCATTGATGTCAAATCCACTGATAAGACATATTGCTATCTGATCTAAATATCATATCTATTTGATTGATGAAGAGGATTTGAGATATTGCTCATAACAATAGCACCTAAGAGGAAAGGTTTATTATGAAAAGGAAGCTACAAGGGATATCTGATTAGTTAGACTTTGATGAGACAAAGTGATTGTTTATATAATGGATGTAAAGCTTAACAGAGAAATAGAGTAAAAGATTAAGGAATGTCAAGTGATGCTAGTATCAATTGAGTTCTAGTGTAAGTTGATAAAATCTAGTGTTGATCAAGCATTTGTATCAATCGAGCAAGCTAGTTGATGCCGAGATAGGAATTTCTACAATGAATGAGTGATTAAGTGATGACCAAGTGTCAGAACTTAGTGATTGCTGAGTAATAGTATTTTGAATGTATTTGAGGAATCATGATGTCTAGATGAATCAGTTGATTTCTTGGGATTTGGAAAGTGTGTTGAAGATAAGATTGATGAGTTGGATCATTTAATTCAAGGAGAGGATTAGGTATAATACCTATGATCAAATTCAATGGATGAGAAGTTTCTAGAAAAGAAGGAAGATGGATAGATACAATGAACTTGATAAACTAGATCACAAACCCTAAGATCTGTAGTGATCATGGAAAATGACAAATAAATAATTACCTATTTAAAGAGGTATAGAGCCAAACTTAAAAAAAAATGCACAAAAAGAAAGGTGGAAGATAGGCGCACAAGGGTGAATACACAAGTGTGTGTGAGTACGAAGCAAGAGGAAGAAAATACTTTCGTAGATGCTACCAATATTGATAAGTAAATCTGAGCAAAAGGCTTGAGTTTGATGTGGAGAAGATTGACTACTTGAATGGTTATTGATCTTTAAGAGACAAATTGACAAGGGGAACTTATCAATGAATCAATATACGTACCGAACAATGATTTGAAACTGCAAAAGTGAATTGTAATCATATAGATCAAAATCCTATTGTTTTCTTTCTAATAATTGTAAACAATTTGTATTGAAATCCTTTTTTATCAAAAGTTGACCTAACAGTCATTTGAAGGACTTAACAGTCTATGTAAATCCTTTAGCAAGGTGACATTCTAAATGGAATGATCAAAGTCCTCTAACAAGGTCACTCTTAATAGGGTGATTAAATCCTCTAACCAGGTCACATTTAACTGTGTGTATTATAACCTTTAATAGGGTTGGTTCCTAATGGAGCTCACTTCAAAAGAGTGAAAGAGTGGTGACATGTTGTTGGTGGTTTTTCCAAAATTAGATTTCCATGTTAAATCCTAGTGTCAAACTTGTTTAAGTTATTCTAAATAATTCTAACAATGTTTAAGTTGTTCACATGCACTTTTAAGGACAAAGCTTTGCAATGGTATTTCTATTTACCCCCTTATTCTATTAATTATTTTCAAAAGATTGCCAATGCTTTTGTTCAACAATTTCAAAACAACATTAGTCATTAAATTTATTTAATTGGTTTGATGTATTGTAAATAGAATATTAAACAAAAGGTTAGTGACTCTATTAGTAGATTCAACCATTTGTATTCTCAAATATCTTATCATGTGCCTGGTAAAGATATTCAATGTATTTTTATTTCTAATTTGCATAAAGACATTAGAGATAAGATTATCCTTACTGAGTATACTTCCTTCTCAAATCTTTGTGCATTGCTTCACCATTATTAATTATAACTAATCCAACTTGAGAGCACCATTTTAATGGATCTTGTCATTATTGATAAGAGTTACATCACCATTCATCAAAGAAGGTTTTCTAAATCTACAACTACATCAAAAATCAACAAGACAAAAAACATAATAGATGATCAAGTTGCTACTACACCTAAATGTGCAACTACTCTTTCCTCTATGTATCATCCTAATTTTAAATACACCTTTTTATATGAACCTTTACATATGGTGATATTACAATTAATTAATGCTAACATTATTAAATTTCTTCCTATCCATCCTATTAACACTAGTAGACCATTGCCTAAGTCATTTGATCAAAATTATTTTTGTCAATACCATTTTCATCCTATCCATGATACACAAAGGTGCTATGCTATATTAATTCCAAGGCTATGCTATGCTATGACCTTATTGATTTCAAGGATATATTTGTTTTTGTTGAGGTTGATAGTGTAAATAAATTAGTTGCACCTCCTAATCATAACTTGCAAATTTACACCAACCCTTAACTTGAAGAAAGGAATTGGTTCAAATCTGAGAGCTCACCAAATCAAGAAATAAAAGCTAGGATGTTGGTCCCAACTAGTGCGGGGGGAAGGGAGTGAATTGACACCGACTCTAAAATTAGTCAATCCCTTAACTACTTTCAACAAACTGAATACAAACCACTTAACAACTAATACCAAGATAGATGAAGTGAAGTAGAAGCGAGAAAATTCACACACAAAATAATTTATCAAGTTGACACATATATTTATACATGAAAATTCTCAATTAGAGGACAAAAATGATAGTGGCGATAATGTACCACTAGCCCTTATAATGCATGTAAAGAGTTTCCCTTTTAGAAGCTACTACTATTTCTTCTAGAAACACATCCTATTAGAAATGTCTATAACTTGTAAAGGTTACACAAGCCTATAAAAGATATCTTGTTAAAGGATTTACAAGTCTCCTTTTGAGAGACACCTTGCTTAGAGGATTTCACAATAAGCTTACTAATGAAGCTTGCCCTATTAAAAGTTACAACTAGATGCAATTTTAAGAAATCAATCTAATGTATAAGATCTAATGTATGGCATTGGCTTACCTTGTAGATCTCTGATGTGTATCCTTGAAGATGCATTGACCTCCTTGTTAAATTAGTTTGTTCTTTGGTCTCAGCTCTATCCTTGGTTGCTTCAAATAGCCTATTGTTGTACCCTCTTTCTTTGCAACTTATTCTCTTGCTAGCTTGCACTTTGATCAATATTTTGTGTTGTTTCACCAACTTCCCCCTTCTCTCTCTCTCTCTCCAACACTTCACACTCTAGGAAAAAAAAATTAAATTTTGTATTTTGAGTACTTAAATCTGTTATGCGATGTCAAGGTACAGTTACACATGAAAAAGTTATTCCACTTGATTTCAAATTAATTTTTTTAATTCCATGTCTGATATGTTTACAAGAAACACATGATCCCTACTCTTAGGGTCTAGACTGGCATCCCCACAATTTTGTCTATGAACCTATATATAGCCTTTGTCCTTGCTTACTTCTTCCATTTCTCTCTTTACTTATGTCACATTTATTCTCCCTATTTCTCTCTCTTGTCACATCCATGGTGGCTCACTTCATCGATGATCTGGATCAACTACCTTTTTCTCTTATTTTTCAATGATGGTGTAGTATATATGTACATACCAGTTTATTCTTCTATTTGTGACCATATTACCATGAAAATATCTTCTTCTTTTGACCAGTTGCCAATCAATGACAACACCCTTTATATTTCATAGTCTTCATTCCAATAAGACTTGTCGGGTCAAAATTATCTCCCTTTGGCATTGATAGAGAAACCATTTTTCATTTCTACCAACACTTTGTCAGTTTTCTTTTTCCTATACTAGTGAAGACCATCATGTCAGTGAGTGAACATAGTATTTCTTTGTTAGGTCTCCCCCTAACAATATGCTACCTAGTTTTCATTTTGGCCTATCTTTCTATTCTTCTATATTCATTCCTTTCAGTCTTCCTTCCTTCATATTGTCATCTCCCCCTTTCATTTACCTTATTTCAAGATTCCTTATGTTTCATCTTGTATCCCTCTTTGACTATGCTATCATCTCTCCTTCATATCTTCCCCTATGGTTCATCTATTCATCTCCCCTTCTATACATAAACTTATATATCTCATTTCTTTTATGCATGTCTCCCCATTTTATATGCTTGTCTCCCTTTTATATATTTCTTTCCATTTTTGTATATTTCTCCCCCCTTTTGTAATCAATGACAAAGGGTTCTACAGGTTGTCAAATACATCATTGTATTGACCCTATGTCCTAGCAAGTCAGGCATCTTAAGATTCTTTCAAGTGAGTGAGGGTGATTTTCTCACTTCTTATGTATGCCAAGAGTATTTCAAGTTCATTCAATATGTTGACTGGTGCGTTGGAGATTAGTGCATCTGCATCAACAATATGTCCTTGTATGATACTTATCATAGGTCATAGTATGCATAAACTTCCATGAGTTTGATGAATATTTTCCCTTGTTCTTCTTTTACCTGATGAATGAGATGCAATGTCCCTTGAGTATTGGACAGATAGTCAGTTGCAAAATTAGTGACTATGTTGAAAGTACCTTTTAGTGCTTGGAGCTCCTATTGAGCTTTTTGTAACTTCAACTCTAATTGCGATGAGAGTGCACTCAGATTAGATGTCTTTTGCATAACTAGTGCAAAGGCTTGTGGTGCTTCTATCATTTTGTCCTTGACCTCTTGTAGAGTGACCTTCTCAAGTATTACCAAATTTGTCAAATTTTCTTATCCTTCTGGATTCCAACTTTTTCTCCATTAAGCCTTCAACACTACCTTGATTATCTTTGATGTTATCAACTAAGATGGTTAGTTAACTGATTAGATCCATGTTTGGATCATATGATGGATCTATGGTTAAATTTTCAAAAATATCTCTTGTTATTACCAATGTTTTTGTTGTCTACTACTTCTTTAGATACCCTTGTCTCTTTAATTGTTGTCTATATTCATTTATTTCATCTAGCTCCATACCCTTGATCATTAATTTATTTTCTTCAATGACATCTAGCATCTACATTTCCTCAGTTGTATTTGCGTCTTTTTCATAGAACTCTATCTTTGAAGCTTGAAGATGACAATGATGATGATGATGACAAAGATGTCATTATATATGTAATTGGCCTTCCAAATTTGGGCTACCCAAAATATCTAAAATAATTGTCCAAGATGTATTTGGCCGACTCTATATGTATTGTTAGGATCTGGTTTCCCTAGGTATTAAGTTAAAATATCTAGAACTTTCTCAGGTGGCATAAAATTGCCTATTTAAGAAAGGCTCAAACATTGTCTAGGATAGCTCTAGGTGATAATTAGCATATTGTACTTATGAATTCTATAATTCTGCATTTGTGGTGCAAACAAGAAGTCCATATTTACTCACATTTTTTGTTGTTTCTATGTTTCTGTTATGAGTTTATGGTATTAAGGGGAGCTCCCTACTTCAATTTGATATAAAGAAAGGACATCTTTCTTTATCATGAGTATTCAAGATAAGTGGTTGTAAGCAGCATGAAGAGTGAAATGCGAAGTTGAGCAATGCGGAGTGAAATTAATAGAAACTTCATTGCTGAGGTTTTATTGTGTGTTCCAAAGTTGGATACTTGGATTCAAGATTTGTGAACTGGTCTACAAGATCTAAGAGTGATTGGTTTGATTGATAGGATAGAGGAAATATGTTATAGTGTAGTACACATAATTATTTTGCAAGGAATAGTTGAGAGATCAGTTGGACAGTGAGTTCGGTGATCTTACCCCAGAAGCTATTTGGACAGCAAGTCCTTCTATCTTCTACAACTCCTAAAAGGGTTGGAATGTTCTAACAAGGATTTAGTCTTATGTATTCACCACCTATCATCCTTAACATGCTTGGTACTCTCTTCCTACCTATGTGTCCATGTTTCTCACTCTTACATACTTCTAATCTTGAGGATGTTGGCCCAAATTCCATACCTCCCTTTCTTCTACTTTCTTATCTTCTTCTTCTACAACTTCCTTACCTTCTTTTGGTGGTGAATCAAATTTTTGATATAACTTTGGAGACTTTTCCTCTAGGGGTTCCTCATTTAGTACTTGTACTAGTTAAGGTGACTTCTTCTTTTCACCCTTTTCAATACTGACTCTAAAAAAAGTCAATCCCTTAACTACTTTGAATGAACTGAATACAAACTACTTAACAACTAATACCAAGATAAATGTAGTGAAGTAGAAGTAAGAAAACTCACACCCAAAAACATTCATCAAGTTGAAAAAAATATTTATACATGGAAATCCTTGATTAGAGGATGAAAACCATAGTGGGGATAATATACCACTAGCCCTTATACTGTATGTAAAGGGTTGTCCTATTAGGAGCTACAACAATTTCTTCTAGAAACACACCATGTCAGAAATGTCTATAATCTATCAAGGTTAAAGAAGCATGTAAAGCTCTCTAGCTAAAGGATTTACAAGTCTACTTCTGAGAGACACATTGTTAGAGGATTTAACAATAAGATTAGTAATGGATCTTTCCCTATGAAGAGCTACAACTAGATGCAATTGTAAGAAATCAATTGAATGTATAAGATCTAAAGTATGACATTGATCCACAAATACTAGTAAAACCTCTTATAAAATTTCTATAAAAATCATCCAATCCATGAAAAGATCTTACCTCAGTTACACTCCTTGGAGTAGGCCATTCAGGCATAGCCTTGATGTAATGCAAGGTAGGAGAATCCCCAAAGGAGATGTCCTAGCCCCTAGAAAATAACCACAGAGTGGAAACACAACAACAAAGAAAGATCTTATACCAAATCACAATTCTTTATTCACAAAATAACTAATTACATGCAATGTGCCAAGTTGTAAGGCCTTCCTAGTTATGGCCAATTACAAAGTAAGTAATAGTTTTGCAAGATTCCTTAAGATCCAATCCAAACCCTAATCCCAAACCCTAGCTAGTCCAAATCCACAACTGGATAAGAACACCAAGAAGAGTCTACACTTGTACCCTCAAGTCTATGAAGCAATCCTCTGGTAATCAAGCCTTGGCTACTATCCCTGCTCACAAACTCACAACTCCACTACAATCCTGCTATAAATTGCCTCACATTTAGTGCTCCATCAAAAAACTCAGGAAAAATTTCCCTTCAACTACTCCATGCTAAACTCAGGATCCACTCCCTCTAAATAAAAAATGCTTAAAGACTCCATAAGACCCCCTACTTATACCCAACTAAGCCACAAGTCAGCCTAGTTCATTGCAAATTAAATTAAATCCCTTACATTAAATATATATTGAGACACAAGTTGACTGCAATACAAATTAAATACCCAAAGTTGGTTACAACATGAATTAAATGCCAAAAGTTGGTTCAATAACAACTCAAAACCAAAAGAACCAAGATTGAGCTGAGTGTTAGAGAAATCAAGTCAAGCATTGGCCAAACCATAAGCATTGCCAAGCTCCAGGTGCATACCAAGCACCAAGTGTATGTCGAGCACAATATCTACTGAGCAACCAACACGTGTCGAGCTCCAACAATGATTGAGCCATTTCAATGATCAAGCTCCTTGGCCACAACTATACCAAACAATGACTGAGCACCACTCCTTCCTTGATTGGGCACCAAGCTTATCCACCAAGCCCATTCAGTCAAGGCTCCAACTGAGAAACAACATAGAGATGACTAAGCACCTCCAACTTTCCATAAAAATGTTTTAATCTTTAGGAATCTTAGATGCCCCTATATTAGACTCCTAGGGTACAAAGAAAAGTGCGTCCCACACTTTGATGCCCAATGAAAAATCCACAACCGTCTTCATCTTCAGCAAAGGATTCTACTCCAATAGGGACAAGGAAACTAACATGCAAATCATCCACATTTGCATCATTCTACCAAACACCAAAATCTCAACCATCCAATCAACATGCTCACTCCTAGGAATAAACTAAACATTAATGCTTCATCAACAAATCCACATTCACATCAGCAACTAGTGAATCTACACTAGTAGCAACAAACTCCACATCAACAACCATATGTAACCCCTCAGAAACATATTCCAAAATCTCAACACCAGCAATCTTATTACTCACAACAAGATGCTATGCAACATACAACTCACCACCAACAACAACTAGATCATCCACGACCAAGTGGTCTATAATTTCCATGTCTATCTCAACTAACTAATCATGAAAACCAAGCTCCATCCTAGCATCAAAAGGGTTAGGAATATCCCCGACAACAACCTCTAGTTGCTCTATAGGTTTTGTATTAGGCTTCACAAACTGATCAACAAAACCAACCTCTTCTACCTCGACCTTGCTATGCCTTCTTCTCTCTTAAAAAAGTCTCTTAACCGACTAGACAACTCTCTTTCAAATCAGTAGACTCCAACTCCACAAATATCTATAGAATTCCCTCCTCATCCAACCAAACTAGCTTTGAACTGAGCAGACACCTCCTTATCTCGATCAACCAAACTAGCTTCAAACTAAGTAGACATCTCAAAAAGCCTCCTCTCCACCACATCATAGAGATTTGCAACCATCCTAGGATCCAATCCTCTTAGAGCCATGTCACAATATCTTTGCAAACCCTCTACAAAAAATCCTTCCCACACACCTTGTGACAAACTCAAATTTTTTTCAAGTTAGATTGTAACCTGCCACCTCACAAGAACAACCAAGAACAAATCACAAGTCCAGGAACATGGATTTGTAATCTACAAACTCTTTGCGATCATGCTTCAACAAGATCAATCTTCCATCTTTGCATCCATCAATCCATCCACAAGTCCTCTACAATTACAAGTCAAAACCACAATCTTCCACCTCACAAGCAAGAGATATAGGACTCGAGAAAGAATAATCCACCCCCAAATCAAGATCTTCTCAAATCAACTTCTCTCAACCCAAGGTCTTGCTGCAAACTACCTCAACTTCGATGATCGGTCTACACACTTAGGAACACCTTTGTTCTGATACCATCTGACATAGTACAAGGAAAGAGAATCCCTAAAGGTGATGGCTTATCCCCCATCAAATAACCACACAACGAAAACACAACAACAAAGTAGGATCTTATACCAAATGACAACTCTTTATTCAAAAAAAAATGATTACATGCAATGTGTTGGGCTGTAAGACCTTGATTATGGCCAATTACAAGAAAGTAATAGTTCTACAAAATCCCTCAAGATCCAATCCAAGCTATAATCCCAAACCCTAGCTAGTCTAGATTCACAATTGGATAAGAACACTAGGAAGAATCTACACTTGTACCCTCAGGTCCACCAAGCAATTGTCTAGTTCTCAAGCCTTATCTAATATCCATTTTCACAAACTCACAACTCCACCATAATCATGCTATAAAATGCCTCACATCAGGTCCACCAAGAAATTGTCTAGTTCTCAAGCCTCAACTACTAGCCCTTCTCACAAACTCACAACTCCACCACAATCATGCTATAAAATGCCTCACATTTGGTCCTCTATCCACAGACTCTGGAAAAATTTCCCTTTAGCTACTCCATGCTAAACTCAATATTCACTCCCTCTGAATAAATGAATGCATAAAGACTCCACAAGATCCCCTACTTATACCCAACTAAGCCACAAGACACCCCAGTTCATTAAAAATTAAATTAAATCCCTTACAAATTAAATTAAATCCTTTACATTAAATTACATTAAATCCTTTACCTTGTTGATGTTGGGATGGAGGTTGGTCTTCATGATCAGTCGGTTGAGACAAACATGGAAATTGAAGAGCACTTGGTCATGGATGATCTGGTTGCTATTGGTGGCGAGTTATATGTTGTAGAGCATCTTATTGTGAGTAATAATATTGTTGGTGTTGAGAGTTTTGCTTATGTTACTGAGGGGTTACATATGGCTATTGATGTAGAGTTTGTTTTTGCTGGTGTGAATTTACTAGTTGCTGATGTAAATGTGAATTTTTTGATGAAGCATTATGTTTAGCTTATTCCTAGGAGTGAGCATACTAATTGGATGGTCGAGATTCAAATGTTTTACAGAATGATGCAGATGTGAATGATTTGCATGTTGGTTTTCTTGTCCTTTTTGGAGTGGAATCCTTTGGTGAAGATGAAGACAATTGTGGATTTTTCATTGGGCATCAAAGTGTGGGACACACTTTTCTTTGTACGTTGAGAGTCTGATGTAGGGGCATCTAAGATTCCTGAAGATTTAGGTATTTTTATGGAAAGTTGAAGGTGATTGGTCATCTCTATGGAATTTCTCAGTTGGAAGCTTGACTGAATGGGCTTGGTGGATAATCTTGGTGCTCAGTCAAGGAAGGAGTAGTGCTTGATTGTTGTTGGGTATAGTTGTGGTCGAGAAGCTCATTCATTTAAGGGGCTTAGTCATTTTTGGAGCTTGACATTTTCTATGTGCTCAACATGTGTTGGTTACTCGATAGACACTATGCTTGGCATGCATAGGGAGTTCAACATGCACTAGTTTCTCGACCATGTTTGTGGTTTGGCTAATGCTCGGCATGACTTCTTTGACACTTGGCTTGGTCTTGGTTCCTATGGTGCTGAGTTGTCAGTGAGCCAAAATTTGGCATTCAATTTGTGTTGTAGCCAAATTTGGGCATTTAATTTGTGTTGGAGTTGGCTTGTGGCTCAACATATATTTGATGTAAGGGATTTAATTTAATTTGTAATAAACTAGACCAACTTGTGGCTTAGTTGGGTATAAGTAGGGGGTCTTGTCGAGTCTTTAGGAATTCATTCATTTAGAGGGAGTGGATATTGAGTTTACTATGGAGTAGCTAAAGGGTGAGTTTTCCTAAGTCAGTGGATAGAGCACCAAATGTGAAGCATTTTACAATAGGATTATTGTGGAGTTGTAAGTAGGGCTAGTAGCTGAATCTTGAGAACCAAAGGATTGCTTAGTGGACCTTAAGGTACAAGTGTAGATTCTTCTTGGTGTTCTTATCCAATTGTGGATCTAGACTAGCTAGGCTTTGGGATTAGGGTTTGGATTGGATTTTGTAGAACTATTACTTGCTTTGTAATTGGCCATAACTATGAAGGCCTTACAGCCTGACACATTGCACGTAATCAATTACTTTGTGAATAAAGAGTTGTGATTTGGTATAAGGTCTTGCTTTGTTGTTGTGTTTTTACTGTGTGGTTATTTTTTGGGGTAGGACATATCCTTTGAGGATTCTTCTACCTTGCACTGCATCAAGCCTTTATTTTCTCAAGGTCCATTTTTAGACCTTCAAATGAAACTAAAAATCCCAAGTACACCAACTCCTTTTTCACAAAACTACACTTCTTTAGATTTATCAGCAACTTTTCTTCCCTCAACTTATCAAAAACCATATGAATATGCATCAAATTCTCCTCCAATATTTTACTAAAGGTCAAAATATCATCTAGGCAAATGATGAAAAACTTACCTAGAAACTTCTTCAGTACCTAATTCATGAGCCACATGAAAGTGCTTGGTGCATTGGTTAGCCCAAAAGGCACGACTAACCACTCATAAAATCCTTCCCTTGCCTTGAAGGAGGTCTTCTACTCACCTCCTTCTCTAATGCAAATCTAATGGTACCCACTCTTTAGATCTAACTTCATGAAATATAGAACTCTAATCAAATTCTCCATAATATCATCCATCTGTGACAATGCAGATCTATACTTGACTGTGATCTTGTTGATAGCCCTTGAATATGTGCACATCCTCCATTCTACATTCTTATTTTGTGATAATAGTGTTCATAGAACACATGGAATCAAACTTTCTCGAATGAACCCCTTTTGCAAAAACTCATGAACTTGTCTGTTCAACTCCTCACTTTTTGCTAGTGTCATTCTATGCCTTGCCTTGTTTGGCAACCATGCTCTTGGAATCAAATCCATCTCATGAATGATCTTCCTGATTGGTGGTAATCCATCAGGAAAATTATCTTATGCAATATCTGGAAAATCTTCCAACAAATCTATAACTTATGCAAGTACCTCTTCTACATCCTCTTTACCATCTTTTAGAATTATAGAAAAATACACATGCTCATGCCTCATAACCTCTAGGAAATTCTTTCCATCAAAAAAACATACTTTGGCAAGACTATATACCTTTTCATCTATATTCTTCAATGGCTTCAAATTATGTTTCATTCCATCCTTTGTTAGAGTGTAGGTATTTGCATGCCCATCATGTACATCATGCCTATCAAACTGCCATGACCTACCCAACAACATATGACATACGTCCATAGGTATGACATCACACAACACCTCATCCTGGTAGTTTTCACTATTGAACTTCACCAAGTATTGCTCATTTACCATGACCTTGTGGTCATCTTGTACCGTGGCAATATGGTATAGATGCAAGTGTTTCTGCCTCTTTAGTTTTAACTTTGTGACCATCTTTTTTAACACTAAATTGTTAGTACTTCCACCATCAATTATCACATCACAACACTTATCTTCACATTTGCACCTTGTGTGAAATAAGATCCTCCTTTGATCAGGTTCATTCTCACCACTCAGTACAACTCTTCTACTAAGTAGGGCTTCTCGTCTTTCAACATATTTAGAATGTGAACCGAGTAAATGAATTTGTTTAATTGAGTTTGAGATTAACCAAGAAAGTGATGAAATTGAAGCTTAATCAAGTTATCTATGGTAACTAAGTATGAGGTACAAAGAATTTATTATTTACTGATGAGCATCAAAAGCTACTTTTGGCATATTAAATACAAATTTTTTAGTTCATTTGATTACCTTTGATTCTTGAGAGCAAAGGATTAAATACAAACTAGATTCATATGGTCTTGAGTAGAGTCCACAACATGCAGATTTAGCTAGGTGAACCTGCTAAAATTAAAAAGGATATAATTCACATGGTCATAAGTTATTTGATTATAAAAAAGGTGAAATCCATTCATATGACCTCAAAGAATGAAATTGAAACTAACACCCAAGCTCAGTGGGATGGATGTGGTTTGAAGATTTCCATGATAGGATATTTGGAAACAAAATTTGAGTTTATGTCATTCCATACAATTTTTTTTGGTCGAATAGACCCAATAGTGTGTCATATGTAGCAGTTGACTTGGGATATAAGATTGTGAAGAAATGTCACAAATATGACTTAGTCGAGCTATAGTTGAGGTAATTGACTGAGAATAAAAGAAAAAATACATGCAAATTTAGTTTGTTACTAGTATGCATTTTATTTTACATGCAAAAGTATTTCCTAGATTAATTGATCAAGTGAAATGGAGGACAAATATTCCTGTTATTATTATTATTATTTTTAAGAAAACGTGGCAAGCCACTATAATATTTATTAATCTGATTCAATGAGGTCAACTGGGAAAGAATCAGTGAAGAAAACCCAACATCATCCCTAAAGTTTACATGTATGTATATATTAATAGCAAATAATTACAAAAGGTTATCACCCATCTTAAGATAACCCATTCTAAGTTTCTGCATAATACATATATAATAAGTTTGGAAGCAAATAGACTTAGAGCTGCAACATAAGAGATACCTCCAATTGAAAAAAGATAATTGCCAAGATGAACCATTGCTTTGCAATTATGCCCAAACTGAAAGAACACGAACAGAAGAGCCAGAGACCAAAAAAGAGAATTCCATAGCCAAATCATGAAACTAAATTATGTATGAGAAAATCTAAATCAGAGTTAGGCACACCGATTGAATCCCAAATATTCCTATTATTTATTAAATCAATGAGTTTATTCAATAGTTAGGCAATGATTTTAAGAGTGTTATGAATGAATATTTTGATAATTTCAAGGAGATAACGAATCAAAGGTACAAATACCTCCATAACTAGTTGAGAAATATTATGATGATATTTTCTTTCTTGTTGCTATTGATAATACACTTGTAAAAGTAGTGAATCCTAGGGTTGCATGGATTGAACTCATGAACTATGAGATAAACTTAGATCAAGCCACCAAGGCTATAGAAACTTTACTTAATGAGTTAGTTTTGTAGACAACCCAAAAATTTTGACATATGAACATGTTATAGAGAAGATCAAAATGGACATTGTTGCCCCTAAGATTAAGAAGAAAACCAAAAAAAGGATTAATACACTAAAGAATGCACTTGGTGCAAGTGAAGATAATCAACCCTTAATGATTATAGAAGGAAGAGGAGAAGATGTTTCTGGAGAAGAAGACAAAGGAAAAGAATTTGTTGTTTTATAACCATAGACAAAGAAAGGTAAGAAAAGACCTTTGGCTACTCCCATGAGTCCAAAGAATACTAGGTCAAGGACCTGAGCTGTACAAGAGATTACACCATCATTGAAAAAGGGTACAATTAGAACTTCTAAGCCAATACAATCACACATTATAACATATTAGAAGAGGAAAGATGTACCTACATCATCAAGAAGGCCAGGAAAGAAACCTACACAATGGAGAAGAAGGTTAATTCTCAAAGATGACGATGAAGAGGTTGAGGATAGTGAAAGAACTGAATATGATGAAGGAAGTCATTTTAGAATTGTTGTACATAAGAGACCATATACTATAGATGAAACTATTGAATCTATTAAAGAAAGTAAAGGATTTTCTACCTTCAAATATTTCAAGTATGATAATATGAATGATGAGGACAAGAAGAACATAGAAGATGCTATAATAGTCATGATGACTAAAATCAAATAGACACCACTAGAGATTGGAGACTCAATTCCAGAAGGTTGTATTAAAGAATTGAAAACATATGGAAGTATGCAATATAGAAAGAGAGGGAAATGAGAGGAAGATCACTTTCAAGATTAATGCTCAACTTTGCAAAGGAAGAAATAGATGAGGCATTGCAGAAACATGAAACTAGATTTATATAAAAGAGAAGAGTGCTATATGTTCTGACATGACACTTGGAATATGTTGACGAAGACTCTCAAATGATCTAGAAATAGATATTTAACATCAAAGACCCATAAGAAATTATTCAAGTTGACAATACCAAGACCGGGCAAAATATTGAACTTGGTAACAAAGAGGATGAGTATATTAGTATTTCCCCACAAGAAATGGATGATTTGTTGACAGATGGCTATATGCAGTGATGTAATTGTTGTCATCAATGGTAACACATGATGAACATACTTGTGGTAAAACTTAGAAATAAAGATACTTAGCTTTTGGTATTTAGAAAATTGTTTAAGCATGAAATTGGTTTACAACAATATATTGTTTTATATGTAAAATGTTTTTGACTTCATATTATGACTAGCAAAGTTAGATGGAGATGATATACATGTTGATGATGATGTGTATAACCTCAGACATCAGTACATATAGTACAAAAAAGAGATATTCACATTTTACCAGTGGAATAAAATGATGGAATTAAAAGTAAAGGAATTATTTTGTTTACAAAATAATTACTTGACCAATTAGGGCCGACATCCTAGATGTTTACTCTAAGTTGGAAATGTATATTATGGTCTTAGTTGACCTAGCAACAATTTGTGAAAAGGCATGGTATTTATGCAAAGGACATCTTGCGAAAATAAGTGTGCAATTGTATTGTGATAAATGATATGCAAACTTTTTGTGAAATGATATATGTGAAGTTTTTGAGAACCTGATTTTGTGATTTGAGATCAAGCTGAGGTTAAAGATTAGTCAAGAAATAAGTTAGATCACCTAAGGACTAATTACTTGTTTGGGTAGTGAGCTCTTCTTGCATCTACTATGCTACAACTCCTAACAGGGTTGGAATCTCCTAAATGGGATTCAAAGCCTCCTAATAGGGACTCTCTATACCAAATTTGCTCATTGACTCCTAATAGGGTCCATCCTCTAACAAGGAACATATATATATCAGTATATTATCTAGTGGGTATCATCCCCACCAGGATTTTCCCTTGGCTAGGGTTTCCCTTGTTAACAAAATATGGTGTTATGAGTTCTCTTTATGCATGGTTATCATTTTTGTTCAACATTACTTGTTTAATTTCTTATGCATGGTACAAAGTAATTAATAATATCTAGTTGGCAAAAAAATTTGTAGAATAATGATCACCCCCCCTCTTAGTATTTCCTATTTCTAACATGATTCTATTAATGAAATGGTTGAAGACATAATTGGAAAAAATAAAGTGTCACTATTTGAAGATCTAATAGAAGAAGATCTAGCCAAGGAATTAAAGAAGGATGAAGATGTTAAAATAAATATCAAGTGGAATATTGAAGGTTCAACATTAATTGAGAAAAATCATGTACACATGCTTAGATTTGCACCTATAATTGAACAAATCAAAGAATTTCCTAAGCCAAAAACAAAAACTTTAAGTGATAGACCTGTTGGCTCATTACATATTTTAGCAGATACTATTCCCATGGACAATGAAGGACAATAAAAGGATATAGATACCAAGAAATAGGCTCAAGAAATAAAAGGGGGGAGAAACTAAAAATAATAAAGACATTGAACAAAAGAATGCAAATTTTGATGATGGATATGCTCAAACTAGAGGAGACTCCACGGAGTACAAAGAAGAAGATTCGACTACAGGTGAACAAGCACCATCCCACAAACCTCTAAGTAAGGGAATTATTGGGAAAAGCCAACTAGTAATTACAAAGGAGAAATATAAAGAGGATTTATCACCTTTTTCATGTACACCTAATTACATATAAAATCCTATGTTATTATATTCTACTACTCCAGGTCTATTAGAACTGAAGAAAGAGGAGAAAATGAGTGAAGAACCCAAGAAAGATGAAGTTGTTAGTGCTTTACTGAACATGGATCTAGTGCCATTTGTACAACCCATGGTAGTTTCTACTATTGATCCATATAAGAAGGAAGTTGAAACCAAGAAAGAAGTTGAACCCAAACAAAAAAATATGGAAAGACAAGTTCCTGTGCCACAAATTGTATCATCAAGTCCCAATGTTATTGATTCAAAAGGAAGAAAATTGAAAAAGAAAAAGGAGGAGAGTGCACCAACTACCAAGTCCAATCCAGTGACACTAGATGGAGTCATAATCATACTAGACTAAAATCCTAATAATCTAGATGCTGATGCTATGGAAATCTATATTGCTCTATGTAACAGGAAGACATGGCAAGAAAGACTGAGGAAGGAGCATAAGTAGAAGCAAGTATTACATAATGTAAAGGGCATATTGTTGGATGTCATTCCAGATGTTGTATTGGTTAAGAAGGCACCTATTTTAGATTAACTAGTTCAATTTGTTGATAAGATTAATGCACCAAACATTGACACTTGATCAAAACTATGGAGAGAGAATAAAAGAAATTTGAATGAAGAGTTTTGGAGAAAATTTGTAGTGAAATTGATATACAAGTGACATTGTCTACATACATTACTAAGTTGGAGAGCATTGTACAAAATGTTTTAATATTGTTTTAGAAATTGTGTGATGTTCTCCTCCTTACTAGTGAAGTCAAGAATAAATTGAAAAAGGTGAGTGATGATATGAAGGCCAATGCAAATGAATTAAAAGTAGATCCAAGCACATCATCATTGCACTATTCTTGAGAGAGATTTCTCATAGGATTTCAACAATAATTGTTACAAGAAAAGAGAAATCCAAGGGACAAGATCATTGATATACAAGCATTGCTATTGCCTCATCTTGAGGTTATGCAAAACCATATCAAGATTTCCAACGATCTCATAGCCACCATGAGCCTATCAATTGCATACCACATAACAAATCTCACAACCAAATTTATGATAAAAAAGTAAAATATTGAATTGATCAATCAAATTGGGACACTATGATGTCAATAATGTTGAATAATCATCAAGAGTTTCTTGATCATGTTCGATTGCATCCAAAGTAAGTATTTTTCATGTTTGAAGTTTTTTTGACGTCATTGTTAAAAAGGGGGAATTATATGTTATTTTCTATATGTTTGTATGTATTATGTTTATTTATGAAGTTATAAGGAGATGATATAATATAGAAAACAAAAGAATCTCGAAAAAGATTTTGGAAAAATGTTTCTACTGAGGAAGTATATGTGTAGGGGGAGTTGTATATATTTCTGTGCATAATGTTTTTTCCACTAATATCAAAGAGGGAGAATGTTACTCCCATAACTAATATGTTTCCAATTAATGTCAAAAAGATAGTAAATATGAAGTGAATATGTTAGTTAGTGAGAATAGTAACTAGATCACTATAATACCCAAGAAATGAAGGAAGAGAATGATAAGTGCATTATTATTACCGAGTTCATTACTCACTAAGATATTCTATACTTTTGGAGAAGAAAACCTCATTGAGATAGACATAGATAACCAAGCAAGACACTATCGAGTGACAATGTATAGAATAAAGTATTTACTAAGTGAAATAGAGGCTATGTATAAGTTTTATTTGGCAAAAATTCTAATGTGAAATGGTTATACTGAGTGGGAAAATTTGTTCACACAATTCAAGGAAAACATTTTATAATATTTTTTTGAAGAATATGATTTGATTATTTTATGATTTCAAGGAAGAAAAGGAAATGTAAATATAGTAAGGAAAAGTATGGAACACAAACTATTCTAGATAGTTGATTCAATTAATGATACATTCTAGAGAGTTCCTGAACCCTAAATAGGTCAGAGATCAAAGAGGCAAAAACAAAATATAAAAGGACCCAATAGGAACAAATTTATGTTTCCGTTGAGAGGAGTTTGAAGCAAGTTAGAAGTGATAATGATAGAGGAAAGTGTTGAACATATAAGAGGTTAGATATTCAAGAAGTGTATAGAGGAATTGAAGATTAGTCACAATAAGTGATAAACAGTTGAGAACAAGAGAGATCTAATCAAGCAAATTAAGTTTCTATTATACATATCATTTTCTGCTACTTTCTAATAATTTTAGTAGTCTAAATCCTTAAAGAGGGTAGACCTAATAGTCTTTATGTAAATCTCTTAACCAAGTACACACTTAGCATATTATTGTAAAATCCTTGAAGAAGGCAGATCTTAGTAGATCTGATTGTATACTCCTAACATAGTAAGTTACCAGAAGTGAGAAAAACATCATAGCCATAAAAATGCACCCACCCTCTTACTACAACAGTGATGGATTTGTGAGTACCATCCCTACCACAATTTTCCCTTTGACCAATGGTTTCTACGTGAACAAATACATGTTTTATGTGCTATGAGTTTATGCTTGTGTTTACATGGTTGATGCAAATTATAATAGATAAAGTTATTTTATTTACAAAGTATTGTGGTTATTGTTAAGAGCTTACCAAGTTGTGAAAAAGGATAAGGGCATCTTTGAATGTGTTTAAGGTCAAAGTTTTAGAGGATACTAATTCGGCCTTTCTCTCAACATCCTACCCTTCCAAATATTTTAACACATATAAGGTATAGTTGACTCTCATTGAGTCACATTAGTTTCCTCCTACTTTTCTTATAATTGTGGTTCCTCCTCTCTTTGAGGACTAGGTGTTTCTTGTCTTCTCTCTTCCGTTTCTATTTCAATCTTAGCTCTTGCACTCTATTCTTCCGTTGTTTATTTTGTTTTGTCTTCTTCTTTTCTCTTGGAGCTAGATATTTCCTTTTGTGAACGATTTCCATTTAGACATGTATTGATCTCCTAAGCCATCTCTTGCCAATGTTCATTTATGCTTTCTTGCAATTGATTGATATGAATGTTGATGACATTAATTAGATCTTTTGTAGAAGTGAACTTGTCTTTGTATACTTCCATACACATATCTTTTTGAACTTCAAATAGTTTTGGTCTCATCTTAATCAAGGAATCCTATACCATTTTTTCACGATTCTTCACACTTATGCTCCATTTTACATTGATTATCTAGGTATCCATTGTTGGAAATATATGGTAGGCTAAGTTATTAAGAGGGGAGGGGTGAATCAATAACTAAGAAACCTTAATCTTTATTCACCAATTAATCCTTCATATGCATTCTGATATAATTGCGTGGATGATAAACTGAAATCATTAAAATATTCATAACACTTTGACACACAATATGGTAACCCAAAAACCTTCAAAATACAAAGTAAAACTAGGGTGGGGATGATACGCACAAGCTTTAGTACTGTAGTGTAAAGTTGGCTTGTTAAGGCTTACAATGATAACTTCTGATGACCTGCCTTGTTAGGAGCAATAAGGTTTGCTAGGTCTACCTTCGAAAAGGATTTACAAACATAAAATGAAGTATACACTTGGTAAAGAGATTTTAAAAAGACTGTTAAGTCTACCTTGTGAAAGGATTTAACTGTTTCACCTATTATGATGAACTAATGGCTGATCTCTGATCTACAACTTGATTTGTTGAACATTTGGGATTCCTTTGGAGTGTAATGATTACCTTGCTATGATAGATAAATCTTTGCTGCTCCTTATATTTCTTGTAGCCTTATTACTTCACACTTTTGCTCTTATACATATCTTTCTATATTCATACTATCTTATTTGGATGTGATATAATACTTTACATATATACTGGAATCCAAATTATAATTCATCAAAGTCAGCTACAATACAAGTTTCACCAAAATACAAAAAGTTGGGCCAACTACAGGTACTCAAGTTCTGAAGAAAAACTCGATGAGCTTCTAACACTTGGAAACCATTATCAATGCTCGACATCATCATGCACTCGGTAGACGTTGAAGCTCGGTTCATACTAATCACTTCCAAGTAGTTTGAATTTGGTCTGCACTGGTGACTCAGTGAATACTGTGAAACTCAACATATAAACTAAATCACTTGGATGATACTGCATAACTCGGTCAACACTAGATTCACATCACTGAAGCTACAAACTCGGTAAGCACCGGAGAACTTAGTTTTCACTGAGAAACTCAATAAACACTAATAATCACCAAGTTGGTAGAAACTGCTTGGTGCAAACTGAATATTGTTCCTAGAACTCGATAGCAATTGTAAAATTTGGTAGAGCATAAATTACTTGATTAACACTATTAACTGTACTATAAGCTTGATAGCTATTAGTCATCTGAATAAGTGTGTGTGTTACTAGTAAACAAACTTGTTTGGTTGAGTTGGTGGTGACTTCTTTTCCTCCTCCCAAACTTGAGTCATGTGAGGGGTACTCATTGCCAGTTCTACTACTATTTATTCAGTGCTCATTACCTTAAATGACACCTTCTTGAATGATCTTGAGGCTTTACTCCTAGTTACCCTCAATGGGGTTATCTCCTGAGATTTCTTATTCTTTGTGAGAAGTATGTATCTTATTTTTGCACAAGTTCCAAATTGTGATGTTCCCAATTAGAACTTAGGTTGAGGGCTAAATAATATTGGCTATTAAAGAATTGATGAAGAATAATGACTGAATTTCCTTATTGACGGGGCCCATATGAGTCCTTTGGACCTTCCTATTATATCTAATTAATAGGAGGGTTTAATCTTTTGACGATGATATGACACACCCCTTTTAGATTATAAAATAATATATTATTAGTATTAAGAAATAATTTGATTTAATTATTACTTTATGATTCAATACTATTAGATTATAGTATTTAGTTTATATAAAATTATTAAGTTTATGTGGTGGATTAAATATTACAATAACATCTATTAAATAATAATATTATCTAGTTACATCATACCATTCATTTATAACGTAAATAATACTATATTACAAGAGTATCTATTTAATTAATTAATTATTTATCTATATTTACTTTATATATATATAATAAATTATTTATTAATTACTTATAATTTTGTATCTTAATAATTAATAATTATTAAATCTTATTTTAGTGGGGATATCATAGTCCTCCCCTTTCAAATTTTCTTGTCCTCAAGCAATTGATTTGCTCTTTAATTAATTCATAGTTTAGATTCATTCTCTTCCCTACATATGCATTAAACACTTATAAAAATATACATGTTAGTATATGATGGTCTTATGAAAGAACATATGAATGAAGACACAATGTAGACACACAAATGCATGAAGACATAAATAAGACATGAAGCAAATACATTGATGCATGAAGACGCGATGTAAACAAAGAGTATACACGATAAAGACTTTGTTAGATTAATTTTTGCATTTTGAAATAAACAAAGATTAAGGAAATTTTTTTTGGTCAACTCTGACCATAAATGTCACACTCCTTTCCCCTATCTGAAAATCAAAATTTCTTGGAGATGTATAATTTAACAACTTTCATTTGGCTAGTACTACAATAGGATGCCTAATTTCATCATAGGTGGTAGATTTACTCCTACTCGAGTTTGTACACACTTAGCTTGGGGCTCCTTCAGATATTTATCCATATTAGGATTTTTTTGGCCCCAACTTGACCAATTTAATCCTCCTCCTATGTACACTCCCTACCCATTAGGTACATATTTAATTATGTTGTAGATGGTAGATTTAATGCTACTCGAGGTTGGACGGGCTCGGCTTGGGACTCCCTTAGATCTTTATCCATATTGGCACTTTCTTGCCTAAATGTGACCAATTTACTCCTCCTATGCACACTACCTATCCATGATGAATTTAAGAAAAAATATTTTGAATAAGGTCCCCTTTTGAGACCTTTCTTAATAATTCTAAATTTGTTTGTTCCTCAAGATTGCAACTTATAACTTTTCATTCCAATTTTTCATATTTGGATCTACTTGAGCTCTCCCTTTAATTAGATCTAAAACAATAATTAAATCATAAAATGAGAATATTAACACATTTAAATAATAAGTTCTTAAAATTATAAAAAAATAGATGATAAGATAAATTTATCTTGTTATAAGTCCACAATTTTATGCTTTCATTCTTAACTATAATTTTCCTTATGACCTTGTTCCTTGACTTCCAATATTCCATTCCCTTAGGGCCCATTTGGTTGCAAGCATAGGAATGCATATTGGGAATAGGAATAGGTATTCCAATAACAACTATTTTTTGGATTGGGCATAATCTCATTTTAGAGGCAAATGGAAATATGTATTGCTATTCCCTACTCCAATTGATATACCAAACGGAAAATAGAAAATGCATTCCTAAGTTTCAATTCCTATTCCAGCAACCAAATGGGCCTTTGATTCCCAATGCAAACCTTAAATAACTCATTCAATTTCATTCGATCTCTTTAATATCTTCCATTAATGGTATTCATAATATCTTTAGTATATTAGTTTGCTGTGTAACTGGGTAATACATAATATATATTTTTTGTTCAACACTACATCTAACCTTCTATCTTCATCTATGTATTAAGTTTTCAGACTATAATTAGTGGTGTTCAAAAATTATATTATTTCTTCTATTGAAATTAAAAGCCCTAATTTTGCAAATAACATCTTCTCCAAAATAAAAAAGTGATCTATTTGACCCCGTCTTTTCATGTTGGTTTCAAGCCAACCTTCAATCTTTCTATTCCTTGATTGGACATGGCATACAAATAATTGTTTGAGTTATTTTTTCTTAGCGTACTTCTTGAAATAATTTTCTCACACACTGTTAGACTTGTCTGCAACTTTATAGTTCCTTAGAAACCCTCAAAAAATAGTTATACACTTCTAAGTGCGGGTTCCATTTGCTATTTTGAATTGTAATCTTTCTATTCAATTCAAAATTTCAATAATAAATTACAATCACCATATATGAAAATATAAATTTCTTAGTTGCTGGTTGTTAAGGAAATAAGTCTTCCCAATATCTAAGTGATTCCTTTTCATTCTTTCTATGGTTCTATTCACTGTAGATGTGACTTGAATTATCAATTGCCAATATAATTATTTCGGATGAGTGCATTATATTATTAATGATATATTCTAATTGTTGATTGGATTTGGTCTGCCTCCTCTCAACTGATGACTCCAGACATTTTTGTTCAAATTTTGATTGTTCCTATTCTATCTTCATAATGCAGGAGTTTATTGCAATCCATAGATCTTTTGCAATTAATTTCACTATCTTTTCTAGTTCTTTCTGGCTATTTGTCTTTGACAAAGAGAAGAGTTATCAATACACCAAATCCATCTTTGATAATTGAGAACATGTAGGCATCCCGTAATTGACCATCATTATTGTGTTTGCTGGTGAATTGGGCTAATAACTATTGTGGATTCTAACTATTTATCAATCTTTTTCTGTAATCTAAATGTTAATGTATGTTTCAAATGCTCATTTCTCCATTGTAACATTTCTAAAATTATTTTTATAGGTTGGTGGATGTTTTTTTAAGATACCATTTGTGATGTTCCAATTAGGTTGAGGACTGAATAATACTGGTAATCATAGGATCGATGAAGATTTATGATTTATTTTCCTTATTGATGGCCCCCATATGAATCCTTTGGAGCTTCCTATTATACCTAATTAATAGGAGGGTTTCATCTTTTGATGATGAAATGACACACCCCTTCTAGATTATAAAATAATATATTATTAGTATTAAGAAATAATTTGATTTAATTATTACTTTAAAATTTAATACTATTAGATTAAATTATCTAGTTTATATGAAAATATTAAGTTTATGTGGTAGATTAAATATTACAATAAAATCTATTAAATAAGAATATTATTTCGTTATATCATATCATTCATTTATAACTTAAATAATGAGATATTACAATAGTATCTATTTAATCAGTTAACTATTTATCTATCTTTATTTAAAATGCAGATACTAAAATATTATTTTATTTATTTATAATTATAATATATTACATATAGTTTTGTACATTAATAATTAATAAAAACCTTATTTTAGCAGGGATATTACACAAATCTTGACAAGAATTACCTTTCCTCTTTTGCCATATCCCTTACATGAAGGGCTTTGCATCTTTCTTCTTCACTTCATATCCAAATGGTGTCAACCAATGAGTTCTTAGTTGAAGTGTACATACAATGTCTTTTCTTGCGAGAAAAAAACATGGTCTTTGAAACTTTCCATTAAACTAGTGCATATCATTTCTTGTTATCTTATTTTATTTTCAAAATATTTGAAATATTCCAATAACATGGCATTTCCTCTACCTTCCAGCTTCCTGTAGAGTTTACACATTTGTTAGGTGATTAGTTGGTCTTCACTCCATTTATAGATTGAGGATCCTTGAAATTATCCTCTAAAATAGATGAATATGCATACAAGTATTGAACCAAATCTTAGAGTTTGATCATTGTGATCATTCATAATATTACCTAGATTTTCTATTTTCTACCTATTCAAATATCCACATATATCGATTGGTGACTTGTTGTGAATAACTTGAAATTCTCCATAAGCCATGTTATTAGGTATTTGATTTTCCCTACTTGTGTGACACACATCTTGTACCTCATTACCATGGCCACAAACCTTATCTTAAGGTTAGGGATCTCATTTACAATGTATACCATTTCATCTAGGGTTAGCTTTCCTCTAGTGATTATTGCTGCTTGGTTTGCTGATGTGACATTCATGGATAGGTTAATGCCAGTTGCATTGAAACTAATGACCTTCTTTATTAGGGCCTTTTTAATCTTATAGGGTATGTGTAACCATATATATTATTCATGATTTTGACTCAAAACAAACCTTACCCATTCTTCATGGAATAAATTGTGAATGTTCATCGCTCTTCTTAGTCTAGAACTTTCCAAATCCTCATGTTTATCCTTCAATACTCCTTCAGAGAAGTGATCTATAAAACTATCGTATCTCTTTTTCACCTATATCATACACCTTAACTTCTAGGTATGTACTTACGTCTTCTATGAGTAAAACATCATTGTGGAGTGATGACAATCCCATTTCATCTTCCACATCCTTCCCGTTTTCTATTATGATCTCACAATCCAGATGACCAATTTGTTCACTATCATTTATATTGAGCTTGTTGATTTCTTTTTCCATAATGTTCTTTCTTAGCTCTGTATTCATTGCTATGTAGGATTGTGTAATATTTTTCTTGCAAACAGTATTCTTGTGACTTCACTTTTAAGCTCTTAGGATTTTGTAGTATGAAAGCACAAATGATTTCAATCTTGTAAAGTATCAAATGAATTCACATATTTATGTCATTGAATTGTAATGTTAAGGTTAAAATGGTTAGGAAAATATTTACCTACCACTAGACATATATCATTTATGCTCCTAATCTATCTTGCAATCGTTACTTTTCATCCTTATTTCTGTGATCAACAGGTTGTGCTTGCTATTGGCGTCAACATCCATAATTCAAGAATGTTCTACTAGTTTCAACTAGGGGACTAATTTATGATTAATTTGTTTATCATCTAACCCCTCTAAGCTTTTTAATATTAGTCAATTTATGAGGTCTCACCACTAACCAATGAGTTAGTGAACTCATCAAGCTTTTCAGCCTCTACTACTTTACTCTTCTTCATCAATTTTGTCATAAAGTCCTTTTTGAACTTCTCCTTAGTCTTATTTTTCTCTTTCATGAATGGAACTTGTTTCCTAGTCTTATACTACTTATGTAGTCTCTTGCAAGATGACCTTGTTGGAAATGCAAGGAGTAACTAAGAGGGGAGGGGTAAATCTATTACCATAAAATAATTCAAAGTCCCATAGATGTCAATACAAACTTATCACTTAATAAAACAAATCTTTTCTCTGCTTGGTTATAACTAGATATCCACTGTAACTTGGCTAAAAAAGCAATTTTAAGATAATAATGTTTATTAACCTTTAGTAACTTGGTTGCAAAAATATAAAGTACTAAGAAAATAACATGAACACATGAAACACCAAGATTTAACATGGAAACCCAATTTGGGAATACCAACAATGCAGCTATTTACAACTTTTCACTCTTCTGAAGTAAGCCCTATTAGGAGCCAACCTTGTTAAATGTTACAATTTTTTTTTTTGTGTGACCCTATTAGAGGATTTGAATCACCCTGTTAGGAGTGGCCTTGTTAGAGGTCTTCAAACACTTCAATCTAGAAATGCCACCTTGTTGGAGGATTTACAAAATGGCTGTTAAGCCAACTCTATTAAGAGTTTTTTTCACTTCTACAATTGTTAGAGAGTAATAATGATTGGCCTGATCGTTGAAGAAACTAACTTTGTAGATTCAGATTTCTGTCCTTGTTTAACCTCTTGATCCTTCCTAATCAAAATATTCTTTGCATCTCAGTCTTCTAACTTGGATGCTCTATCCTTAATCAGATATCCTTCTCATTTTGCTTCTTTCACATTGATCCCAATTGTTTTTTTTCAGTGCACAACTTGACCTTTCATATATATGATATTCTTGATGTCAAGTTAGCTTGAATACCCTTCCATACAAACATTTAACATCTATTTAGTTGGATTACATTAACCAATCAATTAACAAAAGTAATTTGTTGATAGTCAACTAACACTGGATTGATTGCTTGGTTAATACAGAACTTCCTTCAATGATTGACCAAACTCAGTTAACATTAACTTCTCTTCATTGACCAACCAAACTTAGTTAACACTGACTTCCTTCATTGACCAACCAAACTCAGTTAACATTAACTTCTCTTCATTGACCGACCAAACTTAGTTGACACTGACTTCCTTCATTGACCAACCAAACTCAGTTAACACTAACTTCCACTCGACTGATACTAGAATCTCCTTTAGTACTTGAATGAGCTCGGTTAACATTGTGCTTGGTTAAATCTTGAAATTTGTGTAATATCAATGACAATATACAATCGAATAATTATTTTCAATAATCGCCCTCATTGACATTGATGGCAACACAACATGTCATTATGCAAAGAAAATTTAGAGCAACATAATGATTTATGAGATTTTATAATATCCTTAGTTTGACTCTAATTCTTCATCCATGAGAACTCCTTTTGAGATTCTCCCTCTGTCATCTATCTTCAAAGTCTATTTTGTCAATTTATCCCTCTTGCTCTTATAAAAATTTCTCACTCTTATTCTTTTCTTTGACATGACATCAATCTCTCCCTCTTTGACATCAAATGCCAAAGACTTCATACAATGAAATTGTAATGTACCTGATGTACTGATTTATGTGCAATGTGCTTTGACAACCTTGCATCAACTTGATAATTCTTTAATGAAGCTTGTTTGATGCATCATTAATTTGTACTCTAATCAGAATTGGATAGGGGAATAATCCCTAGCTTACCTCTTAGATACAAAAATGCATCCTTAGGTAATGGCTTGGTGAATATGTCTGCAACCTACTCCTTGGTGTTAACATATTCCAATCTTACCTCTTTGTCTTGAACTAATTCTCTTAGAAAATGATACTTGATTGCAATGCATTTTGTCTTAGTGTGCATTATTGGGTTCTTCGATATTTTAATTGCACTTGTGTTATCACAATAGATAACCATTGGTTCCTTGATTTCTTCTTGCATTCCTGACAACACTTGCTTGATCCATATTATGTTAGAATAATTAACTGTTGCAACAACATATTTTGCCTCTGTTGTAGACTGAGAGATGCAATTATGCTTTTTTCTTGTCCATGACACTAACCTCTTTCCAAAAAAGAATGCTTCTCCACTGGTGCTTTTCCTATCATCAATGCTTCTAGCCCAATCTACATCAGTAAAAGATTTTAACTCAAAGTTTCCTCCTTTCTTGTACCATAAACCATAGTCTTTAGTGCCTTTCAGATATCTCATAATTCTCTTAACTAACATCATACAATTGAATCTTTAGGATTTGTAGAAAACCTTGCAAATATACTAATTGCTAATGCAATATCATGCCTTGTGTGTACCACATACTAAAGTTTCCCAATCATGAAACTATTGGTTGTTTGATTTACCTCCTTTAAATCATCATTCTTAGATGGTTTATGTTTAGTAGACAAAGGTGTTCCAATTGGTTTGGAATCTTCCATTTCAAAGGTCTTCAATATTTCCTTGATGTACTTTGGCTGAGTGATGTAGATACCATCCTTCATTTGATGAAATTGTAAATCGATAAAGAATTTTATCTCTCCAAACATTGAAATTTAAAATTCTTTCCTCATTTCTTCAAAGAATGATTTACATAAGTCATCAGGTCTTGTAAATAAAATATCATCCACAAATATTTCTGCTAGCAATACCTTGTTCTGTGGTCCTTCTTTAATATACAGACTACTATATCATTTGTTCTTTAAAAACCAATCCTTACTAGATATCCATGCACTCTTTCATACCATGCTCTAGTAGCTTGTTTTAGACCATATAAATCTTTGTGTAGTTTGCAGACCACGTCTCTTTTATTTGGATCAATGAAACCTTCAAGTTGTTCTACTTAGAATTCTTCCTCCAGAATTCCATTCAAGAAAGCTGATTTTACATCCATTTGATACACTTTAAATCCTTTATGTGCAACATATGCAAGTGTTGTTTAGACTCCTTCAAGTCTTTCAATAGGAGAAAATGTTTCTCCATAGTCAATACCTTCTTCTTGAGCATATCCTTTATACACTAGCCTTGCCTTGTTCTTTGATACTTCACCTTTTTCATTCAAATTGTTTCTAAAAACCCACTTTGTACCAATTAATTTTTTGTCCTTAGGTCTAGGAACAAGAGTCCAGGTATTGTTTCTTTCAATTTTCTCAATTCCTTCATTCATTGCCTTTATCCAACTTTCATTATTCAAAGCATCTTTTATAGAGATAGGTTCAAATTCACCAAGAAAACATGTACCTTTTAGTTTGTTCCTTGTCATTATGCCTCTTATTTGATCTCCAATTATTTGTTTAGGTGCATGAGGCCTTTTGACATATTTATCAAGTGTAGGTTCTTTCCTTCTAGATTCTAGACTTGTTTTACTTGGCTCACCATGTTCAATGACTCTGTGATCTTTTGTTCTTTGCATAGGTTCCATTGTTTGAGACTTAGTTCCCTCTATCTATAATTTGGGCTCTTTTGTCTAAGACTCAGTTTGAACTAACTATAGCTCAAGTTACATTGGATGCAACTCTATTTGAACTACAGACTTAGGTGACTCGGGTTGTATAGTCTACTGTTGTCTAACCATACTTACTTATAACTTGGGAAAAGTCCCAGGCTCATAGTAAATAAAGTTTATGTATTTCTTAAGTTCCTTGCTACTTTTTTCTTCACTCTTTTCTACAAATTCATCAATTTTCACATGTACACTTTCTATAACTTTGTGAGTAGCAAGATTCACAAATTTATATGCTTTGCTCTTGTTGGAGTAGCCTAGGAATATGCCTTCATTACTTTTTGGATCAAACTTTCCTTTCCTTGTCTCTTTCAAGATATAATATTTTCTTCCAAATAATTTGAAAAATAAATAAATTAGGTTTATAGACATACCATACTTCATAAGGTGTTTGGTTTGTACCTTTGTTTAGTTGAACTTGGTTCAGTGTATGAACTATTGTGTTGATTGCTTCTTTCTAGTATTTGGTTGCAACATTTTTCTTAATCATTAATGTTCTTACACAATCCATGATGGATCTATTCCTTCTTTTTGCTATGCCATTCTACTGAGGTGTACCAGGTTTGAATACTTGTCTTTTGGCCCCTCTTTCATTGTAAAACTCATTGTATTCATTGAGATGAATTCACCTCTTCTATCTAACCTCAGGAATTTATATATATATATATATATTTTCCAACATGGTTCATTATTTTTGAATCTAACACTTCCACCATCATAATGTTCCAAGTGTTCATATTTAGTTTTGTCACCAGCCATGTGATGAGAACAACTAGTGTCTATTATCCATGTGTCGTTCTTGCTAACATGAGAAATAAGTGCCATCTTTTCATTTTCCTCATTGTCTGATTCATCCTTAACAATAATATATACTATTTCATCTCCATCATCACTGTCACAATCTTTAGCAATGTAACAAGATTGCTCACCTTTGTCTTTGCAATCCTTGTAGCTCTTGAAGTCTTTCCTACCTTTGAACTTATTATATTTTTCTTTTTCTTTGTCTTCTCTATTTGGACACCTTTTAGCAATACAACTAACCTCTTCACATGATAAACAAATCAATGACATCTTACCTTTGTATTTACTTTTTTCTTTTGGTAATCTTCTTGTGAGTATGGCTTCAATGACTTCAAGGTCATCCTTGGAATCATCATCTTCTTCATTGTCAATCTATTTGCCTTTTGAGTTTCCTCCCTTTCTACCAAGAGTTAGTTTGGATTTCAATGTAGATTCTATGCTAGCATTAAGAAGATAGTTGTCAAAGTTATCCAACTCAAAGTAGTCAATTTTCCACAATTGCATCCAAAGTTATATCATTTTTAGGATCACATCTTATCTCTTGAATATCTAAAACTCTAATTGCATAAATAGGAAGAAGAGTTCATAATACCTTGCTAACTATTACTGTATCATCTATTTTTCCTCCTACAACTCTAATTGAACTTACACTTGATTTCATTCTTTCATTGTATTTTGCAATGTTTTCATCTTCTTTCAGCTTCATTTGATCAAACTAGCCTCTTAGACTTTCTTCTTTGGATCTTTTCACATTATCATATCCTCTGTAGATCTTCTCTAGTTTGTTCCACATGTCATAAGTAGTAGGAAAATCTTTGACTTCATCAAATTCATAATAGTTGAGAGAGGATGCAATATTAACCATCATTGTATTGTGATTCTTCATATCCGCCATTTGATCCATATTTAAAGGCTTAGGTGATGCCACATACTAGTTCAATACGAAGTGCATACCTATATCCCCAATGGTTCCCATATGTAGCTTCATCAGTTCCTGCCATGCTAAAAAGTTCTATCGGTTAAGCTTAAGAATCTCTCTTCTATAAGACATCTTGATCTTTCGCTTAAGTCTTTGAAACCTTTCCTGCAAGCACCAACAACTCTGGTACCAATTTTTGGAAATTCAAGGAGTAACTAAGAGGGGAGGGGTGAATTAGTCACCACAAAAAAATTACAAGTCCCTTAGATGTCAATACAAACTTCTTTCTTAATAAACCATATCCTTTCTTTGCTCGATTAGAACTAGATATCCACTATAACTCACTTAACAAAAAAATCTTAAGATATTAATGTGTATTAACCTTTAGTAACCTAGTTGTAGAAATATAAAGCATTAAGAAAATAACATGAACACATGAGACATCAAGATTTAACGTGGAAACCCAATTTGGGAAAACCACCAATGCAACTAGTTATAACTTTTCACTCCTTTGAAGTGAGCCCTATTAGGAGCCAACCCTCTTAAAGGTTATAAAACACATGCTAATGTGTGACCCTATTAGAGGATTTGAATCACCCTATTAGAAGTGGCCTTGTTAGAGGTCTCCAGACACTTCAATCTAGATATGCCACCTTATTAGAGGATTTACAAAATGACTTTTAAGCCAACTCTGTTAAGAGATTTCTTCATTGCTAAATTTTTTAGAGAGTAACAATGATTGACATGATTGTTGAAGCAAATGAATTTGTAGATTTAGATCACCATTCTTGTTTAACCTCTTGGTGCTTCCTAATCAAAATATTCTTTGTAACTTGGTCTTCTAACTTAGATGCTCTGTCCTTAATCAAATATCATTCTCATTTTTCTTCTTTCACATTGTTCCTTATTTATTTTTTCAATCCACAACTTTACCTTTCATATATATGATATTCAATGTCAAATTACTTGAATACCCTTCCATACAAACATTTAACATCTATTTAGTCAGATTGCATTAACCAATTATTTAATAAAAGTAATTTGTTGATAGTTAGCTAACACTAGACTGATCACTTAGTTAATACATAACTTCCTTTGATAACCAATCAAACTTAGTTAACACTAATTACTCTTCATTGACTGAAAAAACTTGATTAACAGTGAATTCCTTCATTGACCAACCAAAATTGGTTAACACTGACTTCTGCTCAACTGATATTGGAATCTCCTTTAACCTGATTGAGCTCAATTAACAGTATGCTTGATTAAAGCTTTACATTTGTGTAACATCAATGACAATATACAATTGAATAATTGTTTTCAACATGCTTATCTTTTGGAAAATGTACCAGGTTATTTTAGTACTTTTCCAGGTTTAATGCTACTCCTTGGGTTCATCGTCGGTCTATATTTAGTGGTTGGATGATTGTTATTTTGACAAGTCATGCAAACTGGTGTGAGAAACCTATCCCTCCTACCGAGACTCATTTCCTTAGGAGATGATAGGTTGTCTCTAGTCTTGTTCTCGAATCTTTAGCTTTGTGCTCATACTTATTGCAATAATAGCAACAACCATATATTCTTTTCCCATTAAAATGGGATATACTCTACTGAGTTATGTGGCCATAGAGGTGGAAATTTTTCTATTACCCAACAAAGGTACATTTCTTAACATGTGCCATCTACTTAAACCAAAACATATTAATTGTGTGTCCTTTCTTACCAAAGTAATGAAAAGTGGGTCTAGTAGTACCCTTACCTTTTGGAGATGTGCTTCTTGATCTTCTATTATCCAAGTTCTTTTCTGTAGAGGTCTCTCCTTCCCTAGTCTTGTTGTCACCTTCATAACCAAGACCAACTATGATTTTGTTTCTTCTTTGAGCTGTTAGTTGTTCATCTATTTTCTTTGAGATTTCATTGAACCTTCTCAAATTTTCACTATGATCATTTATGCTCCTTATCTCTTCTATTGTTTTGAGCACTTGATTTATCAAAAGCATGACCTATTACCTATTTGGATGATTACTCTCATCTGTCTTTTGTACATCCTTTTTTTCTAACTATTGCTTCAACTTCATATCTTACTGAGGTGGCATTTACTCACTTAGCTTGGGCTCACATAACCTCTTTGGTTAAATCTTCTCCTTGCTCATATGAACAATGATTTCTTTTAGATTATCATTCTAAATCATTAAGTCAAATACACCTTCTTATAACTCTTCTAAACCACTATACTTTTCTAGCTATTCAATAGCCTCTTTGTTGGTCTCATATTGGTTTTGACATTTGAGTGTCAACACACTTAAAAAAATTCTCAAGACGATGCCGAGTATAATATAGAAGTTGAGCTAAAATGTGTGCCGAGCTAGAGAATTCAATAGGTACTGAGTGAACTTCAAGTACCAAGTGATCTTTAGGTTCCAAGTGAAGTTCAAGTGCTGAGTGATAAGTGATGCCAAGTCACTGTAGGTGCTGAGCAGAGTATAGATGTCGAGTGAAACAAAAATGCTATAGATGTTGAGCGAGACAATTGTTATAGGAGCCGAGTGAGAGAATTCCTATATGTGCCGAGCATCAACAATTAGGAAGTTTCGAGTAACACATAATCAACATATGAGTTTGTATCTTCACAAACTCAGATGTAAACCATTTTTGGAGCCAACATAGGATGAATCTCGAAGGATCTTGAAGATAAGATTGAATCTTTTGAATTACCTATGTAATCAACATGCAACCAATAAGAAAAATGGAGAAGGCATGCAACCAATAGGAAAAGTGCAAGAATTGAGCGGCAAATGGAGATTTAATATTGATTGTAGATTCATACCTAACCCTAAGTATTTGAAATATTTAAAAGGAGGACAATACCCCATTATGGAAAAAAGTGTATGAGTGAATTATAGTGAAGTGTAGAAGGGTGAAAATACTTAGTGAAGAATAGAGCAACATTACAGAATCCAGTTGATGAAGAACAAAGTATCATAACTTTGAAGTGTGACATATCAGATCAAGCAAGGATCAAAGTAGTTAGAGCAAAACAAGGATATGAAATCAGCAATAGAGGATTGCAAGTCATCAGGTCAAGATTTTCTAGTACTCTCTAGAAATTGTATTAGATATGGAAATCCTATGGACTTTGGTTGGCCTAGCAGCCATATGTAAATCCTTTAACAGGGTGACATTCCAAGTGAATGTACTAAAGTCCTTTAACCAGGCCACTTTTAATAGGGTGTAAAGTCTTTAATAGGATAGGCCTTTCATAGGGTAGACCATTGGAAGTGGTCAAACTTTGTAAGCTTGGATAGTTACATATTGCTGCAATGATACTTTATGGGTGTCATCCCCACCCCAGTTTTACCTTCTCATTTTGGAGGGTTTCTAGGTTACCAAATCTTGTGTAATCTACTTACATGCATGACTTTACTTTTATGTTTATTAGATGAATTAGATGCATGCAAATATTTTTTAAAAAAAGGTTAATGTTAAGTTACTTCTGATTCCCCCCGCCTCTCAGAAGTAAATCTCCCCACCTATAAATTCAACAATTGCTATTAGAGCCTAGTTCTCACAAGGAGGAGCCTTACAACTTGGAGAAAAGATCTAGAGATGGAAGTCTACAAACTTGGGAAGATTCTAGAGAATTAGGCAATTGATATACAACTTTCTTTACATACTTTGGAAGAAGCTAGAGGAGAACTGAGAAAATCCTTAAAGAGAAGAAGAGAGATTGCCATAGCTGAGAATGATACACAATATAAGGATATTGACACCTCAAATATGTTTTGAAATCGAGATTCCAAAGAATTTGATGTAGCAATAGTAGACTTGATGGAGAAGAATAGAGCTCAAGTAGAAGAAAACAAAACAATCAAGCTTGAACAAGAGTCAAAAGCCATGCTGCTTTGTGAGGTAATCGAAAAGAAGAAAAGAGCCATTGAGGATAAGGCTATGCTAGAAGAAGATAAGAGAAACCTCACCAATAGACTGGAAGAAAAGTCATTTGAGCTTGCAAGAATTTCAAACATGCAACTAGACACCCTAAGTTAGATGATGAATGCTCATCATGAATTGAATGTCAAGGATATTGAGATCTCTACACTAAAGATGCAAAATGAACAACTGCAAAATGACCTAAAAAGAGAGGAGATTGTAGAGAGCTTAAAAAAACCTAATGAGGCCATCAAGTACTTTGAGCAACTATTGAGATCACCTAGGGCTAGCAATGATACTTCAGGACTAGGTTACATCAGCACTGAACAAGGAGAATCATCCAAGACTGCAAAAGAAAGGAGTAACAAATGTAAGAACACTAAACTTGTCATTTCTATGGTAAAAAGGGACATACCTCTAATCTGTGTAGGAGTAAGAATGCTCATCGACATGACCAACCTAAGAATGAGAGTCATTGTCATAAGTGCAAAAAGAAAGGACACCAAGCACATGACTATAGGACTAGGACTATCAAAACATCAAGATTTGAAGGTCATTGCTATAATTGCTAGAAGTATGGACATAGAGCTTTTGAGTGCAGATCAAAGCCTATGTGGACACCTAATCAACCAACAAGGGGAAATAGCCATGGACATCACTACAATTGGGACTAAAACACCAGGTATAGCTGTTATTATTGTCAAGAATATGGACACATTCCTAAAAATTGTATAAGGACATATTTTAGAGGGAACTACAACAGATGGTTGAGCCAAACCACATAATTTAGTTGCTTGAAGACTAGTCATATCAGTAGGAATTGCCCAACAATGTCAAAGGCACCCAACTCAAAGAATGAAAAAGGAAAAGAGAAGGTAGATGTTGAACACATCAGAGGAGAAATGAATAAGACATGGAAGAAGAAAGATGAGTGTAGCACATCAAATGAAGGGATCACTTCACCTAATAGGTCAAGTGATCAGACATCATCAAAATGAGCAAAAGAAGGCATAAGGGATTGATCACAAAGCTTTATCATACATCAGTTCCTAAAAAAAGAAAGTACTAAAAAGAAGAGATCAACATGAATGAAGATGTAAAGTTAAAATTTCAAGTTTTTGTAAGTGCTTGCCGAGTTGCCCTCAAATGTCAAGTAAAAATCTAGTATAAGTCGAGTTGACTATCAAAATTAGTAGAAGCCAAATGATTAGTTGGAGCCAAGTTGGTAGTGAAATCCAAGTAAAGAAAAAAATTCAGTTGAAGCCAAGTAAGTGATACTCTTGTGGAAGCTGAGTGATGAAAAGCTAATGGAAGCTGAGTAATGTAGAATCCTTCAGAAGTCGAGTGGATAGCTATAATTGCACTAAGCATTAAACGTAGTGAAAATATGGTATATTATTGTGTTTTCAATCATTTTTCCTCATCACAAACAAAGAGCACAGACAAGAAAGAGTGTAGAGCAAGTTCAAAGTAGAGAATCTAGTGATTAAATAGATTTCAACAACATTTCAGCATGATTTCATAAATCTTGAGGTATTTATGTTTGTGCTGAGTTATGCAGTTTAATATTTTCTTCATGTTAAAACCCTAGAATTACAAAAATGGCTTCTAGCTCTAGGAAAACTCAGGAGAAGGAACCTTTCAAGGTCTAGCTAGTTTCCAATAAGGTCAAACAACCTGATTTCTGCCCAATTCTAGAGGTAGCATATAAGAATGACCCAACTGGAGCCCTATCCATCATACCCCCTAAGGTAGTCATGGTTTAGGATGTAAGAAGATGCTATAATTGCAAGATTGGAGCTATAGGTGACATGGAAATGAGGGAATCCTATGAGAGATTGTGTGAAAATGGAGTGTTCAAGGAAGAATACCAAATTGTTGAGAAGAAGTGTTTAACACGTGTCCTAGAATCCCCCACCATTTTCAAAACTGAATGGATTAGACTAGTGCTAAGTTGAATACATGATGGAAGCTTATGGTTGGAGGATGGCCCAATAAAAATCACAAAGAGAATTGTGCATAGAGTGATAGGTTACCCAACCCTAGATCGACTGAAGACACTTAGGAGTGATGCAAAGGAAGCAATTGAGAAAAATACTAGTGCTAAATGGAATAAGAGAGAGATGATAATTGGCACCATCCAAGACCCTCTTGTTGATTTTTATGTTAGAGTTATTGCACACAAATTCTACCAATCTAGCATACTCAACAGTGTGCCTTGCATTACAGTGGATGTAGGCTACAAATTGAAGATGAAGGATCATACCTATGATCTTATAGAATTGCAACTGCAATAGATTAATGAGAATCTAGTAGCAATCAGAAGAACCAAGGGATACAATGCAAATTTTTTGATATTTTGATTTGTATATTCTTTTATGTTTAGAATGAGTTTCCTTGTTTTGGAAAAGTTGCATGGAGAACTAATAGGTTAGTAATAGCTCAAGTAAATGAACATTGAGTAGATGAGAGCTAATTTTGAGACCTTGATGACTAGCTATTTTGAAGACTTCAAGAAGACAATGAAGTAAAGGCTAAGGATTCCAGTGTCACTAGTAGAAAAACATGTAAATGCTGTATATTTTCTTTTAGATATTGATTATACGTACATTCAAGCTGCCATTCCAAGAGTGAGATGGTTAAGACCTCTTGGCTATGAAATTAATATAGATGAAGCATTAGTAGTAATAATTGCATTATTAGTAGAAGAAGTAGACAAGAATGCACCACATTTTGGAACCTACGACATGGTGAGGTCAAAAGTGGATATGTAATTGAAGACTACCTCCACACTAAAAAAGAAGGATCAACTTTTAAAGAAGTTAAAAGCCAAATTTGGGGAAGGCAATATAGAAGTAGTAGAAGAAGAAGGTGAAGAAGCCAAGGATGATGAGGAGGAAAAAGGTCAGGGGCCACTTGCTTTAACCCAAGGTATGGGGGAGGATGTAGATGAGGAGGAAGGTGCTAAGCAAGATGGACCAAAGCCAGAGCCCAAGAAAATAAAAGCTCAAAAATAGCTAGTTGCACAACCCAAGGGAAAGAAAAAGGCTACAAAGCCAAGCCCAACCAAGCCAACTATAAGGGCAGATACTAGGGCTACAACTCAGGTAGCAAAAGAATAGGAGAAGAAGAAGGCAATAGAGCAAGGAGGATCTACACAATAGAATAAAAGAAGAAAGTATGTTACACCTCTTGAATTAGACGAAGAAAGGATAGAGTCTGATGAAGATTAATTTAGATTGGTAAGCCATTCTACCACATCTAAATTGGAAAGTATTTACAATAATATTAGAGATAATGCAGATCTAACTGGTCTAAAGACCATATATTTTAATAAGTTTTCAAAGGAAAAAAAAAACATAGTGGAAGAATCCATATACTCTATGATGGCTAAGTTCAAAACCAACCCACTTGAACTAGACAACTCAATGCCTAAGGAGCTAAGCTCATTAGTAAAAAATAAATGGCATTACTATCTCAAAATAGAGAAAGAAATAAGGGAGTCAACATTGGCTTGAGTAATGCCATACCTTACTAAAGGTCAAATAAAAAATGCTAGCAAAAAGCATGGGAGAAAATTTGCACCCAAATATAGAGCCTTCAGAATTTTGCAAAATTAGATTGAAGATGCTGTGCAAATATATGGATTGACAATACTCAAAGAAGGGTAGGAAGACCCATTTGAGGGGAGAAATGATGAAGAAGAAGAAGAGAACAAGAAAGAGGAAGAGGTAGAGAAAGAGAAAGAAGAAGAAATAGTGGAGAAGACACATGGTGAAGAGGCAATAGCTAAAGAGCAGCAACCAGAGCAAAGTGTCCAAGACACCCAACTGCCACTACCAAGTCCTCCACATACAACACTTGCAGAGACTATAATTGTCAAGGATGTTCCTAACACTTTAGCTCAGAACATCAACCCATTGACTATAGAGGATCTCAAAAAGATCCTTCACTAAACTACATTACAAGCACAAATATGTACAAATCCAGTTTTGGTGAGTGTGGATGAGTTGTAGAAGGCTATAGTAGAAATCACAAGGGAGAAGGAAAACACACAAGAGCTAGCTTCACAACCTCCCACAGCTATAATAGATCAACCCAAAGAGCAAGGAGAACAAGATAGCACTACTAAGGTTGATTCTATAGTCAGAATGACAACAACTACTAAGGAGCTAGAAAAGGAACAAACATGACAAGATGTTCCTACTGCACAAACCCAAGGTGCACCTCCTCAAATCATCATTATTGATCTGGGTAGTAGAGAAGAGGAGAAAGAAGAGGAGAGAAACCCTAAAGAAAAGGAGTAGGAGGTAATACAAACATTGGTGAACTCACCTGCCCCAGGGACTCCTACCAAGAAGCCAAGTATTGATGCAATACCATTGCAGATTTCAGCACCAGACTTGAGCTCCACCAAGGTTGCAAGGGTACTTCACTATGGAGACCCTGCACTTGATGAAGAAATAGTCATACCCAGTTATGACTCAAGGACAATAAATTTAACATAGATAAATGAAGTGCAAGAGGCACTAGAAAGAAGAAATAGACAATAAATACTTAGAAATGAGTATAGACATAAGCAACCACTTGTGGAGATCAAAGAGATATTTCTTGATGAATTTAGCTTGCAAGTACCTGATGAAACCTAGCCCATCATAGAGAAATTATCCAACATAGTGGACCAAGTACAAAATGAAGACCTTGAAACTAATGTTAAGTTATTAGAATGGTTAGAAAAGAAGTTTTAGATGAAAGTAAATGAGAAAATATCTAGTGAGATAGCACTTTCACAAGTTGAATTGGATAAGAAGATTGAAAAGGCAAAAACAATACTTGGGAATGTATTCTCATTGTACTCCAAATTGTGTGACTCATCATATTTCACACAAGACACTAGCCAAAGGATACTGAGCTTGGAATGAAATCTCAATATTTCTAGCACATAGCTACCCAAAGATTCAACTCAAAGTGAGAAGCATTTTGCAACTATGCTTCACACACAAAAAGAGTTAGCTATATGGACAATAGAAGAGGCCAATATTAAGGCCAAATTGATAGAAATTCAATCCTCCATTACCCCACATTTAGAATTACTCCATAAAGAAATGGCCTATGTAGAAAATGTTCTAAAGAAAGATCCTAATCTTTCTACTCTAGAAGGCCTAGTACATCTAGCAACAGAGACAATCATCCAACACAAATCATTGGAAATTGCTTTAGACAATTGGGATGCTTCTCTAAAGATGATCATGGAGGTAAATAAATTTTTTAAAGCTAAATATTCTATTCATTCTTAGGACCCTTTGACATAAGTGTCAAAAAGGGGGAGAGATAATAAAGGGGGAGATATGCATTATGTAAATAAGGGGAGGCATACCAAAAGGGGGAGATATAAAATTTTGAATTTTTGGAGGAGAAATAAGGAGATACAACTAAAAGGATGCAAAACTACAAGAAGATGTGAGAAGGGAACAAATACAGAGTACAAGCAGAAATAGGGTACATGTAAGGAAACTTGCAAGAAAGAATATATAATTGTTTCCACATAACCCATAATAGATCTAAAATAAACACAAAATTAAAATCCACATGCAAGAGAATAGAAAACATACCCACAAAATGTGACACAAGATATACCCTGGGAAACCCTCATTGAAGGAAAAAAAACCTAGCCTCCAAAAGCATCTATCACCGTGTATTATTCAGCAAAAACACCATTGCAATACAACCATGGAAGTCTTCATGGCCATAGCCAAAACCGAGCAAACTATGTGAACAAGCATGAATCCACACATCCCATGCCATGCTTCCAACCTTCATAAATGCTCCCTTGGCTAACCTGTCAAGCCTTGTCCCACTTAACTCTTGCCTTTCTCACTCTTACTCTCTACAAAAACTACCCTTATGGTTGCTTATATAGTAGCAAGTCCCAAAAAACTACCAAGTGGTATTACATAAACCATGTGCTACCTAATCCACTGACCCCACCTTTAATATTGGGCATTTAATTCTTTTCCCCAATATTAAATAATTACATGAAATATTATCACAATGTTACAATACAACTCATCAAGAATATTCCATGGAAATCTTTACATGTTGCACGTCCATCTAGGCACAACATTACGTAATAAAATAAAATAATAAAATATAACAATATTATGCAATGTGTGCAACACCCATTATCTCAACAATCTCCCACTTGTTGTATACATTGCATAGGGTCAATCCGTAGCCACACAAATGAACAAAGGAACAATCCCTCCCAGCACATCCACCATCATGGATCAAAATACACCAAGTGCTACATCTTGGTACCCAAAACAAAATAAAAGTATCCAACATCTCAAACATGAATGATCTCACCTCCTATTATGCCACTACCATTGGACATACATAGAAGCCATCCAAAGAGAAAGCCACCCAACCTGTCGCATTAGAAGATCATAAAATCCTATACCAACTAAAATTCCAAGCACAAATAACTTGATCCAAAGGTAATCACATGTATCCATAGTTGTCAAAATATCCATAGCTGAAATAGCACCCACAACAAAGTGTCAAACCCATCCAACTATCCATACCTCTAAAGGTATATACCAAGTGAATCTCAAATCATCAACATATCCAATCTGCAACTTGCAATCACAAGCCTCAAGAGAAATAACTACCACATGTATCCCAAGAAGCTCCCACTGCAAAAGATAATGTCAAATCTATAACCAATCCACTCAACACATCTCAAAGAAGTGAATCCATGTAGTATCAAGGACATCCACAATACATAAACTGATATCCTGCAAGAACAACTCTCGTAACAAGTCTCCAATAGTCTCCAAAATTCTCCACAACTAATAGAGGAAAGATATAAAGTAATAACCATGTCATCTGTCACATGAAATACATGAGCACAAATCAGTGATCACTCTAAACAATCTCAAATCCAATGTAAGCAAAACTGAACATCCAGGAAGATAACCAAGACAAGAGAAACCATGCAAATCATAACCTGTATCATGTCCTTCTACACACACCTCTAGATGTAAACTATGCAAGTGTGATCTCCTCTATAAAACCCCAACAAGAAGCCTCAACAACACCCAAACCATACCATGTAACTAATCATGGATGTAATCCTCTCACAAGAAGATCGAACTCAATAAACCCATTCCTAAACCAAGGAATAACCATTCCTAATTCAAGGAATATGCCCAATATAAAACCATCTCCCAAACTCAACCAGCATAACAACATATGCACATGGAGATAATCAATGCTAAACCATCTCTCAAATGAACCTTCTAGAACTAGCTCATGTACCATAGCTCAAGATCCATATCCATGAAAGACAAGCATAAATATAATGCAACGAAGAGTAACAATGGGCTATACCTCTCAAGTAGCAAACCGCTGAGTAGACCAAGAGTGGGGAATGAGAATGCTCATCAAGATACCCAAGTCTCCAACCAAGACTCATCTAAGAACAATCTCCTCTCAAGTCCATATCAGGTGACTGCCCCTCAAACTTCCTATTGAAAGCATCAAACGTCCCAACAAGTACTTCTCTAATCGAAGAGAAATCAACATCACCACCATCTCTAAGTATCCATGAGCACTTGTAACCAATCAATCCATGCCAACTCCAAATGCAACACAACAATATCATGAAGTATCTAGCTTATGATCAGTGTACTCAATACCAGGAAACTAAATCAAGATCAATGTCAAAGTTTCAACCATGGCCTCAGGAACATAAACATGACAACATGATCTAAACCATCTCAACCAAAGAGATAACATGCTCCACATGAACATACTATAACATGTCACAATTCTAAATGCGTATTAAGAGTATACCATGACATAATAATGAAACCATCCTCACACCAAGGATAACATGCCAAATAAAAGCATAAACCACACCTTTGCCAAGAACCCTGTGAGTCCTCAAGATGCAACCATCTCCACACACCATGAATAAAACCATCTCCACATACTAGGAAGAACCATCTTCACACACCATGAAGATAACAAGTGCACCATGCAAATGTCAAAGATGCTTCTACAACAACAGGATCTAAGACAAACCTCCAACATCTACAAACACTTAATTAATATATCAATGCCAACAACTCCCACTCAACTGTGGTACCAAGTCACCTATGGCATCATAAAATCCATCTCCTATATGAAGATCCAAACCAAACTAGGAACTAATCCCACACTGTCACCCCATCACTATCACAAGCTCTCACTAAACCATGTATCCAAGCTATCCATGACATAATGATGAAAAAAAAACCATCCTCTAACCATGAGAATCAACCAAGGTATCAAACCATCAAAGAACTCAAAGTGCACATCATGAGCTTCTCAAAAGAAATCAAATAACCATGATCCTCAACCAAGAAGATATACCACCATAACTGAATCAAAAAATCCAAGCTAATGAACATCAAGGATATACCTGTATATCCAATCATGTCATGCCAAAATCCATGACACCATGATCACATCCATGAACTGAGCATCTGTCTCTCAAAGTGTCCAACCTGTCAGCATAAAATAGTCAACCACAATCCTCCACCATGACTGTAGCTGGTAACAACATCTCATCCCTTCTACATGAAGAAAATAGTAAATCATGTGACTTAGGGAATAGACAACCCAATCCAAGCCACCAATCTGAATATGCATCAATAATGAAAGATCAATGGGCAAAGACAACCCATAACCAAGCCATAAATGCAACCTGTAAGTATAGACCACTTACAACACTGCACAACTTGTAGATCCAACAAATCATCATACATATCCAAACCAAACACTGATAACCATATCATCATGAGACCAATCTGGAATATGAACTGAGTATACAATGACATCAAAACTTAAATCTCCAATTCCATAAGCTCACCATGTTACCATAGTCAAAATATATCTATAAACTGTTCAGATTAATATATCACCAAATAAATCATGCCAAACCTACACCAAATCTGAATCAATGTGTAGAGCTCTACAAGAGCTTTCAGTTGACTACTTGAAGTCCAAAATCCGACTCTGTATGCCCAAGTTATGCCCTAATCCATGCTCCAGATAAATAACATTTGACTTTAGGGCTCTTAAAGCTTGACAAAATTCAAAAATCATAGAACCAAACCTACACCATATTGTAGTACTCTAAATTAGCTTTCCAACACCTATAAGAACTCTAAAATCTAATATTTTGAGAGAAAGTTATGGTCGTTTTACTAAGACAGTCTTTTTACCATTTTCACTGCGATTTTTCATTTTTTTATTTTTTTTGTGATGAAAATTCTGATGGGATTAAATTTGACTGCCATCATGGGCTAAAACCATAAAACTCTTTCATTTCCTCTTAACATGGCCAAACTAGGGCATATTATATATCAAAATTTATAGAAATGTCAACCCGGATCCAATGGTGAGGTCTGTTTTTACCTAGGAGGTCATTTCTGCATGCTACCCCCCAAAACCCTCATTTTAAATGAAACATCCAAAAAATCCTTTTGTCCAACAATTTCACATGTCCAAATATTTTAACATCCCATCATAACAAGAAATCCAAAACCCTTAGATCTGCAATAAATCATTCATATATCTTGCCCTTTCTTTTATCCTCTCATGCATTCCCATGGATTCAATCTAGGGTTACAATAATAAAACCATAGCTCTGATACCACTTGTAAGGAAACTTGCAAGAAAGAATATAACCGTTTCCACATAACCCATAATAGATCTAAAATAAACACGAAATTAAAATCCACATGCAAGAGAATAGACAACATACCCACAAAATGTAACACAAGATATACCTTGGGAAACCCTCATTGAGGGAAAAAAAACCTAGCTTCCAAAAGCATCCATCACCATGTATTATTCAACAAAAACACCATTGCAATACAATCATAGAAGCCTTCATGGCCATAGCCAAAACTAAGCAAACTATGTGAACAAGCATGAATCCACACATCCCATGCCATGCTTCCAACCTTCACAAATGCTCCCTTGGCTAACTTGTCAAGCCTTGTCCCACTTGACTCTTGCCTTTCTCACTCTTACTCTCTACAACAACTATCCTTGTGGCTACTTATATAGTAGCAAGTCCCAAAAAACCAACAAGTGGTATTACATAAACCATGTGCTACCTAACCCACTGATCCCACATTTAATATTGGGCATTTAATTCTTTTCCCCAATATTAAATAATTAAATGAAATATTATCACGATGTTACAATACAACTCATCAAGAATATTCCATGGAAATCTTTACATGTTGCACGTCCATCTAGGCACAACATTACATAATAAAATAAAATAATAAAATATAACAATATTATGCAATGTGTGCAACACCCATTATCTCAACAGTACAAACAAATACAGAGTGTAGACAAGGCAAAGAGTATCAGATACATCAACATGAGACAAATTTAGCACAAGAGTTTTGGTTACAAAACTGGCACATCAGCTCAGGGGGAGTTTCAAGATTTTGAGGTATACAAATTTTTGAACAAGTTTTTGAAGTCTTGTACATATGCTGAATAGAATGTGTAGTATACTCATAAAGAGCAGATTCATAATGTCTAGTTAAGTATTTTTGCCACGTACATCAAATAGGGAGATTGTTGATCTTAGATCAGTTTTGACATTTGAGTGTCAACACACTTAACCAAATTCTCAAGATGATGCCTAGTATAATATGGAAGCTGAGCTATAGTGTGTGTTGAGCTAGAGAATTTAATAGGTGCTGAGTGAACTTTGGGTGCCAAGTGATCTTTAGGTGTTGAGTGAAGTTCAAGTGCCAAGTGATAAGTTATGCTGAGTTACTATAGGTGCCGAGTGAAACAAAAATGCTATAGATGTCGAGTGAGATAGAATTGCTATAGGAGCCGAGCAAGACATAATTCCTATATGTGCTGAGCATCAACAATTATTAAGTGCTGAGTAACACATAATCAACATATGAGTTTGTATTTTCACAAACTCAAATGTAAACCATTTTTGGAGTTGACATAGGATGAATCTCGAAGGATCTTGAAGATAAGATCGAATCTTTTGCATTACCTATGCAATCAACATGCAACCAATAAGAAAAATGGAGAAGGCATGCAAGCAATAGGAAAAGTGCAAGAATTGAGTGGGAAATGAATATTTAATATTGATCATAGATTCATACCTAATCTTAAGTCTATAAAATCTTCAAAAGGAGGATGATACCCCATTATAAAAAGAAGAGGATATGCAAGAAATAAGTGTATGTGTGAATTATAGCAAAGTGCAAAAGGGTGAAAAGACTTCGTGAAGAACAAAGTAGCATTACAGAATCCAGTTGATGAAGAACAAAGTATCAGAACTTCGAAGTGTGACATATCAGATCAAGCAAGGATCAGAGTAGTCAGAGTAGAATAAGGATATGAAATCAGCAATAGAGGATTACAAGTCATCAAGTCAAGATTTTCTAATACTCTCTAGCAATTGTATTAGATATGGAAATCCTATGGACTTAGGTTGGCCTAGCAGCCATTTGTAAATCTTTTAACAGGGTGGCATTCCAAGTGAATGTACTAGAGTCCTTTAACCAGGCCTACTTTTAGCAGGGTAGTTAAATCCTTTAAGCAGGTCACTTTTAACAATGTGTAAAGGCTTTAATAGGACATGCCTTTCACAGGGCAGACCATTGGAAGTGGTCAAACTTTGTAACCTTGAATATTTACATATTGCTACAGTGATACTTTGTGGGTGTCATCCCCACCCTAGTTTTACCTTCTCATTTTGAAGGGTTTCTGGGTTACCAAATCTTGTGTTATCTGTTTACATGCATGACTTTACTTTTATGTTTATTAGATGAATTAGATGCATGTGAATGTTATCAGTTAAAAGGTTTTTGAAAAGGATAATGTTAAGTTACTTTTGATTCTCCCCCCCCCATAAGTAAATCTTTCCACCTATAAATTCAACACTCTTGAATTTCATTGAGCTTTTTCATCAGCTTCTTCCTTTTAATCAGGGACTTTCTAAGTTTTTCCTTTAAATCTTCAATGGTGTTAAGTGCTTCTTCTAGCTACCTCCTAAGTGATGCCATTGGATCTTCACTAAATTTGAAAAGGATAATGTTAAGTTACTTTTGATTCACCCCTCCCTCAGAAGTAAATCTTTCCACCTGTAAATTCAACACTCTTGAATTTCACTGAGCTTTTTCATCGGCTTCTTCCTTTTAATCAGGGACTTTCTAAGTTTTTCCTTTAAATCTTCGATGGTGTTAAGTGATGCCATTAGATCTTCACTAAATTTTTCAGACTTGTTGCAATAGGGGTCTATTCTCTAATACTATTTGTTGGTACCAATTAGTACTAAAAGGGGGGTGGGGGGTGAATCAATACTAACTTTAAAATGATTAATCTTTTAACTACTTTGAATGAACTTAATACAAACCATTTAACAATTGATACTAAGATAAATGCAATCAAGTAGAAGCCATAAAATTCACACACAAAAGCATTCACCTAGTTGACACAATGATTTATAGAAACCATTGATTAGAGGATGAAAACCACAATGGGGATAATATACCCATTAGCCCTTATAATGAATTTAAAGGGTTTCCCTGTTAGGAACTACAACTATATCTTCTGGAAACACATCTTGTTAGGAATATCTATAACCTGTTAGGGTTAGACAAGCCTATAAAAGCTACCTTGTTAAAGGAATTACAAGTCTCCTTTTGAGAGACATCTTGTTAGAGGTTTTAACAATAATCTTACCAATGAAGCTTTCCCTCTTAAGAGGTAGAACTAGATTAAATAGTAAGAAAGCAATCTAATGTATAAGATCTAAAGTATGGCACTATATTTCCTTGTAGATCTATGCTGTGTATCCTTGAAGATACAATGATCTCCTTTTTAACTTAGTGAGTTCTTTGGTCTTACCCCTATCCTTGGTTGTTTCAAATATCCTCTAGGTGTATCCTCCTTCTCTACAACTACTTCTATCTATAGTTTACAATTTTCTCTCTCTCTCTCTCTCTCTCTCTCTAACACTTAACACTCTAGAAACAATAACTTTCTTTTGTCTTCTGAGAGCTTACATCTATTATACAATGCCAAGGTATAATTACCCATGATGAAATTATCCCTCTTGATTTCAAATTCAAAATTTGAATTCCATATCTGGTTTTTTCATAGGAAATTTTTGACCCCTACTCCTAGGTTCTAGATTGGTAGCCCTTCTAGTCCTTTTGTGAACCTATATGTAGCCTTCATCCTTTTGTACTTCAATTGTTTCACCCTTTTCTTTTGTCACATCTATTCTGACCATTTCTCTCTCATGTCACATCCATGGTGACTCACTTTGTTGATGATCTAGATCAATTGTCTTGGAGTGGTGGTGTAGTATATATGTACATTTTTTTTTCTTCTATTGGTGACCATATTGCACTGAAAACATCTTCTTCTTTCAACCGATTAGATCAATGGCAACACCCTTTATATTTCATAGTTTTCATGCTAATGAGACTATGCAATCAACATAGGAGGATAATGAAGAGACATTACATTTATTAATTTGAGGAAAAAGTCATATTTTTAGTTTATTTCATTTTTAATTCTTCATTGAGCATGCTTAATTAGATTAGATTTGTGAGTATATAGTTTTGTTTGTATTTCCAACAATTTTAGCATACATTTTTGGCACCCACCATGGGGCCCAACCCCTAAATTTTATTTTTTCTTTGAGTTTTATGTGTGCATGATATTTTATAGGTTAATTATATGCATACACTCATTAAGTCTACACATGCATCCACACTTCTTGCACCTATGTGTCTTGACAAGTGTTCTATTGCTTTTATGCACATTCATCTTGCAAAGCTGCGCTTCTATCCTTTATAGTTTTACATTCATTTCTTTTCCATATCTAATAGCCTATCTATGCTTCTATTCATTTTTTAATAATTTTTTCATTCCTATTCATTGGACATACATTTTTGCACTTTCACTTTATTCTACTACACCTATCAGTTACACTTTATTTTTGTGCTTTCATTATATATTCCTACGCTTTTATTAGAATTAGTTATTTTAAAAGTTTTTTTATATTTTCATTTGATTTCTAACAATTTAACTAGATTATTTTTCTATTGCTAGTACTATATGTTATTTTGGAGGTCATATGTAGAACGCCCCTAAAAGATTTTTTCTAACCTTGTTTTGCAAGCTTTGCTAAAATGGTTAGTTAAATGGTACCAAAATTGTCATTTGGGTTTAAAATATGATATTTTGTTTTCCCTTTCATGTGTCTTCTTTTGACTATTAAATTCTATTTATTGTGTCTTTTCACTTAAAGCATTTTGTAACCCAATATTTGGTACAAATGTATCCTCTCCCCTCACCTTTGAAATTTTGGGTGCAAGAGAAATTTGTATCAATTTTGTTAGAGAGGCCTACTTAGATCAAGGTGTACTCACTCAAAGGAACAACATCAAGTGGTGCTTTCATTTTTTTTTCTATAGAAAGTGGGATAAGGATAGAGCCAAGTCCTTACCAGTATCAGTGCTTTTATCATACAGTGTCATTTTTGAATGGGGGCATACTCCTTGAACAATAAAGGGTATATTAGACCCCTAGTAGGTTTGGTTAGACTATCAAGTGGGTTTTTAGATGCTCATAATGTATTGGTTCCCTAAATTTTCTAAATACCTTTATTTAGACTACCAAAATACTTCTATATGGTTGGCACTAAGGGTCCCTAAAGACGTCCCACATTACTTGTGGCTTTTTGTAGAGATAGAGATTCCTTGGATTCATCACCATTGGGATTTGAAGCTTGGTGTTCCTAAGAAGAGAGTGCACTATTAGGGGGAACTTGGGCCTCTAAGCTTCTAGTCTATCTACTTTGAGTTAGTGTGACTAGACAATACATTGTAAATTATAATCAATTTAGGGAATCACACATAATATTTTATGTGTGTGTATATTTTTATTGCCAAAACATTATAAAAACACAAAAAAAATAAAAATAAAAATAAAAAACTTAGCTTTTGGGAAAATTTGAAAATTGTAACATATTTGCACTTTCATCTCATATTGTTACACCTTTTTACATTATACTTGCATTGTTGTACTCTATACCTATGCATTTACAATCATCAAACATGGGCTTCTGTTATGTTTCTCTACACTTATGTTCATTCTATACGTGTATTTGTACCTACATATTTAGAATAGAGAGTACTTAGGGACAATTTGAGAAAATAGCAAAAATACACTTGGATACTCATTTAGCTCATCTTTCTAGTTTTGTCAATATTAGAAACTTTTACATAGCAAAAACAATAGTTTTAACATCATTTACATTTTTCACCCTTCTTGTCTATTCTATCCAAATCAATTTGTCAAAACCAAAACCATAGTATCAAAAAAAAGCATCCTAGTGAGTATTTTCTAATAGGATCTATCATCCTCAATCTAGAAACTTACTTAGATCAAACTTTGAACAATATTTGTCAACATCATAGTGAGTTAGCATCTCATATAGACTTATATTTTCATACTAAAGTATTCAACACTTTAGAAATCTTCATTTTTTGTCCACCAAGAATTCACCCAATCAACATCATCATTTTGACCTTTTATGGTAGTTCAAACTAGGTCTCAAAAATTGAAAGTGTTGGGTGATGCGATGCACTCCCCTGCCCATAGGTGGTTAATTATGTGGTGTTCCATGTTCACTAACAGTCATGGCTTTTGGTGCAACGGTAAATGGGCCCTACAATTGGTATCAGAGCTTGGTTTTGGCCTAGTCATGGGTTCAAATCTCCCCGGTGCCTTCTCGACCCACGTAAGCACCTGGTATGCATGTCGAGGGGGAGATTGTTGGGTGATGCGACGTGCTCCCCTGCCCACAGGTGGTTAATTATGTGGTGTTCCATGTTCACTAACAATCATGGCTTTTGGTGCAACGGTAAATGGGCCCTACAAAAAGCACAATAAAAATAACAAGAAAAAATGGAAGTAACAAGTGACAATATGGATATTATTAGCATGAATGCTGGTGATATTCCTATGGGGGAGTAGCATAGCATTACTAGAAACATGATTCAGAGGTTGTGTTGCATTCATGAATGTGTTTGTCATTGATGTCAACATACTAGTTATTCTATGAGACTGGCAGAGAAACAAAAAAAGATTGAGGTTAAGAAGTTAGAGGATTGAAGATAAGGTTATACATAGTTGAGGAAATGTTATATAAAGTGTCTTGTTGATGTGATTAAATGTGCATGTAGAAAAATGAAGACAGTGTATAGTTATTCAAGATTTATTGAAGATAGTATTTAGACAGAGTTATAGTTTGAACAGTTGCTGATGTTTTGATTATATCTCCTAACAAAGATAGAATATAGTTAAGTGAGGTTGTATAGAGGTAGAAGAAAAGTTGAGGATGATGTGGTTAAGTGATAAAAGTTAGAGGTTACATGTCTCAAGAGTTATGAAGACTATGAGACAACAACTTGATTTTAATTGTGAAAAGATGTTATATTGTAACGTAACATGTAATGTAATATCATAAGGTGGTCTTATATTATTAGTATAAATTAAAAAAGCCCCAAGGATGACTCAATAACTTATTCTAGGACTTGGAATAAAGAAAGATGATTTTCTTGAGGTAAAATGTGATTTAAGTGATGAGATGGTACAATGTGAGTATGTGAACTTGTATGTGAGATCTAGTGAATTTTTTATTGCATATCTTTTTATTAGAGAAGTGTTTGGTGTAGTTGAGGCAAGATGAGCTAATAAAGTGAATATATTTAGAAAATAAGTTGATGTGGACAATTATTTATTGGTATCTTTTTAATAAGTATAGTATTAAGGCTAGTTGGATAGTAGTTCAATGGTCTTTTCCTAAAGCTGCTTAGATTGTGGGCCCTTCTGTCTTCAACAACTCCTAACAGGGTTGGAATCTCCTAACATGGATTCACAGTCTCCTAACATGGACTGATATGTACTAAATGTATTTCATTGACTCTTAACAAGGTAAATCTATTTGAAATTTGGCTAAGTAGCTGAGTTGTAGTTGCCATTTATGAAAACATATATTATTTTATAAAGTGAGAATGACATGAAGATGAAGGTACAATAGTTATACTTAGAAAATTATCTAAGTATTAGTTAGTTTATTTGGAGCAGATATAGTTTTGATATGCATAGTTGATAGATGCATTATTGGAAAATGCATGATTAATTATAGGAAGATCAAAGTGTCATGATGACGTATACGTGTGCACGAGTTAGTACAATTAGTATATAAGAAGATATAGCAATTTTATTAGTTGTGATAGTATACAGACAGAATAGAGCATGATAGGAAACAACCAATTATGAGTTAAGGAATTATTTTATTTATAAAATAATTACTTGAATAATTAGGGATGACATCCTAGATGTTAACTCTAAGAGAAAAAGAGTTAATTTTGTATTTTGTCAAGTATGCAAAGGAATGAAGGTTGACTGAATAGTAATTTTGTAAATTGTAAAGGTATAAAGATAGAATGTAAAGTGTGAAGTTAAGTGTACTTCTAAGGAAGACTATATGAAATATATGTGATGCAAATTTTTATGTATGATTAGAGGAATACAAATTTTGTGAAGAGAAGCAAGAGTTATATCAGATATTGAAGATATCAGCAACAAGCAAGATGTTTTTCTATCTATCTTTTTGTATCAAAGAACTAAATTATATATTGTATGTTTGGAAAGTGGGCTCTTCTTGCATACATTTTGTATTTGTATATAAAAAATTCTAATAGGGTTGAGGCTTCTAACAAGGCCTAAGTCCTCTAACAAGGACCAAGCTGCTACACGGATGTAATAGACTCCTAACAGGGTCAATATCTTTCACCAGATACCTTTGATTAGTGGATCATGTTGTGGGTACCATCAGGTTTTCCCTTGGCCAAGGATTCCCTAGTTAACAAAATATGGTGTTATGATTTCTCTTAATGTATGGTTATGTTTACTATTCAACATAATTAATTTTCTTTCTTATGCAAGTTATAAAGTAATTAATAATATCCTATTTTGGGCTAAAGTTTATAGAATACTGATTCACCCCCCTCTCAGTATTCCCCATTTCTAAAAATTGGTATCAGAGCTCAGCTACTCAAAAGAGGCTTAAAAACTTGAGCAAGATCCCTATGAATATGTAATAGTTACAAAAGAACCTAGAAGAATCTGATCTTGAGAAGATCAACATCCTCACTGAAGAAAGAAATAACCTGCAAGAAAGATATGAAGATGCAAAAGACTACATTGGTAAGCTAAAAGACAAGATTGATCATCTCAAATCCATAAAGGAACCTAAAGATCAAATTAAGGATAGTGATGAAGTTTCAAGATTGAAGAAAGAAAAGGCGATCCTGAAACATGAATTGAAAATCACCGAACTGAACTTAAGTTTAAAGAAAGATGATAGAAAAATTGAGTTAGATATGAAATTTGAGAATATAGTTCTAAGATCCATCTTACAAAAGTCACATCCAAAATCAAATCCACCAAGTTAGACTATGCAAAACTTGAGAAGTACAACATTATTGTGAAAGGAGAGTTAACCCAAACTAAGCTACAATTAGAGAAGTTATATTCTAGTACTGAGAAAATCGATGAGAAATTATGGTGTAGAGAACCTAACTCTCATTCATCTACATGTTTGTAATAAGGTCTAGGGATAGATCTAATGATCTCCCTATGACCCATCCATTTTGTAAGGACACAAGACCCCTTGGTGTGATTATAAACCTTGGGCATCATTTCATCCTAATGGGTGATTTTTAGTCATTTTATGTCTTTATAGGTGTGTCTTAGGGGTTTGGAAGTCTAATAAGGTTCCTAAGTGTCAATAGAGTCTAATTGCAACATTTCTCGCTATAGTGCAAAAATTGCTTAAAAGTTGTCAGCAACTTTGCAATTTTGCTAAGCAACTTTTGTGTTTAAGAGATCCAATGGTCCAAACCATTTTGTGGTTGGGAAGAGTAGCTGGAAACAACCTATATAGGCTTGAGGCATTCAAAAATGGATCAAAGAAGATCCAATTGTTGTCTTGCTTTCAAACCAATAAAATACTGCTATTTCAGTGCAATTTGCTATTTTTTTGCAAGTACAGTACGAAAGAATAAAGGTGGAGGATGGTTTTTGTGATCTAGAAGTTGAAGTTAATTGTTTGAAAGTTTTTGGAATTGGTTAGAAGTTTCCATCCCTTTCCTTTGAAAAATAATTGAATTTACTATCCTGTTGGTTTGTGAAACCCTCAATTTCAAGGTTTGGGCAGTCAAATGGCCCTAACTTGCTAATCCACTAGTGGAATTTCTTCTCCACTTGTATGGAGAAAGTTAGGGATGTACACTACAAAACTTTTTTAGTTTTGGAACAGGAGTTGAAGGCTATGAATTTTGGGACCAAGCCCTAGGTCAAATATTACCATGTATTTGACCTAGTTTTGAAGAAATCAAATTAGTACTGGAGATGGAGAGACTTTGAGGACTTGATGATAAAATAAGTGCCCTTTTTTGAGTTAGTAGAACACCCTAGAAGTGGATTTTTGGTTCTATGCACCCATTCTTAACCACTTGCTTTGAAACCCAAGCCTAACCTAACTAATTAGGCTTGTGGACTTAGTTAGAGTTATGATATGCTAGAGTGGAGTCAATCTCTACAACTTTTGAGTTTGAAGGAACTTGGAAAAGGGTACTTGAAACTTTAATTTTTTCCTCAAGTCTTTTGGAAAATCTTGAAGTTACTGGCAAAAATAAAAGTTAGGAGACCTAATAGGCTACTAGGTCACTATTTGCAATTTGTGTTGTGGGTTATTGGGAGTGTAACCTAAGGTGGATTTTTCTTGGTTGGATTGGAACTAAGTAGTTTCTAGTCTTTATTGGGAGTTGTGAGATCTAGAACTACAAAATCCTATTCTACCCAAATTTAAGGGATTTGTCTCTAAGGCTTGATTTGAAACATATTGTTTTGTGTCAAAAGTGTGGATGATGGGTTTTGAAACCTGCATAGTGATTCATTGGAAGGGTATACACTTATAGTATTTGAATAAACCATAAGTTCAATTCTTGTACACCTTGAGTGTGGTTTTGAAGTTGGTTCTTGATATTGTGCTTCCATTGTTGCTCTTTGCATCAAGTGGTATCAAAACCACTTTGATCTTGCTGTGACATTAGGAGACATCATGGATGATGGAGGAGAAGAACTTGAAAGGGAGATTCCCTTGAGGATCACCAATGTGGAAATAGCCAAGCTAGTCAAAGAGAAAATGGCTAAAAGTAGAGTAGTCCGGGAAGAAAATAGGACTATGAAGAGGGAGTAAAACTCAAGAAAAAAATGAGAAAGGGAAGTGATGAGGAGTGTGAACCAAAGGAGATAGGGGGAAATGAAGATCAAGACAATATCCTTGCAGATCAGAGACCCTTCCTTGCAACATTAGAGAGAGTTGGAAAGAAGGAAGAAGGAGACTTGCGTATCTTCTATGGTAAGTTGGACCCTAATGAATGTGTGGACTAGATAGAGGCACTAGACAGTCACTTTGAATGTGATGCAACCCCTATAAATTAGAGGGTTAGAATTTCTAAAGGCAAGCTCAAAGGCCTTGCCTTGAGTTGGTGGAATTTCTTTCAAAATGAGAGGTTGGATGAGAACAAAGAACAAATTCCCACTTGGAAGAAAATGAAGGCTAAGATCAGGAAGTACTTTATACCTAAAGATTATGAGATGTTGGTGCACAAGAAGCTGTAGAAACATAAGCAAAGGGATTTGGATCTTAGTACCTACACACAAGAGTTCCACAATTTGACCCTCATAACCAAGGTATATGAGACTAAAAAATAGAAGCTAGCAAGGTATGTAAATGGATTGAAATATAGCATTCAAGATGAATTAACTTTGATTACTCTTGGTTCAGTTCATCAATGTTTTATCATGGCTCTAAAAATAGAAGAAAAATGTAAAAGCAGAGGGGATGCAAACAATAGGGGTAGATGAAATAAAAATAGAGGCACAGGTAGGTTCCAAGGACGGGGATTCTTTAGTAGAAATTAGGAGTCTAGTAGTTCACATAATGAAAATGAACCTACTAATAGAGGGGCATTTAGAGGTAGGAGGTTGTAACCAAGTAGGACATTAATCCTTTAGGTGTCCTGAAAAGAATAAACAAGGAGGGGATAGGAGAATCCAATTAACTCAAGAGGAAGATAACCAAAGTGTTACATCATACCAGTCTACCACCTCTAGGCCTACACTTCCTGAGCATGGTGAATCTTTAATGATGCAAAGAACAATGCTAAAAGCACTTGCAACAATAGAACCACCGCAAAGAAAGTCATTGTTCAGGACCTATTGCAAAGTAAACAACAAAGTCTGTAAAGTTATAGTAGACTCTAGTTCATCTAATAATGTTGCTTCTAGGGAGATGGTTGACAAGTTGAAATTTATTAAAAAGCCTCATCCTTATCCATATAAGGTATCATGGTTGAAAAAAGACAAAAAAACACTTATAAATGAACAAGTGTGGGTGGAATTCAAAATTGGGGTGTACAAGGATAAATTTATGTGTGATGTGGCAGAGATGGATGCATGCCATTTGCTTCTTGGGAGGCCATGACAATATGATGTATGTGCTAAGCATGATACAAAAACAAATGTTTATACCATAACCAAGGATGAGGTTGAATATAGCATGCCACCTTTACTAGATGATGGGAAACCTGCTACTAATGGGGTGATGTTGGTAGGTGAAAATGAGTTTATGAGAATCACTAAGGAGAAGGACACTCCTTATGTTGCATTGGTAGTTAGACCACAAAAACATCCCATTGAAAAATCACAAAGACCATGAAAGGTAATTGATGTAGGACCCAAGGAATTAAGGGACTTGTTAGAAAAGTATAGAGGGATAGTTGTGAGTAGCAAGCCAGAAACATTACCACCTAAGAGAGGCATTAGTCATTGCATAGATTTCATCCTAGGAGCCACACTTCCAAACAAAGCAGCATACAAGATGAGCCCTAAACAAAACAAGGAGATAACAAGACAAATTGAAGAGTTGTTGGCTAAAGGATTCATTAGAAAAACTATAAGTCCTTGTGTAGTCCCTGAAGTCCTAGCACCTAAGAAGGATGGCGCATGGAGATTATGTATTAACTCTAAGGAAATCAATAGGATAACCATTAGATATAGGTTCCCTATTCCAAGGATAGAAGACCTCATGGACTATTTTGGGAAGGAAAAAATTTACTCTAAGGTGGATCTCAAAAGTGGATATCATCAAATTAGGATAAGAGGTGGACATGAATGGAAAAAAACATTTAAGACCTCAGAAGCCCTTTATGAGTGGCTTGTGATTATGAGACTTATGAATGAAGTCTTATAGCCTTTCTTGAATAAATTTGTTGTTGTATATTTGGATGATATATTAATATTCAGTAAGGACAGGGATGAACACTTGAAGCACTTAGATTTGGTTTTGCATAAACTTCATGAGGAGAAACTAATGATAAATTTGAAAAAATGTTCATTCTTGCAGACAAAGCTGATCTTCTTGGGATTTGTGATATAAGGAAATGAGTTGAAAATGGATCCTTCAAAGATTGAGGCCATTCTCAACTAGCTACCTCCCACCACACCATCAGAGGTAAAATGTTTTCATGGTATGTGTAGTTTTTATAGGAAATTTATTAGAAATTTTAGTGGTATGAGTGCTCCTATGATCAATACCATAAAAGGAGGGAGAAAGTGTGTTTTTTCTTGGACTAAGAAGGCTAATGATTCATTTGAGTTTTTAAAGAATAAGATTGCAGACCAACCTATCTTAGTGCTGCCTGATTTCTACAAGCTTTTTACAGTTGAATGTGATGCTAGTAACAAGGCCATTGGAGGTGTTTTGGGCAAAGAGGGTAGGCCTGTGGTATTCTTTAGTTAAAAGTTCAATGAGGCCAAACAAAAGTATTCAACTTATGACCTTGAACTTAATGCTATGGTGTAGTCTCTTAGGAAATGGAGACATTATTTATTACCTAAACAATTTGTTGTATATATTGATAATCATTGCTTAAGTTTCTTGAATAGACAAGAAAAAATGAACCATAGGCATATGAAGTGGATAGAATTCTTGCAAGCTTACACCTTCATTATTAAGCATTAAAAAGGAGAAAGCAACAAGGTTGTTGATGCACTTAGCAGGAAGAATTTGACAATCCAAGAAGTTCAATTAGAAAGCATTGGCATCCATGCAATGAAGGATATGTAGGAACAAGATGAATACTTTAAGGAGGCATACCAAGTCTGCAAATCCACGGGGGAAAGATATCACACTGATTTCAGTGAATATATTTTGCAAGAGGGAATTTTGTTCAAAGGTGGTCAACTTTGTGTTCCCAAGGGGTTTATTAGAGAAAATATTATTAAGGAGAAGCATTGTAGAAGTTTGGCAGGTCATTTTGGAGTTGATAAGACCCTAGAACATGTTAGGAGATTCTACTTTTGGCGTAGGATGTAGACAGATATTAGAAATTTTGTTGAAGGCTGTTTGATTTGTCAACAAGCAAAGGGGAGTACATCAAATGCAGGTCTATACACACCTCTTCCAATACCTCACAAGCCATAGGATTCAATTTGTATGGATTTTGTGGTAGAACTTCCAAGAACCAAATCAAGCAGTGATAGTGTTTTTGTAGTTGTTGATAGGTTTTCAAAAATGGCTGACTTCATAGCTTGCAAAACCACTCATGATGCCTCCCATATAGTAGGTTTTTTCTTTAAGGAGGTTGTTAGACTTCATGGTTTGCCTTTATTTATTATATTTGATAGAGATCCAAAATTTTTGGGGCATTTTTAGAGAAATTTGTGGAGGAAGTTAGAGACTAACTTGTGTTTTTCATCTGTCTACCATCCTCAATCTGATGGTCAGATAGAGGTAGTTAATAGGTCCTTGGGAAACATCTTAAGGTTTCTTTCAAAGCAACATGAAACTTCATGGGATTGTGTCTTACCTCAGGTAGAATTTTCCTTTAATGATTTAGTTAATAAGAGTACAGATCTCACCCCTTTTCAAGTTGTATATGGCACTCATCCTAGGGGTACATTGGAACTCAGGGACATCAAAGAAATGGAGAAGAAAAGTGCTCAAGATAAGACTTTGCAGAGGTTATGAAAGAGGTTGATCAACAAGTGCAGGATAGGCTGAAGGATTCTTCAATCAAATATAAGGAGCAAATAGATAAAAAGAGGAGAGAAGTACAATTCCAAGTAGGGGACATGGTGATGGTACACCTTAACAAAACAAGACTTCCAAAATAGATGCATACCAAGCTTCAAATGAAGAAAATTAGCCCATTCAAGATAGTTAAAAAATGTGGCAATAATGCTTACCAAATTGGTTTACTCTCTGACATTAATTTGTCTCCTATATTCAATGTTTGTGACCTTTATGTTTTCAAAGGTGCTATGTCAACTGATGTGGTTGTAGGTACACTTGAGGATCCTAAAGAAGTGTTGAAGAAAACCATACCATCTATGCAAAATCCAGTAGTGGACATTATTCTAGACAAGAGGATTAGAAAACAAACAAGGAGGCACACATATTATGAGTACCTAGTTCAATGGAAAGGACAAACAACAATAGATGCTACTTGGCTAACTGAGAAGGCTCTCAAAGAATGTGGAGTTGATCCTTCCCACTTCACCACTCTAGAGATTGGAGTTCCTTTTGAGCAAGGGATTATGGTGCAGAGTACCTAACTCTCATTAATCTACATGTTTGTAATAAGGTCTAGGGATAGATCTAATGATCTCCCTATGACCCATCCATTTTGCAAGGACACAAGACCCCTTGGTGTGATTATAAACCTTGGGCATCATTTCATCCTAATGGGTGATTTTTAGTCATTTTATGTCTTTATAGGTGTGTCTTAGGGGTTTGGAAGTCTAATAAGGTTTTTGAGTGTCAATAGAGTCTAATTGCAAAATTTCTTGCAATTTTTGCCACATTTCTTGCTATAGCGCAAAAATTGCTTAAAAGTTGTCAGCAACTTTTGCAATTTTGCTAAGCAACTTTGTGTTTAAGAGACCCAATGGTCCAAACCATTTGGTGGTTGGGAAAATTATTTGGAAACAACATATATAGGCTTGACACATTTGAAAATGGATTAGAGAAGAGGATCCAATTGTTATCTTGCTTTCAAACCAATAAAATGCTAATGTTTTAGTTCAATTTGTTGTTATTTTGCAAGTACAGTATGAAAGAATAAGGTTGGAGGATGGTTTTTGTGATCTAGAAGTTGAAGTTAATTGTCTAAATTTTTTTGGCATTGATTAGAAGTTTCCATCCCTTTCCTTTTAAAAATAATTGAATTTACTATCCTGTTGGTATATGAAACCCTCAGTTTCAGGGTTTGGGCAGTTATGTAGTGCCTCTACCATTTGACTTCTATAAGTCATTTTGATGGATGCAACCTTGTTGATATTTTTTTGTGATGGATCATGATTGTGACCATGAGTGGTCTACACCATTGAGGTGTTTGGATTTATGTTCCTGTATCAGTTGCTTTCTTTATGCTTTTGTCTGATTATGAGATTAGGATGGCATTTATGGTTCACTGAGGCTTGTGTTAGTGGTTACTAGGATTGATGTGGTATCATGAGGTTGTTTTGTGATTACCCTGAGATGTGTGCAGAGATTGCACTATGTACTATTACCATGCTATACTGGACTAGGTTCTTGTAGTAGTGGATAGTCATGTTTATGACTGTGTTCGTTTATGTGTTCTAAGTTCCCTTTTGTTATTCTTTAAACAATCATTATTAAATGCTTAAGTAATTAGAAATGGATTGTTCATGTTGGATTATTTGGTTATGTGCTGCGAACATTTACCTTGTAATATTTTGATCTGAGAGTTATGTGTTACTTATGTGATGTTTTACATTTGAGAGGACCTAAGGGTCAGATGTTATACTCTGATTTCAGTATCATAGATGTTAGACTACTATGCTATTTAGTTGATTATTTTGCATGATGATGCCATTTTGAGATGACAGTGTGTTTTATGATGTTATCTAGTTATTTGGTATTTGGACATACCTCTGATTATGTTATGAGATGGATTTAATGCTATGGTTATTTACTTCATTCCTGCGTTGTTATTCTTTATGCGAACGTGAGTGATGTAAATAGATTATTTTAATATACTTATATAAATGGTTAAATTAGGTGATTTAATGCATTTATTGCTTTGGCTATGTTATTATATGCAATTACACTTGATCATGTTGTTTAGTGTGCATGATTTATATCCCTAGTAGTGGCACATGGAGTTAGTGATTCAACCATTCATATTTTACCAATGTCATCCTTGTATGGTCGACATATCCTTATTTTAATTATTTTATTAAAGCTTTTGGTGATTATTAAATCTGAACTCATTTGCATTATGTGATTGGACTCGTAAGCATGTCTGTGCATTTAGAGGTTCACATTGTTGCAAAGAGGATTTACTGTTTTGTTTGTTGTGGGAGCTATGGACGTAGGTTCGTCGTGAGGTTGCACTTGTTGGATCCAGCTCAAGGAAACCTTGGATTGCCGTGATTTTTAGTTACTTCTATGAGCTATTTATTTTATGATTCAGATTCCTATTTTTTTCCCTTTTGGCTGTGAGGTAGGGCTTTCCTATTTTATTATTTTTGCTCTGTTTCTGCTTCTATTTTTGGTAGCTATTTGTTTGGAGGCTGAGAACTAGTGTTCCCCTCTTTTTCTGTATGCTAGTTCTACCCGGTTGGGCGGGTATGAACATTTCCTTATTTTTTGGGATGAGGGTTTGGAGTTTTACACTGTTATGTTGGCCATTTTTACATATGGTGTCTGAACTTGATTATTTTTGGATTTTTGAGATTTTTGTGCCCAAAGGCAAAATGGATTTTAATTTTGAAGTTTTCCAAATTTTGGGGCTTTTACCTCATTTTTTGTGCCGCCCTATTTTCATGGGTTTTCTTGGTACAATGTGGGTCATGGGCCTTGATGATCCATTTGGATATTAGTCATACCACTATTGCACTTTTATGTTGAATTGGGGTGCGTATCGCATCCATACTCCTAACATTGTGGTTGGTTGAGTGATTTTATACTTGGTTTTATGGTTTCTTTTGAACCTTTTTTTTTTCTTCATGGACACTAGGATTCATGTAGAATCCTTGCTCTCGGATTAAGGCTAGTTGAGTGAGTTCATGATGTTTTTGGTCTTGCTACATCATTGGGATTTGTGTAGAATCCATACTCTTGGATTGAGGCCAGTTGAGTGATTTCATGATGTATGGTTTTATTGGCTTTGGGATTCATGTAGAATTTTTCCTTCCCATGTTTCTTTTAGTTGGGTGTTATCTTTTGCATTGTGTTCTCATCCTGTTCTTGTGTTTTGATCTTCGTGATGGTGGTGCGCCACACACGAGTACATGCATGTACATTTGTTAGGTGACTTATGAGGCCCAATCTTTTGTGGTACTTCATTGGGGTTGGGATGGGAGTATGCATGCCACGGTCACTTGTTATACGATGAGCATGGGTAGGGTAGGGTAGCATATGGAGGGGGCTTCTATCTCATAGCTTGGTGTCATGATGCCATAGGGTTGGCAGAGGAAGTTTTAAGTAAGTGATAACTAAATAAAATGTGTGTGTTAATAAAATTAAAGATAATAAAATAATGCTTCAATGTATGAGCCTTCCATTGAGGGAGTTGAGTCTACACAGTATATGAGCCTCCCGTTGAGGGAGTTGAGTCTGCACAGATCTGAGCTTGGGCTTGTTGATGCCAAGCGACTCTCCATGATGTTAGTCCCTACTTAGGAGCCTATTGAGTGTCTAACCAAGACCTGTACTCCTTTCATTGTCTTAGGTTCTTGGTTTTATCCATCCTACTATCTGGCATGAGTGTTAGCCATGGATGATTGTTTTGTGTGTGTTTGTGGTTGGATCATTATCTCCATCAGCATGACAGGTGTGAAATTATGGGTGCCATGTGGTTGGGAGACATAGCTACCTCTACCACTGCTAGGGATCAGTGTACAGAGATGGTCTCTTATCCTAGTGCGACCATTGCTAGATGTTTTCACTTGATGCTTCGAGTTTCAGAGTATGCTTTCTTGTGATTTATGCTTTCATTGGAATGCTTGGTTATCATGTTTAGCTGATGTTAGTTTATTTGATGCATTCCCATATTATGATGTTTAGCATATGACTAGATGATGTGAATTGTTGTATTGGATTATCTATTGCTTATTGGTTAGCATGTTAGATTTCCTTATTATGCTAATTAGCATGTGATAGGTGATGTTATCTACTTGCAGGTTTATCTTCTATTGTACTTCTAGCATGTTAGATTTCCTTATGCTTTTGGTTCTTAGCATGTTTAATAGTGATGTCCCTATTATGGCAGTACCAATGATTTGATCAGTGGCTTTGGATATTACATGTAGGGGATGGCTAGGGCCCATGATGACCTTATGATGCCATTGACGATTAGGAGGAACCACGTACTTAGTTTGGTTGTTCAATCATTGCAATGTTACTTCTATTCAGTACAATGTTGCTTCTAGTACATTCTTTACTTCTTTGATTTAGATGGATAGATGTTCCTCTATCTTGTTCCTTGGCATATTGTTGATTATGCACTCGAGTGTTCGCTCCTCGATCTATGTGGATCTGGTACTCCCCGATGTGGAGGTTTTGAATTTAGTTTTTCTCCATTTTTCCCCTTTAGTGTTTTCCTTTAGTGTTTTAGTGTTTCTATGGGTGACATTTTATCAGCATGGTGCAACACAAAAATGTATGGCACGCCCATTGAAACTTTTTCATGTGTCCCTTGATTCTATCGCACGCCTCTTGGAGAAATATCACGTGATACTGGAAAGTACCACACCTCCTTGTGAGATATTTCATACAACACCCTTAAAGTTTCACATGCCTTAAGGAGAAGTATCGCCTAGTCCCTGAAAGTGTCACCCTCCTTCTTTAGAAATGTCATGTGATACGTTTCTATGCTATATTAAAGTATCACTTGACTTTTTTGTAAAAACTTGTGCGGGTAGGTAGTGTGCACTTTTTAGTCTAGTTAGAACTATTTGAGAGAGTATTTGGATACCCTCTTCGGTGTTCTTCAACCCCATGGTGTCTCATTTTGTTTTCTTTTGTGTGTGTTTCTGTGGTCTGTCTCTTGGTCCTCTGAAAATTAAGATATATTTTAATATATATGATAAATATTTTGGGATAGGTTTCAGACCTCTCGGAGATAAGATAAAGATTCTAGGAAATTTCAGGGCTTTAAAAATCTAGACTTTTCAAGGCTTTAGGATTTTAGACTTAGCCAAATTTTAGGATTCTGCATTCTACCCCAGCTTGGTGTTTTGTTGATGTGTGGTCATTTCTTTGAGCCCTCATCTTGTGCGTGGTTGTTGTTGGCTTTTGTTTGCTTGTGTCAATTTGGTAGTGGCATTTAAAGATTTGTTGGTTGCCAGGATTGTGGAGAACTCTTCCGTTGTGATCTTTGTGATCCCTGTATGATGTTGTCATGTGCAATCATACTTGTAAATTTTTTCTATCTTGGCTTGTATTGAATCCTTGTTCCAAGGATCTCCGGGTGGGGCATTACAAGTTAAATGGCCCTAACTTGCTAATCCACCAATGAAATTTCTTCTCCACTTGTATGGAGCAAGTTAGGGATGTACACTACAAGATTTTTGCAGTTTTGGAATAGGAGTTGAAGGCTGTGAATTTTGGGAGCCCTAGGTCAAATATTACCATGTATTTGACCCAATTTTGAAGAAATCAAATTAGTAATGGAGATGGAGAGACTTTTAGGACTTGATGATAAAACAAAGTGCCCTTAGAACACCCTGGAAGTGGAGTTTTGGTTCTATGTACCCATTCTTAACCACTTGCTTTGAAACCCAAGCCTAACCTAGCTAATTAGGCCTGTGGACTTAGTCAGAGTTATGATATGCTAGAGTGGAGCCAATCTGTGCAAGTTTGGAGTTTGAGGAAACTTGGAAAAGGGTACTTGAAACTATAATTTGTTCCTCAAGTCTTTTGGAATGTTTTGAAGTTACTGGCAAAAATCAAAGTTAGGAGACCTAATAGGCTACAAGGTCGCTATTTGCAATTTGTATGACGGGTTGTTGGGAGTGTAACCTAAGGTGAATTTTTCTTGGTTGGATTGGAACTAAGTAGTTTCTAGTCTTTATTGGGAGTTGTGAGATCTAGAACTACAAAATCCCTATTCTACCCAAATTTAAAGGATTTGTCTCTAAGGCTTGATTTGGAACATATTGTTTTGTGTCAAAAGTGTGGATGGTGGGTTTTGAAACTTGCACAGTGATTCACTGGAAGGGTATACACTTGCATTATTAGAATAAACCATAAGTTTAATCCTTGTACACCTTGAGTGTGGTTTTGAAGTTGGGCCTTGATATTGTGCCTCCATTGTTGCTCTCTGCATGAAATTATATTTTTAGAGACCATATGATAAGATTCGTCTTGGATATTTTATTGGAGAAAAATAAGCCAAGAAATATGAAGCTAAAAAGGAATCTAATTCTAAAATTCATCAGCCTACACAAAAGAAAGAAGAATTGAACAAAATTGAGCCAAATCAATATGTTAATTCACCTAATGAGATTGAACTAGTTGACCAACCCAAACAAACCTATGAACCTAAGCAACTTGAGCAGATTGAATCACCGAAGGAAGTAAGGTATGAATATATAGGAAGATTCTTTGCATGTACTAAAATTGGTCATATGTAAAGGGAATGCATAGGTGAACCATTTAAATATATTACTAATTATTATTATTATAATGGTCACGGTTTTGGTCATAAAGTAGTTTATTGTAAGAAACCTAAATTTGACAATAATAATAACAATAGTAGAATGTTTAGAGGTACTAACCCTGTAGAAGAAAGAAGGAGATCCAATGAAGGAACTAATGGAGAAAGTAACAACATTGTGTGTTACAAATGCAACAAATTGGACACATTGCTAGAAATTGCAGAGCACCTATTAACCATCACAAAGCTAGTTACATAAAAAATGCACCAATATGTAAGTTATGAAATAAATTTATTCATATAGAAAGATTTTATAGAATGGATAAGAGGAACATTAATAGGAACCCAAATTTTAGAAGGAACACCAAAAAAAGTGTCAGAAGGAATGATAGAAATAATAACAATTAGAAAGATGAGTTGAGAGAGCATATAGAAGAATTCAAAAGAAGTATTTTTCAAAGCCAAAGATCCATCAAGCTCACATGCAATATTGGAAGATTATTCATTTGATTCCCCTAAAGAAAGAATGAAGTCAACAATTATATGTGATTCATCCTATTTGAATTAAGCATCTTTTATAATTAAAATAAGCATCATAAAGATAGAAAAGGTAGTAGATGGTGAATTAAGACTTATGTAGTTAGTATGAGATATTTCATGATGAATTGAAGCTATGGTTAAGAGTGCATATGACTTAGAGATTGTATATGAAGTGTGTGAAAGAAATCAAGTCTAGTGGTAATCAAAAACAACTTTTTATGAATTGTGTACTTGGGCAATCAATGCAGTTTTCAATTTGGCATGATTTAAAGGATGCAAAAAAGATCTTGTGTACCATTTGAGTGTGTTAAGAGTTAAGGAGTAGCAAAGAACAAAGTGAAAGTGAATTGAAGGTGAACTGACATGCAAAGTTCAAAGAACCCTAGCTATGTGCAAAATTGAGGTGTTTTACATTTTATGCAAGAATTGAGCTGTGAATTGAGTTTAGAATTTGATTTTTAAAATGGAAAAGTCCTTATTTCAAAATGTTTAGGAAGAAGAAAGACCTAAGATGAAAATCAACCCAGTGAAACCCTTAGAGGATGACCCTAGCGTCACATTTTCTAAAGTTTCAGAAAGAGTCATTCACTCAGAAGATGTGAGTAGCTATATTAGAAGAAAATTTTAAATAGGAGGAGAAGAAAATGTTTTTAAGGAATTGAGTCTAATTTGCAACCAGGATATGGAGTTTTAAATATGGGTTTGAGCATCTAAAGGATAATGACCTAGTGAAATTTTGGTTTTATTTTGAATTTGATAATGAAGAATGAACCAAGTTTATACTCAACAAAATACATGATGGGAAGTTTGGTTAGGAGACAATGTAATAGAAATTTCATCTAACCTAATTCATGAAGTGACTAGTCTTTACAATGAGGGAAATATACCTATTAATGAGAAGAATGTTAAGAATATAGTTCTAGATAACACAAAAACAATTTATAATGGAAGAGGAATATTTATAAGTAAGATCAAACAATATTATGTAAGGTTCTTAAGTGAAATATTTTAAACTAAGACTTATTTCAATTCTAGAGATGATAACATGGCAAATGGATTCATACAAGCAGCCTATAAAGTGTGTTTTGAGAGAGAAAAGGTTCATTTAAGTGAAATACTAAGAGTACAGTTGATTAAGAATCTTGAAAGGATTAAGAAGGTTAAGAATAGTCAGTTTAGATTCAAATAATTGATCACACATATGTTTTTCCATTTGATTAAGATTTTTCCTTTTATGTTAGTAGTTGAATTACTCAGTAGTGATAAGTGCACTATGGAGAAAATAACATAGATACATGATAGACATCCTATTGATAAAAGAAATACAAACACAAATCTTATTGTGAAGACTATTTAGAATGAGATGAGAGAAAAATTTAGAATGCCGCCCCTTATGGTAGAAAAAGTTTAGAGATGATATTTATTTCATGGTGGATATCAATTTCTCATACGTTGACACAATAGAACCTAGAATGCTATATGTTGAGCCACTTGGATATGAGATCTTAGAAAAAGAAAATGAAGGATATGTAAATATAATCCTTAAGTTAGACAAGGATGAAGAATTTTATAGGCTTGGAACTTATGATGAGCTGATGTAATCAACAAGGCAATCAAAAATAGAAAAGTTTTCTAAGGAGTACGTTGATTTAGAAATGAAGAAATCAATGCAAGAGGCTAGCATGAAAGAAGAAGAGATGAGTGTAATAAATAAAACCATTAAAGGTTGTTGGAATTCTTTTAGAATAACTAAGAAGGGGGGGTGAATCAATTATTCAAGGTCCAGATGTACAAATAAAACTTTTCTGACAATTTAGTGAACCCGTACAACATTCATACCCATGCATGCATTCATTGTGTATCAACTAAAACTTATATGTTACTGTCAAATCAACTTGTATAAATGTAAAGCATGAAACATAACACATTCATTAGCACATTTGACACAATGATTTAACATGGAAACCCAATTTGGGAAAAACCAAGTAACATGCTACTCCTTTTTCACTCTTCTAAAGTGATGCCCTGTTAAAGGCCAACCCTATTAAAGGTTACAATACACATTGTTAAATGTGACCTGGTTAAGGGATTTTAGTCACCCTATTAAAAGTGAGCCTTGTTAGAGGACTTTAAACCATTCACTTGGAATGCCACCCTATTAAAGGATTTTCCAATGATTGTTAACTCAACCTTACACCAAAGGATTTACCCTAGATTGATACAATTGTTAGAAAGCAACAATAGAGATTTGATCTGATACAACTTACAACTTCACTTGTAGATTATAGATCTCTATTTAGTCCTCAACTCTGCTTGGCTTCCATTCTTTGCAGCTCTGACAACTTGTTCACCCTTCAAGCATTCACCTTCTTAAGCATTCTTGGTTAGTACACCATTGTAGACTCTTCTCTAGGGTCACTTAATGAAGAAAAACACTTTTCTCCATCTCTTTATTAGATTCTCACTTCAAAATCTTTAAATCTTTTGCTTCATAACCAAACATTTCTATATACAGTAAATTAGAACATTTTTCCACTCATTATCCATCATTTAAATTAGGATTCTAGATGGATTAGGTAGGATACAATGTATCTACCCCATATCTTGTCTTCTCTAGGAAATTCTCTTAGAATCCATTTGAGTTTGCCTCCAAAATGGTTTACATAAGATTCTATGACACCAACTCATCAATCTTATCTTACTCTTGATTCACAAGTTCCAAGAAAACAAACTTGTTAGCTTTTATTTGGTGAATTTTTGATCTTTTTCATAATCCAATAGCTCAACATTATCAATCTTTTGATGCTCGGCACATACTACGTCACTTGGCGTCAACTGTAAAATCAATCAGCATCAATTGGATTTTATTGGTGCTCAACATCAACTAAAATTTACTTGGCATCTACTATCTTGCTCGATATCCACTACAATTTGCTTTCGCTCAGCTCCAACTATCTTTTTACTCGGCTTGAACTAATTTTGCTCGACACCTACTATCCACTCGGTCAAGCTTGGCAAATGAACTTTGGTTAACTTATTCTTCTAAACTTTCTAAGTGTATCCAACCATTTTGGAACCTCAAGTAGATCATCAATACATTATGTTACCATTGTCTTAATTGATCCTTATACTTCATTACATAATCATAACTGAACCTTTCCTCTAGATACTTTTGTTACATCTTGTTAATCAAATCTTTCTCATCAATCAACTAAGTGATAATACTTGAAAAATATAAGCAATTTTCTTACTAGCAAATAGTAGGTTTAACATCAGTGAAAAAATAATGATTAAAACATATAGTCTTCTTCAAAAATCTTTCTAATCAATGATCTTTTCTATTAGATATCAATAATCTCCCTCTTTGGCATTGATGGCAAACCAAACTGATCAACCAAGTCAATCAAATGATGAACATCTTGTTCCATCAAACTAACTAGGTTAAAATAGTAAGACAATACCAAAAAGAAAACTTGTATTGAAGTTTCTCCCTCTATCAACAATGTCCATCTTTTGATTAGGTTACAAAATATAACTCCCTCTGATAATGATCCTTTTAATTCTCTAATCAATGTCTCCCCCTTTGATCCTTTGATTAGTTTCTACTATTTCTTCCTCTTTCTTTTTAATCTTCTGATGATGTGCTATCTCCATTGTTCCTCTTGTACTTGATCAGTTTAATGGACTTTCTCCCTCTTTGACAACAATGCCAAAGACATATACTCAACACTTGGCATCTTTAATATGTGCAAATATAGACGTTTGTAGGTTCTTCAATTCCTCCCTCTGTCACCTTGCTTGTGACTATTTTATAGTTCCACAACTATGATTACTTTATGCAATTCCTAAAGTAAGATCCACTACATGGATTTGTATTAAATGAATGTTAGCTTTTTTGATGCAGGGCACTCCCTCTATTTCTTATATAGCCTTTGATAGGGGTATCACCCCTAGTTTACCTCTTAGATACTCATAAGCACCATTAACTAATGTTTTTGAAGATATCAACAATTTTCTCCTTTGTGTTAATATATTCCATCTTCACCTCTTTATCTTGAACCAATTCCCTTACATAATGATACTTGATTGCAATGTGCTTTGTCTTTGTATGCATCATAGGATTCTTTAATATATTGTTAGCACTTGTATTATCACGATAAAGTGTCATTGGTTCTATGATTTCTTCCTTCATTTCCTTAAGTAGCTATTTGATCCATATAATGTTTGTGCAGTTAATAGCAATAGCAACATACTCTACTTCAACAATAGATTGAGAAGTACAACTCTGCTTCTTTCTAGTCCATGTAACAAGTCTTTTACCTAAGAAGAATGCTCCCCCACCGGTGCTCTTTTTATCATCAATTTTTCTAGCCCAATGAACATCAATGTAGGCTCTCAGTTCAAACTTTTCATTCTTCTTGATCTACTGAACGGATCTAGACTAATTGTAGTATTAAATGTTTAAATAAAACCAAATTAGTGGAAGTCTCAATACCTTTACACATAAATGAAATTATGCATCAAAACTTAAGAATTTAAGGTGAAATAAACAGAATTGAGAGAGAAGAAGATAGAGAGTGCAAACAAAGTTTGATTTCGGAGTTCGCCACAAACGTGACTATGTCTCCGGGTCGGCTCCAATAGAGTACGACCGATCCGATTAATCTCCCAAAATCAATTACAAATTATGCACCAAGACCATTTCTTCTAGCACTTCGATAGCATAACAGTTCTTCGAAGTACGAAAATGGCTCTAGAAAAATCACCAAGCAAAATCTCCCTATTCCTTTGAAAAAAACTTCACCAAAAACCTACTCAGAATTTCCTATATTTTTTTCCTCCCTTGAAAGGGTCCCAAAACCCTCTTTTTATACATAAAATTAGCCAAAATTAGGCTAAAACAAAATATGACAATTTTAGGGCCTTTAACAAATTGCTTTTCAAAAATACCCCCTTAGCCTTTTTTTACAAGATTCGGCTACATCAATTTGTGGGGTTAAAAAGTATAACAATGTAACAAAAAGCCTAATTTAAATATGGGCAGTTTAGGAGTTAAAGTTTAAATAAAATGTGGGCCAATAGAATATTGAGTGTTGTTAATAGCGCAACAGCCATGCACTATTTTGAGCAGCCGATGGTTATGGGTTCCACCCTCGCTGTCCACCTCCAAATGACATAGTCGGGCGTTGGTTATTGTTTAAAAGATTGTGTGCCACCAAATATAGATACCAACTTTTACGAACAACTGTGAATGTAAACTGGAATATGATATTTCATTGATATGCAGCGGATCTTATACAAATGTTTACATATACATCACGCGCTGATAGTCTAATTTTTGATTATCTTGAAAGAGATAAGAGCATACTCTCTATATCAGAATATGAGCATAAGAAACTTCTGGATTTGAGATTTACAGACTAAGGAACTTACTACAAACTTAAGACTTTAAGACTGAGCTTAAGACTTTAAGACTCCTTCTTCGACTTAACTGACTCTGCCCAAGAATGAAGATGGATCCTCCTTATATAGATGGAAGAGATCTATCTCATTTTACATTTTGTTCATGTCCGACCATAGGAAACGGACACGCGTAAAGTATTTCTTCGACAGAAGGAATCTGCTATAAGAAACCCACTAATTAAAGGCGGTGAATAGGAGAGCACCGACACCTTTATTACAATAGTATCTTTTTGAATGAGAAGGGTAACTCGGCTGATGTCAATTTTACCAAGGTTGACGACCTTGTCTTAGTTTTGCTAACACAGGTTAAGATGCCTGCGTCAAGTGACATCCCCACTTGATGAGTGTTAGTACTGATGCGAATGTGGAGAACTGACTTCCCAGTTCATCTCTTCTTCGTCTTCAGACATGGGTCTGTGTTCAACATCAAGTCTTGCGAGGCGGTCTTCAATTGTTTCTTCCTTCCATAAGATACGACGGATAACTTGAATGAATGCTGTCGAGTTGCTGATGTTAGGAGTGCGATCTTCAGGTATTGTTTCATACTGTGTGAACAACCACAGTGGTTTTCTCTAAGTTACAAAGGAAGATAGAGTGCACAATTCAATAGTGTCTTCTTGCGCTAGTGTTGGTCCAAAATCTGAGAATACACCTAGAGAGATTGGTGTAGGTGTTGCTGATAGAAACTGCAAGCGAAATAGATATCCATAGTTCATGGTTAAAGGCACTTGAAGGTGACTATGTGGGTATAGACCAAGAAAGAAGTCATCATGCCTTGATCGATAGTGGTATTGGCTTTGATGTTGATTGGGAATATGCGTATTGGTGGAAAATGCAATTGGCCATTTGTAACAGGATGCATAGGTAGGAATAGTGCCTATGGCAGCAGAGATCTCTAGATCGGCTTCTTGACAGGGATATTTGATGATGAGTGCATCTGTGAGAAGCTGTCTGCTAGCTGCGAAGTGAACAGATAAGAGTTCATCATATATCTGTTTTGTTAGCATCCGGGTATCTGGAATCCATCGCGTATTACATACCATTGGGTAAGTGGATCTCCTTTCCATAATCATGCGAACATGTCACTGATTTTCTGGTTGCTGTGCAGGTTCTGGAGCCGGAGCAATAGGAGGAGCTAAAGGGACTGCAATATATCTGTCTGGTTGTTGCAGTCGTTGCAGAGTTTGATCTCTGTGATCTTCTGCGAGCCTTCCTCGTTCTTCTTCATAGCTCATACGAACTTGATCATTATAAATCTGTTGATCTGTTAAATCAGGGGCAAAGTAAGAGCTATTATACAAGTTACAACCATATCTAGCAGGGTCTGAGCAATTGGATTAGCTCGAGGACGGATATATTCTTGATATTCTTGCTCTTCATTTAAGGCATTCACATGGTAACCTTCTCTACTGAGAAAATCTGCTAAGACATTTTTGATGCCTTCAACATACTCAGTTTCAAATTCAAACATATCTAAAAATTGTGCCCATCGCAACAAGCGACCACGAGCGACTTTGTGCTTGGATTCTTTTTTGAAGAAACTTGCTAAGTGCTTTAAATCACTTCTTAAAACAAACGGCTTATCACCTATGAATAACTGGAATTTGGTGAAAGCATTTATGACAGCAAGTAATTCCTTGTGTGTGCTGTGATAATTGAGTTCAACACCTTTGAATGAGCCAGATTCATACCTGACTACTTCTTCTCGAACTTTACCTTCGTGTGGAACTTCTTCAAGAAGGACGGCTCCCCATGCTTCATTGGAAGCATCTGTTTGAACAATCTTTTTGCCTGTTCCTAGAATCTTCAGAGGAGGAAGATCTTGACATTGATCCTTAATGGACTGGATGATTTGATCATGCTGCTGAGTCCAAGGTGGTGCATTCTTGCATAGAAGCTTGTTTAGTTCTTTCCTTGCTTCGGCTATTCTTTGATAGTATCCAGCTATGTAGTTGACCATTCCAAGAAACCGTTGAAGGGTTTTCTTGTCTCGTACTTCTACCTTGGAGATGGCAGTAAGTAGGTGGTTCTATGGATACAACCGACCATTAGGCTCGATTCTTGTCCCAATAAAGATGAGACTCTCAGTACACCACTGCAGCTTGGTTGGATTCAGACATAAACCATTACTTTGGCATATGCTCAGGAACTGCTTTAGATGAGTCATATGACTCTGGTAATCCTGGCTGAAGATCAGAATGTCATCAATATATGGCTGTATGAACTTAGCATATGGACTGAAGATGCGGTCCATGTGGCTTTGGAAGATAGACAGTGCAGTCTTGATACCGAATGGTAGCACGTTCCATTCGTATAAACCTTGAGACACAGAGAAGGCTGTTTTGTATCGATCTTCTTCTCTTATCTGGATTTGCCAGAATCCTTTGGTAAGATCGAACTTACTAAAGATGTTGCAACCTTGAATCCTTTGCCAAATATAATCCTTACTAGGAAGAGGATGTTGGTTATTCTGTAAACAGATATTCAAGGGCTTGTAATTGACTACTAGTCTCTTTTCTGGAATGACATTGCCATTTTCATCCTGCTTGGGTACGTACATGACATGACAGGAAAATGGGCTGTTACTAGGTCTGATGATATCTTTGAATAAAAGTTCTTTGATATCTTTATCACACAATGCTTGTTCTTCTGGAGACAGAATGAAGTAATTAGCTTTGCTTGTGGGAAGCATTGGTTGATTGTTTTCATCAAGCTTTAGAGGGAGTGTACAAGTCATATTGCGCGGATATTTCTTGAGGTCCTTGGTTAACACAGTGGCGCAAAAGTCTGTCTGTATATTAGCTAATTCCCCCCCAGCGGCAAGAGACTGCATGGCTAACCAGACACGCGATTGTGGTGGAATGGGTTTCGGCATGGATGGGAAGGACAATTTGGGTGAATATGCACGAAACTCATTAATCTGAGAGATTCGACCAAATTGGAAGTCAATAAAGGTACCCTGGTGACCAACGGTATAAGGGGACCATTGCTGCATTGTGTGACTACTAATGATGCAATCATACTGGTCGACTGGAAACTGTAAAAACGTGGCAACACAAGTTTGCGAGGCAAACTGGATAGGGATATGTGCTTGGAAGCGAATAGGGTTGTTGGTATGTGTCACTGAGTGAATACTAGTGGAAGTAGGTACCCAACAATCTAAGGGAAAGGCTTCCTTTCGGGCGAGATTATAGTCTGCGCCTGAGTCTAACAAAGCACATAACTGGTAAGGTTTTAATCCAGATAACTTGATAGTTAACAAGAATGCTGGGCATGGATTTCGCATACCTTTTTGATAATCGAATACTTGCTTCGATTCATCTTCTAGAGACTGCAGATGAGATACTATTTGATCTGCAGATTCTCCGGCTTCAGGAATTGGTTCCTGAGCTTGTTCACTTTCAAGCAGCAATTTATCAAAAGCTGTCATGGAGCTACTGCTGGCTTCATGCTCTCGAAGTTCATTTTGAACTTGATGAATTTCTCAGAATATATCTGCTTTAGCTTGATAGAGAAAGCTAGTCGTTGAGACAACCATTCTTTTCGAGAGGCTTTGGCAAAAGCCTGTTGTCCTTGCTGGTTGTGAATATAACCATGGGATTGTGAGGATGAGCTTTGTCCTAGAGCATCTGGATCATACTGAGGTAGGACATCTTCTTCTTGGAGTAAAAGCTTATTCCTCTGTTCTTCTAGAGTTGCCAACTCTTTCTTAATTTGTTCGAACTGATAAGGAGTCATGAACTCCTCTCTTCGTTTCAGCAACTGGTTACTGCGAACTTGAATTCAATCTAGCTCTTGTTGCGGTGTTAACTTCAACCATTGAGGGTTGATTTGACTGAGTGAGCAGTGTTGATCTGGGATACGATCAACACAATGGTGCATGTTGCAGTAGAAGGATACTTCTGACTGATCGTCTTCATCAGGTGAGAAGAATTGATCACATTCTTCGTTGGGAGATTCTGAGGCTATATGTAAATGTCGAACTTGCATAATTTCTTCATCATTGTCTGATGAACTTTCTTCTATGCAGAAGTCTTCAGAATCACTGGCATCTGAAATGATTGAAATAGGTTCATTAAAAAGATTAGCAGATTGAAGTGCGCGAACGCGCTTACCTTTCTTATCACGATCTGGACATTTATTTGCAAAGTGTTCTCCCTTGCAAATATAACAGGTAGGCTTGAAATCTTTCCTTTTGATTTTTCCTTTCCTTCTTAGGAATATCTTTCTTTTCTTTCTAAATTTAGGCTTATCTTCATAAGACCTATGAGTTTTATATTTCTTGAAAGATTTGGACTTAGATCTGTGCTTATCACAGCCATAAGAAGTAGACTAGCAGTGGCAAAGTCCAGCTTTGAGGTAAGGCAATACCTCTTTCTTCTTTTTCTAATTCTGCTTTTCACTACAAAGATCACTATTGATCTCTTTAATGAATTGACAAAGCTGTGGGAAAGTTACATCATTAATACTCATATCAGGAGTATTCATTATGCTATACAAAATCTTTTCCCTGTAGAAAGATTGCAGCTGAAGAGGAAAACCATTAAGAAATGTATTGTACATCCAAACATTATTATTTGTTTGGCCAGATCTATAAAAATTGGTGTACTGATCACTGCAGTACTTATCCAATTTGCTCATGTCACAGATTCTGTTTTCTGTGAACTTTTTCAGTGCTGGTCGCTGTTCATTATCATGCTGACCCACAAACATTCTATACAGGGCACTGCTGACAGTAGTGACATCGGCATTGATTAAATCATCTTTATAATCTGTTGGGAGACTGTCCCAAGCACTTCTTGCGATGCCTGTAAGGGCATTCAATCCTTTGCGAATGGCTTGGTCTGGTGTCATGTTGGCGGCATAGATGGAATTGTCCATCTAGGTACGTAGTGCATCTAATGTTGCTTTGTTCTTAATAGGGTCATAGCTGTCTAGATTAATGTATGGCGGTACATTCTCATTGAAGGCATACAGTTGATCATAGGGGTCTTGAGAGACCATATTAACTTGTTTCCAAGTACCTGACTTAGGATCAAATTCCTGAGGTTTTGGTTGAGGTACATGGATGACTAAGGCTTTACCAGAGTGTAGAGCTTTAAGCCTTTGGTGATCTGCCTGAGAGCTAGGAAAGCTACTTGGTGGTTTGGCAGGTGGAGGCTGTGGTAAAGCATTCAACTTATCAGTTACAATATCCTTAACAGACTGTATACTAGAATGGATGCCTTGTGCATCTGCAAGTTGTTGAGAGCATACTTGCGTTGTTGTCTGTTCAATAATCGATAATTTCTTGGCAATAGTCTGTGTAGTTGTGGTGATGCTCTGTGCTGTAGTTGCTATGTTATGTGAGGTTGCGGACAGAGATGAGAGGCGATTTGTGCTATCTGCAAAGTAGGTTGGATTTGTTGGTGGAGGTTACGGGTTCAAAACGCATCCAAAACCTTTCTTTTTTGTTTTTTATTTGTGTTTTAAAACTGCCCCATGATGTCATGATGATGTCATCAAGATTCAAATGACACTTTACCTCCAAAGTTCAAACTGCCATAACTTTCACATATGAAGTCCGTTTTTGATGAAACCAATGCCGTTGGGAAGCTCTCGACAAGATCTTTGATTTGAAACCCATTGTTGACCACTTTCAAGATGGTCCAATTTTTCCCCTTATCTAGCCCTCTGGTCTACCTATTGACTAGAACTTTGACTGAGTGTAACTTCTTCATCTGGACTCTATTTTTGTCCATTCAAGTTGCATTGGAATCAGGACACCGAGATCTTTCTGATGGTGCAAATTCTGGAGAGAAATAAAACACTTCAATTTTCACTGAAAATATCCACCGGATCAGTTCTTCTAGTATAAACCAAACTCTTCTATTCTTTTCTAGTATCTCATTATTCTTTTCACAGCCATCAAATGATTCTCTCTACGATTAGCAGAGAATCTTGCAACTATCCCCACAAGTAATGCAATGCTAGGTCTCTTATGTACTATATATTGCAATTTTCCAATCATGGATCTATATAATATTTGATTTACCTTAGCTGAATCATCATTCTTTGATAGCTTGAGTCCTTTCACCATAGGTGTACTTATTGGTTTGGAAACCTCTAGTCCAAATGTCTTCAATATCTCTTTGACATATTTTGACTAAGTGATATATATACCATATTTCATCTGATATACTTGTAGTCATATAGAGAATTTGATCTCTCCAAACATTGACATTTCAAATTCTTGCTTTATCTGATTTGCAAAGTCCTTTTACAAAGCATCTTGTCTTCAAAATATGATATAATTAACAAATATTTTAGATAATAGTATACCTTTTTCCTTATCTATCTTCATGTACAAATTGTTGTTATCATCAATCCTTTCAAATCCAATCTTCACAAGATAAGTATGTAGTTTCTCATACCATGCTCTTGGTGCTTGTTACAATCCATATAAGGCTTTGTGCAATCTACATACCATGTTCTTTTTATTTTTATCATCAAATCCTTTGGGCTATTCTATGTAGACTTCTTCTTCTAGTATGCCATTTAGAAATGTAGATTTAACATCCATCTGATAAACTTTGAAACCTTTGAATGCAACATAAGAAAGAAAAATTATCACTCCTTCCATTCTTGGAGTAGGGAAAAATGTCTCACCATAGTCAATTCATTCATCCTATGCATATCCTTTGCAAACTAGTCTTGCTTTGTCCCTTATCACCTCACTATTCTCATATAGCTTTTTTCTGAATACCCATTTGGTGGAAATCACATTCTTGTCTTCTAGTCTAGGAATTAGACTCCATGTTTTGTTCTTCTCTATCTGCTAAATTTCTTCTTCCATAGCTTTGTACCAATCATCATCTTCCAATGCATCTTGTATTGTCTTGGGTTTCTTCATGCTTAACAAACATGTTTCACTTCTCAATCTATTTCTTGTCATTGGCCTTGCATTTTTGTCTCTAATGATTTTATCTACTAGATGATGTCTTTTGACATATTTGGATAATCTTGGCTCAGTTCTTGTAACCACATTTTGTCTCTCAGATTTAGTGTCACTGTGTACATCTCTATCAGGTATTTCAACATCTCTTTCATGTATACTGATATTAGAATTAGAATGTGCATTTTCTTCATTCTACAACTTAACATCTGAATGCAACTCGACTCCTGAATGCAACTCAACATTCATAGGTTGTGACTCGACAGTTATTGAGACTTGTTGGTTGTTTGGAACTTGATTTGTAGCATCTTCTTCAATAGGCATTCCTTCATAGAAGTATACAAATGATTTGTATTATTTTGCTTTTTTCATAGGTTTAGCCTCATGTACTTCTATAAATTCATCAAAATTCACATTTGCACTTTCCACAATTTTGTTAGTGTTAATATTTAAAAACTTTTAAGCTTTAATTCTTGTGGAGTAACTAAGGAATATACCTTCTTCACTTTTTGCATCAAACTTTCCATCCTAACATCTTTAGGATTATAAAATTTTCTTCCAAATACCTTAAAGTATTTCAAATTAGGTGGATATCCATGGCATAGTTCAAAAGGTGTTGAATAAGTACCTTTCCTGACTTGCGCATAGTTCAAGGTATATACAGTAGTACTTATAGCTTCTCTCCAACATTTCAGAGCAACATTCTTCTCCATCATGAGTGTTTTGGTACAATCCATTATAGACCTGTTTCTTCTTTCAATAATTCCATTTTGTGGAGTGGTCCTGGGTGCAGATGTTTGTCTTTTGATTCCTCTATCATTACAGAACATCTCAAACTCATTTGAAGTGAATTCTCCTCCTCTGTCTGTTCTCAAGCATTTTAGATTTTTACCTAGTTTCTTTTTCAATTCTTGCCAAGTACCACTTAAACATATGAAAAGCATCAGATTTTTATTTTAGAAACATGTCTGTCATCATCTTAGAGTAATCATCAACAAATAGCATTATGTACTTATCTCCTCTATAGCTTTGCACTTCAATAGGTTCACACAAGTCAGTATGAACAATTTCTAGTATTTCTTTAGAGGTATAAGTTTTATTTTTAAAGCTTGACTTTGTCATCTTTCGTAGTTGACATTGTTTGCATATTATATTATCAGGATTCTTCAACTTAGTCAAACCTCCAACTCTTTTCATGTTACTGATACTAACCAAATTATCAAAATTAACATGACATAATATCTTGTGCCAAAGCCATACATCATCAAATTTTGTAATGAGACAAGTAGCATCTTCTATATCAAGATAGAACATATTACTTCTAGTTTGATCACCTTTTCCAATCAAGTTTCCATTTGGTCATATATCTTGGTAGTTTTATTTTCAAACTCAACTTTGCATCCCAAATTATTCAAGTGTGACACACTTAACAAGTTATAATTCAATCCTTCAACATAGTAAGTATTGTTACATGAAATCTTGTCTATGAGTTTGTTAGACCCTTTTCCTTTTATCAAACATGGTGCATCATTACCAAACCTTACACTATTTCCATCATAACAAGTTAAGGTAATGAAATTACTTTTTTCTCCAATCATGTGATGTGAGCATCCATTGTCAATAATCCATTTATCATTCTTGTTCACACAAGTCACAAGTGCAGTTACCTCATCCTCATCAGATTCATCCTTCATTGCAACATATACCACAACATCACCATGTTTATCAGAATCATGTTCATCTACAATGTAGCATGACTTCTTGCCTTTGTCTCTGTAGTCTTTGCCATCATCTTCTCTTCTATTTTTGTGCTTGTTTCCTTCTTTGTAGTTCTCCTTCTATGTACATCTTGCAGCAATATGACCAACTTCATTGCAGCTAAAATAAATGATGGGTAACTTACCTTTGAACTTGCCTTTTCTTCTATGAAATCTTCTTGCCAGTAGTGCTTCCAATTGCTCAATGTCTTCCTTATCTATATTGCTACCACTGGATGCATATTTTATCTTTCTTTTCTTCTTCTTCTACTTTACCTCTTTGGAATCCTTCAATAACAAATTTTCTTTGAAATTTGATTCAATACTCTCCAGTTTATAGTTGTCAAAATTAGATAGCTCAAAAGTAGTGAGTCTACCTACTAGACCTTCATGGGTTAGATCATTTCCTGGTTTACATCTTAACTCTTGGATTGCAAAAACTCTAATTGCATAAATAAGTAGTAATGTCCTTAAGACTCTACTTAGCACAATATCATCATCTATTTTACCAGTAGCACCTTTTATTGCACTAACAACTTCTTTTATTCTATAAACACATTAAGCAATATTCTCACCTTCTTCCATTCTCATGTCATCAAACTTATCTCTGAGACTCTCTGACTTGGCTCTTTGAACATTTTTGTCTCCTCCATAGATGGTGGCTAGGGCATCCCACATTTTCTTTGCATTATCTAATTCTTTGATATCATCCAATTTGGCATAGCTTAGAGCAGAGCCAATCTCCAACATTGCCAGATTGTGTTCTTTCTTTTTCTTCATATCTTCAGCAGTTAGGGCTCCTGCTGAATCAACATGTTCTACTAAAATGGAAGATTGTACATGATCACTAATTTCTCCAAGGTGTAGCTTCATCAAAATTTTCCATGTAGGAAAGTTATCTCTGTTGAGCTTGGGTACTTCTCATTTTGACATCTTGATCTTTGTGCTTTTAGTACCTTAAAACTAATCCTCTTAAGCAACTTGGCTCTGATACCAATTGTTGGAATTATTTTAGAATAGCTGAGAGGGGGGATGAATTAGTTATTCAAGTTCTAGATGTAAAAATAAAACTTTTCTCACAATTCAGTGAACCCATAAAACATTCATACCAATGCATGCATTCATTGTGTATCAACTAAAACTTATATGTTACTGTTAAATCAACTTGCAGAAATGTAAAGCATGAAACACAACCCATACATCAACACATTTGATACAATGATTTAACATGGAAATGCAATTTGGAAAAAATCAATAGTAATATGCTACTCCTTTTTCACTCTTTTGAAGTGATGCCCTGTTAAAGGCCAAGCCTATTAAAGGTTACAATACACACTATTAAATGTGACCTGATTAAGGGATTTCAGTCACCCTACTAAAAGTGAGCCTTATTAGAGGAATTTAGGCCATTCACTTGGAATTCCACCCTATTAAAGGATTTTCCAATGATTTTTAAGTCAACCTTACTCCAAAGGATTTACCCTACACTGATACAATTGTTAGAAAGTAACAATAAAGCTTTGATCTGATACAACTTACAACCTCACTTACAAATTATAGATCTCTATTAAGTCCTCAACTTTGCTTGGCTTCCTTTCTTTGCAACTCTAATAGCTTGTTCACCCTTCAAACATTCACCTTCTTAAGCCTTCTTTATTAGTATGCTATTGCAGACTCTTCTCTTGTGTCACTTGATGAAGCAAAACTCCTTTCTCCTTCTCTTTATTAGATTCTCACTTCAAACTCTCTAACTATTTTGCTTCATGATCAAACATTCCTATATATGGGAAGTTAGAACATTTTCTTGCTCATTATCCATTGTCTAAATTAGGGTTTTGGATGGATTAGGTAGGATACAATGTATCTACCCCATATCTTGTCTTCTCTAGAAGCTTATCTTTGAATCCATTTGAATTCTCCTCCAAAATGGTTTACATAAGATTCTGTGCCATCAACTCATCAATATTATCTTCTTCCTAATTATCAAGAGGTTAATGAAGAGACAGAGAAAACTATAGTGAAAATAATGGCATATTTGAATAAGGAAGAAGGAAGAAGAAGAGAAGAAAATGAATTAGGAAGAAGGGAAGAAAAGAAAAGAAGAAGAGAAGAAAAAGAAAAATGAGGAAGATGAGAAAAAGTATAGTGTACTTAGTTCTTCTAGGACACCCCTTACATTAGCAACAATGATAGGATCCAATGATAATGATCAGAGTGAATTGATCTCATCACTAAGCAAGATTATTGAGAAGATTAGAAAGGTGAAAATCTTACAAAGTTCACTGATGGAAGTGACAAAGAGACTTTAGAAAAATTTAGCTATGAAGATGATAGAGTTAGATACACAAGACAAAGAAAAATATGTAGTACAAGATTTTGATGTACAATTCATAGGTTTATTTGATATTGCAATCATTCAAGCATAGGCCAAACATGATGCACAAATGTTTGGCAATGTTTCTCAAAATATCAAAAATGACTTGGTAGATCATAATGCATGTATCATGGAGCCAATAAGATGTGAAAAAGAAGGAAAAGCCTATATTCAAAGTGCACATTTTCATTTAAGTTCACTAAAGATAGTAATGAAGAGTTGAAGAAGAAGCATGAAGAACTAGAAGTATTGGTAAATCAACGTCAACAACTTGATCAAAAGATAGAAGACATTGATGCTAAGATTGGAAATACTTATGATGAAATAAGTCTTATTGAGATGAATAAAGAGATAGTTGGTAAGAGGTTTTTATTGAAAATAATAATGGGAAAGTAAGTTCTAAGAGGGGGGGGGGGGGGGAGTTGAATCATCACCAATATCCATCTTTTTAATTAACATGTAAACTAAAATAACATAACATACATTACATCCATATCATAAAGTAAATAACACATAACACATTAAATTGTTTACCTAGAAACCCTCCAGTGAGAAGGTAAAACTGGGGTGGGGATGACACCCACAAATCTTTACTACTGTAGTTGTAAAGTATATCTTATTATGGCTACAATGTGTTTGATCATAATCTATGATCTACCTTGTAAAAGGTCTATGCTATTAAAGGCTTAAAAAGACTATTAGGTCTCACTTTGTTAGAGGATTTGAACTTACAGTAAAGCAAGCACTCAGTTAAGAGATTTTCAAAATCCTGTTAGAACTACTCAGTTAAGAGATTTTCTTTGTATCACCTATTAGAATGATTCAACACCATGATCCTTCAGTTAGCACCTTTCTACTTGATGTCAAATCTTCTCCTTATTGATTAAACCTTGATCCTCCTAATTATATATGTCTTCTCTATCCTTTCAGTTCTATACTCTAGTCTTCTTAAATTGATTCTTCAATGCATAGCTCTATCATAGCCATCTCAACCACCATGAATTCTCTCTCCAAACTTAGCATTAGACTCTTACACACACTTACAAACTCTTTAGGGTTTTCCTTGTTAAATAAAAATTGGTGGGGATGGATTAGGTAAGAATCAATGGCTATGATTGATCCATATTATTTCCTTAACCTTCCATTTTTTTGATTGGTTGCATGTACTACATAGGCATTCAAAATATATCTCCATACTTATCTTTCATAATCGTAAGATATGATTATGTCAGCCCAAAAATGGTTTACATAGAAGTTTGTTCTGTTACAAATAACTATGCCAAAAATTATTCACTCGATATCCAAAGACTTTGATTCTTAGCCTTCACTATGCTCCTAATGCTGTAACTTAACTTCTAAATAGCTTGATAATCTCTATTTACTCGACACCTAAATCACTCAGCATGTATAGTCTTCTCAACATGTGAGTGACTTGGAAATAACTATCCATATTGCTCAACATGTATTCACTGACAACTTATGCTCAACATTCCTTGATCACTCTGATCACTCGACATACACTATGTGCTCGGATTGCACTGTAATTTTTCTAGATTATGACTAAGTGTTTTTTCATTGCGTTATCAAAACCAATATGAGATTAACAATCTCCCCCTTTGACATGAGTTGCAAAAACACTTTATCATGGCATATGCATTTGTATATTTTGCATAAGTTAGACAATATATACTTTGTTACTTGGATCATATACATAACTTCAAAATTTCAAAATTTTGCAAAATTGTTGTTTCTCCTATTCTTTATTACTCCCCTCGAGTAAATGCTTCATTTCTATTTTATACTCTAATACTCTTGCTGAGTAGATATTTGCCTTCACAAATATTTTCCTTCAAAATTTTATAATCCCCATTTGTGATACTTATGCCATTTGGGTTGTACACTAACTGTGTGTTTGTCCAAAAATGGCTTGTGTAGCTCCATGATTATCTTCAAAGTTGCATCCTAGTTATTACATGCCACCTCTAGAGATTAAAACCTAAGGTCTAGCTGGGAAACAAGGTCAACTAAGCCATCATGTGTTGAAAGATGAGAATATTTCTTCATCAATGTTTCTGCATAGGCTAGTTCCTTATGCAACACTTCCATGTGAGCAGTTAGCATATTGATTGAATACTTATTATAGTAGATATGATATTAACATCTTGTGCTTGCAACTTGACAAGACTAATTTGAATCATTAGTAACCTCTAGAAATGTATCTAACTTTAACCAGGAGATAAATTAATAGTACTACCTATGAGCTATAGATCTCCCTGGATTTGGTCAATAGCCCTGTGTGTCTCTTGTGTGAATAATTCAACATTGTATAACTTAGCGTATAGAGAGAAGATATTCTCTAACACTATCTTCAAACTCTCCATCTTGGTTGCTAGATCGACCTCTCTAAATGCAATAGCACTAGATATCTTTTCCATAATAGTGACAAGTTTCTCTATGATAGGCTTATTTACATTTAGTTCTGGAAGGCTAAAAGCATCAAAGAATATGTCTTTAATGTCATGTAAGATTTGATTTTTCTTACATTCCCTCAATATTTATTGCCTCTTTTTCCTTTGAAGAACTTCTTGTAAAATACTCATTTCCTTAATAGTGATTGTGTTTAAATAAAACTTTGGAAGCTCAATCACTTCATCTAGACTTACATCCTCAGATGATGCAACTTCAATAATCTTGGGTGTGCTAGTACTCAACCTTGATATTTTCAAAGGTGTTTCTTGTGTACTCTACCATTGAAGAGTTTTACTATTAATAAGAGATTTAGAAACTGACAATGTGACCAATTTCTGTATAGCAATCTATTCCTCAAGATTAGTAGTCAAATCCAACTCTTTAGTTCTATCATCTTCATTCTATACTTCACCCTACTGTGGTGGTATAGGTACAAGATTTGCATGCTGATCTATGTGAAATTTTGGTTCCATGATTCTCAATAGTTACCACTATAAATAAACTCAAACTTTTTAGGTTTGGCACTAATGTATCTACATGCTGTGCTTCTGCCTCTTTTATCTAGGATACAAGTGTGGGCATTTCAAATGGTGTGGATTTTGTGACCTCTTTTTGTTCTTGGTTTATACTTTGATCTTGTGAAAGATCTCGTGACTCCTTTTCTCTCACCTTTGTAGTAGATGGGGGCACATTTGATGTATCTTTTGGTTTCTCCCCTATAGATAGAAGGTCTTCCTTCTAAAATTCATCCACTCTCATCAATATAGGATTTGTGCATATCATTGCTACATTGGTAGTGTCCTTTAGGATTTTCTTCAAGCCATCCATAGTCAAAGGATTCATATTCTATGCAGAATTATCAGAAACATCCTTGATAATAATAACTAAGTCTTGTTGAATCTCTTTATCTATATGTGGAGGATTGGTACTCGACACTTGTACATCTTGTACATTCTACTGCTCATCTTCAACTGTAGCCTCTTCAGTTGTTTCATTAGTACCTACCCTATCAGCTTCCTTGACTGGGTTTTCATCCTTTTATTTCTCTCCTTCAACATTCTTCTTAGGTTCTTGGATTTCTTTCACACCTTTCTCTATGATTGATGGAGTGGTTAACCCATAGATTGATTTCTAGATGAATGTACTTTTGTTAACCATGTCTTCAATATTCTTCTTCAAGATATGGAAAGCTCTGTATTTAGGGGAAAATTTACTTTTATGCTTTCCCATAGCTTTAGCAATCTTCCTTTTGTCTAATTCTAGCATAACTTGGGCTAATGTCATTTCCTTGATTTGTCTCTCAGTTTGCTAGATATATTTCCATTTTTTCTCAACTCTATTATATGGACTTTTGGATAATGAGTTGGCAATTTCTAGAGGAGTTGTCTTCAATGTAGCCATCATGTCATATATGATCTCCTCTACTTTATTTTTTATCAAATTTTCCTAACTTATCAAAATCTACATGAGTGAAACCAGAAAAATATGAATTTATAGTAATGTTTTCACACAAATTATCAATATTAGAAGAGGGATTGTGGCTTACCACCGTGTATTGAATCAAGTCATCTGACTCAATCTCCTCCTCATCTGAATCCTTCTGAGGTGTGCTCTTCTTCCTTAATCTTTTTTACATTTTCTTAGCAGGATCACTCAGTTCTACTGTATCAACTACTCTCTTGCCTTTAGGCTTTGTCACTTCTGTAGCCTTAATAATGGTTGCCCTCATGCTTGACCTAGTCATAGGAATAGGTAGCTTTTGCTATGGTTTCTTCATAGGCTTCTTTGTTTTCTCCACTATCTACTTCTTAGCTTTCCTCTTCTTGGTCTTTTCCTTAGGTGCTTTTTCAATTTGTTCTCCCTTAGAACCTTCTACATCATTACTTTGATCTTCACCTAAGCCTTGTGTTAATTCTAATGGGGCTTGAACTTGTTCTTCCTCTTCATCATAATTTTTCTTCTTCTTCCTCTCCACCTCCTTCACCAAATCTCTCTTTCAACTTCTTCACTAGTTTGTTCTTCTTTTAATGAACTATAGCTATCTTCAAATCAATTGTGATCCTAGATTTGGCTTCCTCATAGCTTCCAAATGAGGTTGCACTGTTGTCAATATCTTCTACTAATAAAGCTATAATTATTGCAGAGGCTTCATCCACATTGGTCTCATATGGAAAGGGTTTCAACCATTTGACCCTGGTTATTGCTGCTTGCACATATGTGTGGTCTACATCCACTAGGAAACACACATCATCATAATGTTATTTCACCAAGGATACAATAATCCTCAATCTTCACTTCATGGATTTCTTAAAATCTTCAAAATAGCTAGTCATCACTAACTCAAAATTATCTTCAATATGCCTATTGTGCAGTTGACTTATTGGTCTTCCAAGAAACTTGACCAAAGGTGGGGAAGACATTTTTTAGATAAAATACTATGCAAATAAGTAAAGAACCAAACTTGTATGATGCACTTTTAGCTTTCTTGATTGCCTCCAAGTTTTTTGATAGTTGCTATAGTTGTAACTTGACAAGGTCATAGGAATGGTCTCTCTTTACTATCTTGTAACCCAAATCAATAGCCATACATGAAACACTATTCAATCAGCTAGACTAAAATAACTTGTGAGCTATCACTCTCACTAGAAAGGCAAATAAGGGATCAGAACTACTATTAATAGACATCCCTCTCTTATTCCATACAACAACTATATTCTTTTTAATGGTTTCCTTTGCATCACTTCTCATACTCTTAGGTCAATCTAGTGTAGGTGTAAGAATTTGCCTCAGGGAAAAATTCACCCAGGAACTAAGAACTCAAAAACAAGCACACAGTAGACCAAAGAGAGAGAGAGTATGATCAGAATGATAATGTATTCAATATGCCATTGTTCATGCAATGTAAAAGTACACTAGGAGTGCCTGTATATAAAGGCCTCTAAGATACATCTAGAATGTCTCATAATCAACACCATGATGTATCATACAACCAAGCACATGTCCACCAAATATGGGTTATCCTCCATTAAGCACGAAAGTATGTGCAATGATGTGAGGATAAGCCTACGAGGGTGTGACATGAAAAACAATGTTGTAGACACCATGTGGTTAAATAGAGTTGCATACTCCTATGTTGTCAACATGACAACTCAAAAAGGTGCGCAAAATCCTAAGTGTCTCACAAATAAAAATAATAAAATAATGCAAAATATTTAAATAATGCATAAACCTAAGTAAACTTAAGTAAGTGTAATAAGTAAATACTTATTTACACCAACACCCCCACTTAAGTACAACTTAGGGGAATGCCGTTAAGCACATGAAACCTAGGATGTAGATGCATAATGGGTCCTGGCTACTAGGCCATGTTAGGTACCCATGTACATAATGAAAATGTAAATCTTCCATAAAGCGAGGAAAGAGGGAAAACCTCATGGGAAAAACCCTCCCCCAAAAAGAGAGATAAATATGGATGCATCGATGGATGGAGTAATCAAGACCCCCCCCCCCCATTATGAAATACATCTAGTATATACATAACAGAATGAGAGAAGGAAGAGAGACAAAATAGGCTCCCCCCCCAAAAGAAGAATGCCCACAAGTGAAAGCTGCTCCGATGAAGAAGCTGGTCCATGAATGCAAAATGGTGTTCCTCCCCTTAGGAAGAAACAATGCCAAAGGTACAACCTTGAAGATGTAAGGTGGCCCTGAAACCTACTCAAGTATCCCTATACTAATGCTGATGTTCACCCCTTCCAACTATGCTGAAAAGAATGAATGTAGATCAGTTAAGGATGTTTGTTGAACCTGTTTCACTGAAACATCTATCTCCTCAACTAACAAAGAGACCTCCACTAATTGCTGTTCATAAGGATCCACAATCACGCCAACCTGTAAAGATTGATCATGTAGAGAATGGACATGAGGGTCAGAGTGAGCACTCACAACAACTATAGAAGAATCATCATCAATGAGAAGATGTAAGTCCTCAAGTCTGTCTCCCAAGTCAAGTGAAGCTGGAGCTGGAAGACAAGATGTACCATGCTGTGATGGATCTTTCACTGTGGTAATATAAGCACATGGATTGGACTGATGTGACCTATCACTGTAACTGTCGATAGAACCCCATGTGTTTGAACTTGTTGAAGCACTATCACTAGTGTCACTATCAATTTCCATTGTGTATGATGTGCAGAGAGGAGTAGAGGATATGCTTGGTGAACTTTCCTCAAAATGAACATCCTTCTCCACAAAAATCTCATGAGTCTTTGGATCCATCAGTCTATAAGCCTTCACATTGTCTTCATAACCGATGAAAGTACAAGGCCTAGGTGTCGGTTCCTTGCAACTCCTGGAAGATAGGTTAGCCCATGTTGGACAACCGAAGACTCTAAGGTGACTCACAACTGGTTTTCTACCGCACTATGCCTCAAAAGGAGTCTTTACATCAAAGGCTGGATGAGGAGACCTGTTAAGTATATGAGTAGCACTGCTAATGGCTTCAACTTCAAGTGTAGGATCAAGAGACTTGGCCTTAATCATGCAACTTGCCATGGTCTTGAGAGTCCTAATCCTCATAGCTGCAACATCTATCTTGTGCAGACTGAATGCTGGTGAGTTTTAAAGATCAATCCCCTCAATTCTAAAAAAGTTCTTGAGTCTTTTGTCAACATATTTGCTCTCATTGTCCACCCTTAGTACCTTGATGGCTTTTATTGACTTGTGTTCAACATGAGTCTTGAATTATTGAAGCTTATAACTACTTCATTCTTATGATGAAGGTAGAAGACCCAAGTGAATCTCGAAAAGCCATCAACAAATGTGAGTATGTAGTGGCCTTGGTTGACTGAAGTCATTGCAAAGGGTCCTGCTAATACCATGTGAACTAGTTGAAGAACAACTGGAGCTCAAGAAAAATTACCTTTATCATACTTCTCCTTGAGATTCATATCCACTGAACAAGATGAACATTCTCCCTTAGAAAAGCTAATATTAGGTAGACCTTTGACCATGTGTTTTGAGAAAAGTTGCTGAAGAGAGCAGAAGTCAAGGTGACCAAACTGCTCATGCCATAAGTTGATGTGTGAAGTAGAATGAGTCAACAAGGCTTGGCAAGGACACTTAGGAACAAAGTGGGAGAAGGAGTAAAGCCTCTTGTCATTATTGACTTTCCCAACTGCTACCAATGAATCATCTTTGAGAGTTTGCACCATCACTGAATTTGGAAGGAACTCAACCTTATGACCATCTCCAAGGTGAGTGATTTGGTAAACTGATAGGAGATTGGATTTTAGATTTGGAACGTAGAGAACATCTTTGAATTCCTCATTTTCCATTTCAACATGTCCTTTCCCTTCAACTTCCATCTTAGTATCATCTCCCACGAATATGTGTGGTACCTTTGACTGCTTCAGTGAAGAAAAATCTTCCTTTGAAGAATCCATATGGTAAGAGGCACCTGAGTCAAGTATCCATTCCAAAGAATAATTTGTGTTTGCCATAAGTGCTTGACCTTTACCTTTTGAAGAGGTTGGAGTAGAATCCTTGGAAGTACCTGGCACTTGAATCTTGTTCTTCTTGAGTAGATTTTCTAACTCATTGATTCTTTTTGTCTTGCAATGATGCTCATCATGATTTGGATTTTTGCAATATGCACAAAAAAGTTTGTCCTTCTTTTCATTACTTCCTTTCTTTTTTGAAGAAGAACCGCCTTGTTGAGAGGAGGATTGTTGTGTCTTAGATTATGTTTTCTACTTCCACTGCTTCTTTTGGTTGTTGCTTTTCCCCCCTTGATTTGATTTGTGATGATCACTAGCCACCAAGGCTTTGGTCTTAGATGACTTGAGAAGTCCAAAATCCACCAAGTAAGATTGTTCAACAATCAACATGTCTGCAAATCCATCAAAGGAAGGCTTCTGGTAAGCAGATCCCATGGTCAACTTGTGAGTATTAAAACTCGAAACAAAGTTGGTGTACTTAGAAGGTAGCTGCTTAAGGATGTGATGAATTAACCTATCATCCTTCATGAGATTTCCACAATCTTTAAGAAGTGCCCTATACTCATTGACTTTGATGATTTAATCCTAAATTGTGTCATAATTCTTAGGATCCAAGAGAAGTAGATCATCTTCAATCTAAAATCCCTTTTCTTCATCCACCTTACCATACAACTGTTCAAGTTTATCCCAAGCTTCTTTAGATTCTGAACAATTTTTAATGTGAAAGAGAAGATCCCCATGTACACAACTCCTAATTACTCCTAAAGCCTGTTGGTCTTATTTTTGCTAATCAATGAGTTCTTTAGCATTAGTAGGTTTGGTAATTGTACCATCAACATAAAGACTATATCCTTTTTCCATTAATCTACTCTATGCCATATCTTTCCATGTAGAATAGTTGCGTGAAGTTAGAGGAGGAAATTTAAAACCCATGATGCAGAAAATGAAAAGAGCACAAAAGAGAGACACAAAAAACATAGTACACCCCCCCCCCCCCCCCCAATTTTCACTCAATCAAAAGACCCCCCCAAAAAAGATGCTTTTGGCACTTTATAAGTAGTGCATTTACAATGGGCCACTTGTCAAATTGAACAAAGTGGACTTTCTAATTTTGCTTTTACAACTATCTTATGAGGCTGAAATCTGTCACTTAAGCACTGTAGCTCAGATTTACAACAATTTTGAAAAAGAATCAAAGCTTTACAATACCAAAGAAGGCCTAATTTTGAAAGTGAAAAAATTGTCCACACAACCCTTGAATCTAACCTCAGATCTAGAAAGTAGACAAAAAAAATGCACTTTCAAAAAAAATAGAACCTGAAAAAGTGACCAGATGTGCCCGTACGGAGCTTCTAAATTTGCAAAATGCAGGATTATAAAGGTACAATTTCTAAAAAATGCAAATTCTGCAAAAGCTATGCATCAAAACTAGAAAAAAACACCACCACTAGAAAATTCAAGAAATTTTACCTAATTTCAAAAAAAATTGCTCATGAATCGGAGTCTGGATGTCCAAGTTATGAACTCGCAAAGTTAGGCTGCCAAACTGAAAAGCAATCTGGAGAGGGATCTGGGAGGAAAACCGCTGGTCTAAATTTGATGATAAAATGGCCATCAATGCAATTGTAAAATGCCTAGAAATGATAGTCAAACGGCCATCAATTTTAACCTTAGTAATTGATGATGTCAACAAAAATTAGCACCCTTCGGTGACATGGCATGCTGAGTTGGACATTCATACTATATGGATGGCACATGTCAAGATTCTGTATGCTGACATGGAACTACTCTTTGGTTCCATGAGTGACATGGTAGTATAGGTTGCTTATGTGGCACTCCTGCATGTCTATCATGAGCTGTCGCCACGTGGCACTATTTAAATAGCTACGTGGAGGAAGGGCACTGTGTGTCACCAAACTAAGGTGGAAACCTGTCAATCGAGTATAAAGCGATGCTGAAAATGGTTTTGCAGAAGCCAAAAGATTTTGGAGAATATACCATTGCCAGAGTATTTACCATGACTACCGCAGGATTTCGCAAAAAATAGGTGTTGAAAATAAACTCGGTAGGCAGGAATCATAATCTTTCACTGCCAGAGTTTAACAAAGGCCATAGAACTTTAAGCTAGGTGCCAAAAAATTTAAATGCAAAGTCAAGAAAGTCCAAAGCCAACGCCGAAAAAACTTCACTATGCAGGCTACCAAGAAACAGTATCGCGGGGTGCCGGGAAAGCTAACTTGTGAATTGTACCGGAGACTAGAGGTTGCGATGCCAAAAATGTTAAACTATCGCTGAAGAATAGAATAAAAACTGGAACCTCAGATCACAGGAGCCAGATATCACAAAAGATGACACTGTGAGGAAAAAAAATAGCAACTGGGATCATTCACAGCAGGTGAGAGTGGTGGGGTTTAATCCCACATTCTCTCTGTGTGTGCGCACTCTGCACTATTAAAAAACAAATTTCTGCAATAATTCTAATAAAGGCATGACTAGGTTATTATAGACTTGCCGCCGGTGGGAGAAAGATGCTCTGCCATAGCCCTAATTTGATGTGCAGTATGACCCACCAGTTATTTAAAGATCCCTGTGGAAATAATAAATTTGCCTCAAAATACAGGGAGCCGAGCCAGGGTGTCACTGCTTAGTTCAGCCAAAAAATATTTTTCTCTAACTATGCAATTAAATTCCAAAAAAATAATTTCAAAAAATACCCTAATTGTAGAGACAAAAATTCTGATCTGAGAAAATAAATAATCATATCAGTAGAATGATCATACCCGAAATGCAAATCGGGGCCTGCAATTTTCGATTTGCAATTTTTTTTTGCCTCACGATCAACTTTGGGCCAAGGTAGCTGAGTTTATAGTCAATTTTCACTAGTTCAACATTTCAGACGCAATGGCGAGGTCATATCTAGCTCTAGACACTCCCAATTTCTACAACACTCCAGATTCGGGCTGAGGTGATGAGGCAAGCGTGGTCTCGAATGGCTATGTGATGAGAAAGTCTCCAAGTTGCTCTGATACCATGTAAGAATTTTCTTGAGGGAAAAATTCATCCAGGAACTAAAAACTCAAACACAAGCACATAGTAGACCAAAGAGAGAGAGAGTATGATCAAAATGACAATGTATTCAATATGCCATTGTTCATGCAATGTAAAAGTACACTAGGAGTGCCTGTATATAAAGGCCTTTGAGATGCATCTAGAATGCCTCGTAATCAACACCATGATGTGTCATACAACCAAGAACATGTCCACCAGATATGGGTTATCCTCCATTAAGCACAAAAGTATGTGCAATGATGTGAGGATAAGAATACAAGGGTGTGACATGCAAAATAGTGTTGTAGACACCATGTGCTTAAATAGAGTTGTGTACTCCTATGTTGTCAACATGACAACTCAAAAAGTTGCACAAACTCCTAAGTGTCTCACAAATAAAAATAATAAAATAATGCAAAATATTTAAATAATGCATAAACCTAAGTAAACTTAAGTAAGTGTAATAAGTAAATACTAATTTACACCAACAATAGGGTACCCTAATACTTGGTTTATACTCCTCTTTGTGATCTTGATTGGTCCACCTTCCAACCAAATATAATTTTCACAAATCTCGCTTAGTATAATTCTTATCCATTTGGTCTTGAACATTTGAGGAAAATGTAGGGAACACTTTAACCCTTTCCGTTCAAAATTTTTATATTCTTCCCTCAAGACTTCATTATCAAAAAGTTTGATGTAGGCATATCTTATTTCCATATCTCCTACCTCTCCAATCTTTCTAATATAACATCATCTAACATCTTGGATCATGAGAACCTTTAGTGGTATCATAGATAATGCACCAGACGGATCTTTGTTGTAAGACATTTTGGGAATAACATGAAATGAGGGTTGTCTAACATCATTACATATCAATTGAACATTAAAAAGCTCTTTCCCCTCTTTTCTAATAGTTATAGAAGAGAAAACTACCATTTTGATTACCTAGGGTTTACGAGAAATAAAATAGTGTAGCTCAGCAATAGCTAAATACCTTTCAAATCTGATGAACAATGTCGAGTAGTGGTTGAATTTAGTTTGCAAACATTGGAATCTCCTTTTTCAATTTTCTTTCATGCTCTTCATGCACTCAATAAACTTTGGTATGTGAAAATGAGTCCAAAATTGATTATATAACCCTTTATATTCAGAAATAAATGCTCAGTGCTTACACAAATTTAAGCTTGACTATCATAAGACTTTAAATACGCTTGGTTGGCATTACGAGCTTGGCACTTACTACCATGTCTCCTTAACTTGGCTATAACTACTATTCATTTCCTTGCTGAACAACAACAATGAATTCTTCTATGCTCAACACCAACATAGAAAAAAAAAAAACTATAGATTTCCTTTGGTTTCTAATCACTATAGGGTAAAAGTACAAACCTATGTCACCCTTTGGGATATCTTGGAGGGTTATGACCAAAATGGTTTCGACTGTACGTGCATGGCAATTTCTTGGGTCAACGTGGCTGCCAGGGTTACATTTTAGCCAAAAGGGTTATGGCCAAAAGGGTACAAAGCAATATAAATCTGCCAAAATCATTTTTGGAGGTCATTTTAACTATTGTGGTTTCCAGCTTCTGAGGAGCGGGGTAGGATGTTTTGGTCACAAGTGGTAGGTCATTTTTTTGTCAAGTTGTCTTTAGTTATTACATGTTAGTATTAGTTAAATTAATTATAATTTAAGTGTTTTAGTAGTTAGTTATTTAGATTGGTTAATTTTTATATATAGTTAAATCAATGTTAGATAGAGTACTATAGTATTTTTTAATTAAATATCTACTTAATCATAGATATAGATTTTACATCAAACATAGAAAAATTAAGTTAAGACCTAGATAACTAAATTAATTATATTTCAAAAAATATTAACATAGTAAACCTATATGGATAACTAAAATGTAGTGAAACATTAGGTGGAACTAAGTTATAATAACTTCTAGTAGTGCAACCTTGGAAACATAAACTTTATATATATATATATATATATATATATATATATATATATATATATATATATATATATATATGAAGGGAGCTCCCCTTAAAACCATAAACTCATAACAAAAAAAAAAGAAACAATAACCAATGCGAGAACAGAATATGGACTTCTTAATTGTGCCTCAAATGTGAAATTACAAAATTCTCAAGTGTAATATGCTAACCCACATGGGTGGTTTCATTACAATAATCTACAAGACAAGCTTTAAACTATCACCTAGAGCTATCGTAGACAATATTTGGGCCTTTCTGAAATAGGCAATTTTATGCTGTTTGAGAAGGTTCTAGACATTGAAACTTAATACCTAGAACTGATAGACCCTAACAATATATATAGAGTCGGCCAAATACATCTTTGACAATTATTTTAGATATTTGGAGTAGCCCAACTTTGAAAGGCCATAACTCATGAACTGTTGCTCCAATTGGCTATTATAACCACTTTTTTGAAATGCCAGCTCCTGATCTACATCAAAATGATGCCAACACCCTTCTGTCAAGTTTTTGGACCTCATTTGGGCACTCTAAGGCCTCCAATGGTGAGCCTAGAGATTTTTCTACAAATTTTTCCACTAAAAATCCGCAATAAATTCTTTGATACTTATGTTGAGCAATGAGATTTTTATGATTGGCTTACAACTCTAAAATGAACCTTCCTACAGAAAATGAGAACATTATCAGCTCATATGAAAAAATTAATAAAAATAGCAAGTTACCATAAATAGTAACCACCCTATCTACTAGTCCTTATTAAAATAGAAAAGACTGAAATACAAATATTTTTTGGGGTGATGCAAGATTGCTCTTACACCTAGGATGCTCCTACATCAGACACCCAGGGTAATTTGAGAAGTGACTCTGTCACATCTCTAGTGTTTAGAGGAAAATCAAGATAGTTAACCTCCTCCTTTGCTAGCCATGATGAATCCTCTATTGGCCTCCCTTTCCATTTGACTAGGTATTCCTCATAAGTTTTGTTCCTTGTAGTTTTGCCAACACCACTATCTGGTATCTCCTCAATCTCCTTTGTAGTTGAACTAGTTGTTGGAATACTCCACTACACTTCTACAACTTCATCTCCATCACCTCCTTCATTTTAGTCTATCAAATCTAAAATATCAAATACTAGTGAAATATTCAATTCAATAGGCAACTCCACTTTAGCATTTCTAGAGTCATTCCTTTTCACTATCTTGCATGAGCCAAACTTCATCTTCAACTTATTATATTTATCCACTGGAAAATGTTTCTTCCTCAAATGAACCATGATGTCATCTCCAATATGAAATTCCTTATACCTCATTTTCACATCTGCCTTAGTCTTATATTGTGTATTCATCATTATGATGTGCTTCCTCAGCTCCTCATGGATGTTCTTCAAATGTTCAACAAAATCTTTTGCTTGAACACTACTTATCTCTCCTTTATCCAACTGCCTCAATTTGGAAGTATTTCTAGGACTACTCCCATATACAATCTAGAATGGTGATTTTCTAGTACTCTTGTTGATAGAATTATTATATGCAAATTCTGCCTATGGTAAAATAAGATCCCATCCTTTTGGCTTGTCTCCAACCAAACATCTCAGCAAGTTTCCCAAACTTTGATTCACAAATTTTTTCTATCCATCAGTCTATGGATGATGTGATGAATTGAACTTCCAATCTATCTTCAACTTCTTCCACAATGTATGCTAGAAATAACCAACAAATTTGGTATCTCGATCTGAAACTATACTCTTTAGTAGGCCATGTAGTCACACCACTTCTCTGAAAACAATTATGCTACATGAACAACATGACTAGTCTTCTTGCAAGGAATAAAATGTGACAACTTTGAAAACTTTTCAATCACCATAAAAATAGAATCATGCCCCTGCCAAGTCCTCGGTAATCCAAGAACAAAATCCATGCTGACATCCTCCCACAACTTCTCTAGTACAGGTAATGATTGATATAATCCTATATTTTGCTTCACTCCTTTCACCATCTGACATACTCTGCAACTCTATACAAACTTCTTCACATCTTGCTACAATTGTGGCCAATAATAATTCTTAGCAACCAAAGCTATGGTATTATCCATGCTAAAATGTCCAGCCAATCCTCCACTATGCTTCTCCTTGATGATATTCTCTCTCATTGAACTTCTACGAATGCACAATTGGCTTCCTTTGAAGAACATACTATCTTGGATAATGAAATCCAACCACTTGATCCTATCAAGAGTAACAGGTTCTGTACAAGCCTTCCATGCTTCACCAAAATCAGGATCATGTAGATACAAAGTACTGAATTCCTTGAACCCAACCATAACTACACCCTTAATATTATTGTACATAGGGTTATGAATAGTCAACTTGTGGCTTTCTTAATCCTTAATTAAGTCATGTTATCATTATTATATTATAATTTAGGTAGGTAGGTTGGCCTAGGTGTTATGAATGGTTGTGTCTATTCAACCTAAGCATAATTAGGTATATATAGGAGGTTGTGAGTCTTATTTCATCATCATATTGTGAAGTGTGTTCCTCATTGGAGATATTTGGAGGTTTTCCCCTCAAAGTGGCCTCATTACTCAGCTATTATCAAGTATTTATATAATATTTCATATTACTTCTTCTATTATGCAAGTTATTTCATTACAAGTGGTATCAAAGCATGATCTTGACACCATAGAGGCAAGATTTTTTCTCAACATTGGGGCAATTTTGGCAAGAGCATAAGTTTCATATTTTAGCAAAATTTTCAAAGACTGTTAAAGGGTTTTTGAAGACAATATTAAAGAAGATATAGTCCAAAATTTAGAGGAATTAGAGAAAATTTGAGGAAATTATTCAAAATTACTATTTGTACACAATTTTTTGAGATCTTCATGTCTCATATCTTGTCGAATTGGAGTATAACTTGTATTGGGTTTTTTAATACATAGTAGAGGTGCCTAAATTCAAAGCTTGGAGAAACTAAAAAACAAAAATAAGCAAGATATTAGGAAAATTCTCTCTCAAGGTAGCAAATTTGCTTTTTTTTTGGGATTTTTTTGAGTAAGGATTTTTTGGCCTAAGTAAGTTACAATAAAAAATAAATAAATTAGAGAATTTACATTTCATTTGTGTGATTTATTTCAAAAACATTGGTTTCCATCATGATAGGGCCTCCAACAAGAGGCAAAAAGAATTATACCACACAGGGGAAATCCTTTATCAAGATTGGGAAGCAATAGAGGATAGTAATCCCAATGAGGAACTTAGTAAGTTCAAGGAAAAGGTTAAGAAGGATATGTGTGACCTATGAGAAGATATATCAGATATATGAAGCATGTTAAGAACCTATATGAATGAAACAAGGAAGGAGCTCTCAAGCAATCAAGCTGAAACCTTCAAGTCAACTAATAATGACACAAATTTTATTAATCCTATAGGATCTAGGAATTTTTTTCTCCAAAGGTGGATATGCGCAAATTTGATGGCAAGGATCCTCTAACATGGATAAATCAAATGGAGAATTTTTTAAAGTACATCAAATCCCATATGGACAAAAGGTTACAATGGCTTCCTTATATCTAGAACTAGATTAATTCATTTGGTATCATTGGCTTTGTACTTATAGGAGGAAAAATGGTGTCACTATATCATGGTTAATTTTTACAAAAGAACTCCAAGCACAATATAGCAATACTGTGATAGAAAACTTCTTTAGCCAACTTGTTAAGCTTCAACAAACTGGATCAGTTAAGGATTATATTCAAAAATTCCAAAATCTATCCTTAAGAGTGGATAAAATTATAGAGGAGAACTTGAATGATTTATTCTTGGGTGGTCTCAAGGATCACATTCAACATGAGGTAGGCATGTTTTGTACTTTTTCAATAAATGAGTCTTTTATATTGGCACATAGGGTAGAGGAGAAGTTCTTGATTCCTAGAAAGCAAGGGGCTAGTGTGAAAAGAGATAAAGGATATTCAACACCTTATCTTCCTCAACCTACTAGGTTGACTCCACAAAAAATTGAGGAGAAAAGAGAAAAAGGGTTTTGTTTTAATTGTGATAGCAAATATAGTCAAGGACATAAATGTAGTGAAAAGAAATTGTTCTATATTGAAGGTCCAAATGAGGAAGAAGAGGACGAGCCCATATCAGAGGTGCATAGGAAGCCAAGTGTGGAATCACATGATTCTCAACCAATCCTTTCTTGTCATGCACTTTTAGTTTTTAGTGCACCACAAACTCTCAAGATAGTGGGGTCCTTAAAGAAGCAGAAAGTAATAGTGTTGATTGACTCAATTAGTACTCATAATTTCATCAACAAAAATTTGGCAACTCCTCTAAATTGTTTTATATATCCAACCTTATAGTTTTAGGTTTTGATTGTAGATGGGGGAATAGTTAGTTGTTAATGGAAGTATCATAGCATCAAATTATCCATGGGAGATTATCAACTTGATACCCCAATGTATGCGATATCCATGGGTGCAATAGATATTTTCTTGGGAGTACAATGACTTACTACATTGGGAACAATTGAGACATGAACTTCCAAGAACTATTCATGCGATTTCAATCACAAGGAAAGGTAGTGGAGCTAAGGGGATCGAAGGAAAAATCCCATAGATGGTAAGCTCTCATCAAATGCAAAAGATTCTAAAGAAATGTGCAAATGGATCTGTGGCCCAGGTATGTTCATTTTAAGTCTCTCAATCTAATACTCTTAGTAATCCAAATTTACAAGCAATAATTGATCATCACTCAATGATTCTTGGATATATGCCTAAATGATGTCCTCCTAAGAGAGATCATGACCATGCCATAAAACTAGTTCCAGCGAGTCAGCCACCAAAAATTAGGCCTTATAGGTACCCACACATACAAAAAAGTGAGATAGAAAAAATTGTTAAGGATATGCTAGATGCAGGAATTATCAGGCATAGCCAAAGTGCTTACTCCTCACTTGTTGTGCTAGTGCATAAGAAGGATGAAACTTGGTGCATGTGTCTATATTATAGAGTGCTCAACAAGTACACCATTAAAGATAAGTTTCCTATTCTAGTCATTGATGATCTTCTAGATGAATTAAATGGAGCTATGCATTTTACCAAGTTAGATCTTAGATTGGGTTATCACAAAATTTAGATTAAGGAGGAAGATATTTGTAAGACAACATTTCAAACTCATGAAGGTCATTATGAATTCTTTGTGATGCCATTCGATATTACCAATGCACCATCTACATTCCAAAGTTTAATGAATTTTATTTTTAAGAAGTTCTTGAGAAAGTTTGTGTTAGTTTTTTTTGATGATATATTAATTTATATAAAGACTTTGGAAGAACATTTACAACATGTAGATCAAGCATTACAATCACTCAAAGATCATAAACTCTATGCTAAGTCATCCAAGTGTGTTTTTGGTCTTAAGGAGGTGGAGTATTTGGGACACATAGTTTCATATGAAGGAGTAAAGGTGAACCCTAACAAAATTAAGGCTATCATGGAATGGCCTATTCCAAAAATGATTAAGAAGTTGAGGGGTTTTCTTGGGATTGATAGGATACTATAGAATATTTGTGAACAATTATGGTTGTACAGTAGCACCCCTTACAACTCTATTGAAGAAGGATTCTTTTCATTGGAATGAATCTGCTAATGTATCATTTGAACAATTGAAGAAGGCTATGTATACAACTCCAGTGCTTGCCACTCTAGACTTCACCAATGAATTATGTGATGCTTCTAGAAATGGGATAGGAATATTTCTCATGCAAGAAGGTTGACCAATTTCTTTTGAGAGTCATCAATTAAAAGGTAAAAATCAACTCAAACCTATTTACAAGAAGGAAATATTAGCAATCCTTCATGAAGTTAAAAAATGGAGGCCTTATTTAATGGGTCGACACTTCAAGGTTAGGATAGATCATGATAGCCTAAAATATTTTTTGGAACAAAGACTGTCATTAGAAGAGAAACAAGAATGGGTCATTAAGATGTTGGGATATGACTTTGAAATTGTCTACAAGAAAGAGAAGGAAAATATTGTGGGCAATGCACTTTCTAGAAGGATGAAAAAGATGAAGCCTTATTGTGTGCCCTTTCCATATTATAAGAAAATTAGGTGGTAGAAGCCAAAGAAGAGTGGAAAAATGATGTTACAACAAGTAATTTCATCCAGCAAAGAAAAAGTGACCCTAGCAGTTTAGATAAGTTTTTTTTAAAGGGGGATATTCTTTGGTATAAAGAGCACTTGTATCTCTACAAGAATTCCACTCTTAAACACAAGATTCTCAAAGAACTACATGAGTCCCCAATTTGTGGTCATTTAGTATTTTTGAAGACATATCATTGGGTCAAGCAAGATTTTTTTTGGGAAGGGCTAAAAGGTGATGTTCAAAAGTTTATGGCTAAATGTTTGGTTTGTCAAATAAATAAGGGATAAACAATTAAGACACCACATCTCTTGTAGCCTTTATCTATTCCTAGCCAACATTAGAAAGAGGTATCCATGGACTTCATCATCAAATCTAAAGGTCATAATGTCATCATGGTAGTAGTTGATCGCCTCACTAAATATGAAAATTTATTGCATTATCACATCCTTTTACAACAAGTATAGTGGAAAAAGTTTTCTTGAATAATATCCAAAAGCTACATGATATACCTAAGGTTATTGTTAGTGATCATGATCCTATCTTTACTAGTCACTTGTGGAAAGATTTATTCTCATGTTTGGGTACTCAATTGGTTCATAGTTCTTCATTCCATTGACAATTAGATCGACAAACTGAGGTGGTTAATAAATATTTGGAAGGACATCTACATTGTTTCACTTCAGAAAAACAATCTCAATGGGTAGATTGGCTACCTCTTGCAGAATGGTGGTACAATACTTCTTTTCACAACTCATAAAAAATGTCTCCATTTTTTGGCACTTTATGGATATCATCCTCCTTCCATTACATCATCATTAAAGGTGTCACCAAGAGTTCAATCAGTAGAGGATCACTTTCTTCATCGACAACAGGTACTTTTAGAAATCGAGGAGAATATAAATATGGGACAAAATCAAATGAAACAACAAGTGGACCAACATCTTAGTTAAAGAAATCTTGAAGTTGGGGATTGGGTCTTCTTGAGATTGTAGCCTTATAAACAAATCTCAATGAAGCAACAAAATAATAATAATAAGTTGTCTCCAAGATATTATGGACCATACCAAATCATGAAAAAGATTAGTAGTGTTGCCTACAAGCTTGAGTTTCCATAAACAACATAGATACATCCAATTTTTCATGTTTCTTGTTTGAAGAAGGTCATTGGTCTGAATATTCCTACTCAAATAGTACTACTAGAGCTTGATGAAGAAGGAAGAATAATTTTGGAACTAGAGTGCATTCTTCAAACATGTACAAATAAGCTGAGGAACAAAACCCTGACTTAGTATCTTATCCAATGGAAGAATTTACTAATTGAAGAGGCAACATGGGAGGATGAGGAGTTCATTCAAAAGAATCCACACTAGGTTAGCATTGAGGACAATGCTTCTTTCAAGAGAAGGGGCATGCTACGCCCTTAATATTATTCTATGTAGGGTTATGAATAGTCAACTTGTGGCTATATTAATCCTTAATTAAGTCATGTTATCATTATTATATTATAATTTAGGTAGGTAGGTCAGCCTAGGTATAATGAAGGGTTGTGTCTATTTAACCTGAGCATGATTAGGTATATATAGGAGTTTGTGAGTCTTATTTCATCATTTTATTGTGAAGTGTGTTATCATTAGAGATATTTTGAGGTTTCCCCCTCGAAGTGGCCTATTACTCTCAACTATTATCAAGTATTTATATAATATTTCATAATATTTCTTCTATTGTGCAAGTTATTTATTACAATCACCTCTATCTGCATTTCTGTCAGCAAAGGTTGTCTTCTACTAAGAGCATCTACAACTTTGTTAGACTTCCCACTCATGTGTTTCAAATTAAATGTTTAACTCTGCAAAAACTCAACCCACTTTAAATGCCTTGGTTCAATTTTCCTTGACTATTCAAATATTGCAAAGCTTGATGATTAGTATACAAAACAAACTCCTTAGGAAGAAGATAGTGTCTCCATTTCTTCAATGCTTGAACTATAGCATAAAATTCCTAATCATAAACATAATGTTTTTTTTTTGCATCATTCAAATTCTCATAGAAATAAGTAGCAGGTCTACCTTCTTGGCTCAAAACAACTCCTATTGTAGTACCACTAGCATCACAGTCTACTTGAAACACCTTGTTAAAATCAAGAAGTGCTAAAATAGCTACTCAGTAATTTTCTATTTCAACAAATTAAAAATCTTATCTGCTCCTATAATCCACTTAAACTCTTTCCTATCCCCTCTCATTATTTCAGTTAGGGGTCCACAAATACTGCTAAAACTTCTTATGAACTTTTTGTAAAATGTAGCTAGTCCATGAAAAGATCTTACCTCTATCACACTCCTTGGAGTAGGCCATTCAAGGATAGCCTTCACTTTCTCTAGATCCATTTTTTGACCTTTTTCTAAGACAAAAAAATCCTAGGTACACCAACTCCTTCTTTACAAAATTGCACTTCTTCAGGTTTATCAACAACTTTTCTTCCCTCAACTTATCAAACACCTTGCGAGTATGGATCAAATGCTCCTCCAATATCTTACTAAAGATCAATATATCATCTAGGTAAAAATGACAAAATTACCCAGAAATTCCTTTAGTACCTCATTCATGAGCCTCATGAAAGTGCTCGATGCATTGGTTAGCCCAAAAGGCATGACTAACCACTCATATAGTCCTTCCCTTGTCTTGAAAGTAGTCTTCCACTCATCACCTTATTTGATACAAATATGATGGTATTGAATCTTTAGATCTATCTTTGTGAAATACTTAGCTCCACTTAAATAGTCCATAATATCATCCATCCTTGGCAATGTAAATCTATACTTAGATTGTGATCTTGTTGATAGCACAAGAATTTGTGCACATCCTCCATTCTCTATTTTTCTTTGGTGCTAATACTATCGGTACAAAACATGGACTTATACTCTCTCGAATTAACCCCTTCCACAACAACTCATAAATTTTTCTATTCAACTCTTCACTTTCTACTAGTGTCATTCTATGCACTGCTTTGTTTGACAAACTGGCTCCTAAAGCCAAATCCATCTGGTGACTGATCTTCCTCATTGGGGGCAATTTGTCAGGTACATTGTCTGATACAATATTAGAAAATTCTCCCAACATATCTACAACTTCTACAAATACCTCCTCTACTTCTTTATTATCTTTTGGAATTATAGCAAAACACACATGCTCATGCTTCATACCTTTGAGAAACTCTTTTCCATCAACAAAACATTTTCTAGCAGCACTACATACCTTTTCTTCTTTATCCTTCAATTGTTTGAACTTATGTTTCACTCCATCTTTGGTCAAAGTGTAGGTATTTTCTTGCCCATTATGTACAACATTCCTATCAAACTATGATAGCCTACCCAACATCATATGACATATGTCCATAGGTATGATATCACATAGTACCTCATCTTGGTAGCTTCCACTCTTGAACTTCACTGAGCACTACTCATTGACCATAACCTTGTGTTCATCTTGCACCCAAGCAATATGATATGGATGCGAGTGTTTCTACCTCTTTAGCTTCAACTTGGTGAGCATCATTTTTGATACCAGATTGTTAGTAATTCCACCATCAATGATCACATCACAACACTTATCTTCACATATGCACCTTGTGTGAAATAAACTCCTTCTTTGATTAGGTTCATTCTCACCACTCAACAAGACTCTTCTGTTAACTTGGACTTCTCCTCTTTCAGCATCTTTAGAATGTGAGGATCTGGAATCTTCGTCAACATGTGCAACTCTACCTGGGCCTTCAGTTCTTTGATCTATCCTTCCTTGGCACTGGGTAAATTCAAATGCTCTATGCCCTTCTTCTCTAGAGTGAAAACATTTCCCACATAAGCTTCCTTTTCTAGATCCTTTTCCTCTGCCTTTTCCTCTCTTATCTCTATTGTTCTATTCATGGAAATGATTATAATTGTTTCCCCTTTGGTTTTTATTGCTACTTCCAATCTCATCCTTGTTCTTCTAATTATCATTACAGCCTCCATAAGCTCGTTTGCCAGATCTTCCACCATGACCTCTTCCACTATTCTTATTGTCAAACTTCTTGCTAAGTTTCTCCTCAACTCTTAGGGAAAATTGGTATACCTCCTCAATACTATTCATTCAAACCAGAATCAACTTGTCTTGAATGCTTGGCCTTAACCCATTAAGATAATGGGTGATTTTCTCCTTATCAACTTCTATATGGCCGATTCTAATGAGAACTTGGTAGAACTCTTTGATATACTCTTGAATAGATTTTCTCACTTGCTTCATTCCTTGCATCTTCTTCAAAAAATAAAGCTCATAATCCATAGGAATGAATTGTCACTTCATTTTAGCTATCATCTGATCCCATCTAGTGATTTTGTCCTTTCCCTTTCTATTTCACTCCAACTGAACCTCTTGCCACCATATCTTTGCATGTCCCTTCAGTTTTGCCTTTGAATCTATCTAGATCCTCAATATCTTCATAGTCAAAGTACTCCTCTAGTTCATTTACCCAATTGATCAACTCTTTTGGGTTAAGATTTCTTGAAAATGTGGGAACCTCAAACTTAGGTCTTTTTCTAATCTTGGAGATGGCCCTAAAAAGCCTCTCTTCCTCTGGGTTTAGAATTGCCTCTCTATGGAATTTTCTTCTACTTTTTCCTCATCATCACTTTCATCTCTCATAGAAAGAATTATTCCTCTTCACATTTTTTCTTCCAATGCTTGCATTTTCCTTTGGAGGGCTCATAAACCCTTAGGTTTAACACCTACAACTCTTTCACCATGCTCTCTTCATGGAGGCATTTTTGCGCTTCCACTAGAACCCTAGTACAAACTACTTCACAATTGGTGATCTATCTACACACTCAACCCAAACCATGGTCCTAGTGTGAACTACCTCACAATCAATGATCTCTCCAAACACTCAAGAAATCTAGCTCAGATACCGCTTGATGAAGGGTGCTCCACTTAAAACCATAAACTCATAACATAAACAAAGAAAAAATACCCAATACGAGAACAAAATATGGATTTCTTATTTGCGCTACAAATGTAGAATTATAAAATTCTCAAGTGCAATATGCTAACCCACATGGGTGCCTTTATTATAATAATCTGCAAGACAAGCTGTAAACTATCACCTAGAGCTGTCTTAGACAATGTTTGGGCCTTTCTTAAATAGGTAATTTTATGCCACTCGAGAAGGTTCTAGACATTGAAACTTAATACCTAGGGTCAACAGACCCTAACAATACATATAGAGTTAGCCAAATACATCTTTGACAATAAGTTTAGATATTTTGGGTAGCCCAACTTTGAAAGGCCATAAATCAAGAATTGTTGCTCCAATTGGCTATTATAACCACTTTTTGGAAACACCAGCTCCTGATCTACATGCTTAAAACTATGCTAGCACCCTTTTGTCAAGTTTTCAAACCTCATCTAGGCAGTCTAAGGCCTCCAATGGTGAGCCTGAAGATTTTTATGCAAATTTTTCCATCAAAAGTTTGCAATAACTTCTTCGATACTTATGCTTGAATAATGAGATTTTTATGGTAGGCTTACAACTCTAAAATGAACCTTTCTATAGAAAATAAGAACATTCCAAGCTCAAATGACAAACTTACTAAAAATAGAAAGTTCCCATAAATAGTAACCATCTTGTTTACTAGTCCATATTAAAATAGAAAAGACCAAAATACAAATATTTTTTTGGGGGTGATGCAAGATTTCTCTTACACCCAGGATGCTCTTGCATCACATATATACATGGATATATATATGTATGTATATGTATGTATATATATATGTATATGTATACATACATATATATGTCTATGTATGTATGTATATATGTCTATGTATATATGTATATATATACATATATATACATACATATACATATATACTTACACACACACACACACACACACATATATACTACCTAATGTTTCACTACATATTAGTTATCTATATAGGTTTACTATATTAATGTTTTCTAAATGTAACTATTTTTTAGCTATAGGTCTGAAGAAGTTTTCTAAGTTTCATGTAGATCTGTCCTGTCTATTATATATGTGTGTGTGTGTGTGACAATCTATAACATGTAATCTAGTAGACAATCTAGTAGACAATGTATACCTAGTGGACAATATACCTTTTATTGCCTAGTTGGGGGTGATGTGATCACCTGATCCATTGGATTAAGTGGCCTCATCTAAGCTTGATGTACCAAATTCTATCTTCTTCTTCAATGTCTTGTTCATCTACACCATTACCTTCTCAAAATTGACCTTTTCTTTGCCTTTACTAGTTTCATTACTTGACATTGGTGACCTAGTTGGACAGTTTTTGCTGACATGACCAGTCTTGAGATAACTAAAACATGCAATCTCACTCAACCATCTATTGTAGTTACCTCTAAAATTTGTTCTAATGTAATTCTTAGGAACATGTCCATATTATTGACAATAGTGACAATTGTACCTTGTGTTGTAATCCCAATCATAGGAATTCCCCTTTTGTTGATACTTTGCTTGCTTGTTTGATGTCCACTTGGCCTTAGATTTGCATTCATATGCTTGGTGTCCATACTTTTAAAAATTGTAGTAGTATCCTTCAAATCTCTGAGTGCTCATGGTCTTGGTCTTGCATTCATTTTCCTTATGTCCTTGTTTGTTGCAATTGTAGCAATATCCTCTAATATTTCGCTTGGGACTAATTAACAGTTTTGCTCCTATAAACATTTTTTGTATGACTCAATTTTACATAATTATGACAAGTAGGTTTGTAGTTACTACATTTATTATTCCTTTACTCACCACTTTTAGATGATTCTCCTTTCTCAGTATTGGTATATCCCAATCCAATAGTATCATTGTTAGGTCTTGGAGATTTTATTAGTTTTTCAAAGTGTTTGATGGTTTTGCTTGGTTTGTTGAATCTTTCAAAATTAATTCCTTCTCTACTCTCAGTTTGTTTCTTAGTTTATCATTCTATAACTTTAGGGTTGTGATTTCAATGTCCTTTCCATTCAATTCATGGTTTGTAAGCATCAATTTATTCATTGTATCCAGTTGCATGTTAGAAATCTTTTGCACATCTAATGTATTCTCTTCAAGTTTGTTAGTCAATATTCTTTTTTCATCTTCAATCATGACTTTTTCTTCCTCAAATTTCTTTTTCTGTTCGGTCACCTCACATAGCAATACTGATTGGACTTCTTGTTCTATCTTAAGATTTCTGACCTCTTTAGTTATGGCATTGTTCTTTTCCATTAGATCTGCAACTGCTACATCAAATTCAATTGAGTTTCCATCCCCAAACAATATAGTAGTGTGTTCTTCTTGATATTGAGTATCATTTTACTAGATAGCTAGTTCCTTTCTTCTCTACAATGAACGCTGCAATGCATCTCTTGTCTACTTGAGTTGATGTAGGGAAAGCTATATTTAAATCTTGTGGTTCTCAATAGTCTTTTTTGACTTGTAGAATTCCATCTTCAAGATCTTACCTCCAAAGCTATATGAATTTCCTTTCTATAGAACTAAGTTCGGATACCAATTGTTGGAAATAACAATGGAAAAATAAGTTCTGAGAGGGGGAGGGGGTGAATCAACAGTAAAAACTTTTTCCTCTAAAACATATCATCGACATCCATGTTATAACTTAACATGTAAACTAAAATAACATAACATACATCACATCTATAGCATAAAGTAAATACCACATAACATAGTCAATTGGTTACCCAAAAACCCTCCAATGAGAAGATAAAATTGGGGTGCGGATGACACCCACAAATCTTCACTACTAAAGTTGTAAAGTGTGGCCTATTATGTCTTCCCTATTAATGGCTTATAAAGATTGTTAGGTCTCACCTTGTTAGAGGATTTGAACTTACAATAAAGTAATCACTTGGTTAAGAGATTTACAAAAGCATGTTAGGACTACTCGGTTAAATTTTTTTCTCTGTATCAGCTATTAGAATGATTCAACACCATGATCCTTTGGTTAGCACCTTTCTACTTGATGTCATATCTTCTCCTTACTGATCAAACCTTGATCCTCTTGATCAGATATGTCTTCTCCATCCTTTCAATTCTATACTTTGTTCTTCTCAAACTGTTTCTTCAATACATAGCTCTATCATAGCCATCTCAACCACCATGAATGCTCTCTCCACACTTAGAATTTGTCTCTCTCACACACACTTACAAAATATTTATGATTTTCCTTGTTAAATAAACATTGGTGGGGATGGATTAGGTAACAATCAAAGGTTGTAGTTGATCCATATTGCCCCCTTAAGCTTCCCTTTTTTTGATTGGTTTCATGTACTGCATAGGGATTCACAATATACCTCCATATTTATCTTTCATAATCATAAAATATGATTATATCAGCCCAAAAATAGTTTGCATAGAATTTTGTGCCATTAAAAACAACTATGCCAAAAAAATTTAACTCAACATCGAAAGATTTTGATGCTCGGCCTTCACTATGTTGCTAATGCTGTAACTCAGATTATGAATAGCTTGAAACTCTCTATTTATTCAACACCTAAATCACTCAGCATGTATATTCTACTCAGAACTTGAGTGACTTGACACTAACTATCCATATTGCTTGACATGTATTGGATGACAACTTATGCTCAACATGCCTTGATCATTTGACTCACACTGGTTGTTCGGCTTCCTCTAATCACTCGACATACACTATGATCTTTGCTTGCATTGTAATTCTACTAGATTATGACTAAGTGTTTTGTCACTTCCTTGTCAAAACCAATATGCAATTAACAATTTTCACTTCTTAGGGAAAATTCATCTATGAAGATAGCAATTATGGAATGACAAGTAGAGGAATGTCTTAAGGCAAAGACATCTTTTGAGAAGTTTGTCTATTCAGACTTGAATGGTGTTGAAATTGCATCCTATGGAATTTGCACCCTTCTTAGCATATCTAAAGAAGTTAGAGATTTATTGGAGAATAACTTCAAGAGTCTAAAGAGAAGTTTTGACGACTATATGATACAACTATCTACTTAATACAGAGGTATAGATCCAAATTTTGAACTTTATATAAGTTTTAACACCTTTGTCATTTATGTCAAAGGGGGAGAAATATAAGAAAATAGTATGATGTATGTAAAAAGGAGTAGTAATAATGTAAAGTATTATAGTCAAAGGGGGAGAAAAAAATGTAATAAGAGATATAACGGAAGACAAAAATGAAAATATGATGATCCACAAATTTTGAAGTTTTCTAAATTTTGTCGAGGCCAAGAATTTTGTAAAGTTTTGATCAACATTTTGGGACTTAGCCAATTTTCCCATATGTTTCCATTAATGCCAAAGAGGGATATTTTTGTTAATTTTTCTAAGTAGTTGAGTTGTAGTTTTTATTTATGGAAACATATATTCTTATTTTTAGTGAGCATGACATGAAGATGAAGGTACAACAATTATAGTTAGAAAATTTTCTATGTATCAATTAGTTTATTTGGAGCAGATATAATTTTGATACACACAATTGACAGAGGCATTATTGGCATGTGCACAGTTAAGTACATGAATATCAAACTTTCATGATGATATATACATGAGCATGAGTTAGTATGGTTAGTACAGAAGAAGATATAACAATTTTACCATTTGTGACAGTATACAGACATAACATAGCATGACAAGAAATGGTTAATTATGAGTTAAGGAATTATTTTGTTTACAAAATAATTACTTAACTAATTAGGTATGACATCCTAGATGTTAACCCTAAGAGGGAAATAGGTAAATTTTTATTTTGTTAAGTATGCAAAGGAATGAAGGTCGATTAAATAATAATTTTTTAAATTGTAAAGGTATAAAGATAGAATGTAAAGTGCAAAGTAAGTGTGATTCTAAGGAAGACTATGTGAAATATATGTGATGTGAATTGTAATGTATAATAAGAGGAATGTGAATTTTGTGAAGAGCATATTGAATATATCAACATCAAGCAAGAGGTTTTTGTATCTATCTTTTTGTATCAAATAACTACATTGTATATTGCATTTTTTGGGAGTTAGCTATTCTTGCATACATTTTGTATTCATATATAAAAACTCCTAATAGGGTTGAGGATTCTAATAGGGCCTAAATACTCTAAAAAATACTAAGCAACTATATGGATGTAATAGACTCCTAACATGGTCAATATCTTTCACCAAATACTTTTGATTAGTGGATCATTTTGTGGGTACCATTCCCATCAAGGTTTTCCCTTGGCCAGTGTTTCCCTAGTTAACAAAATATGGTGTTATGAGTTCTCTTAATGTATGCTTATGTTTATTGCTCAACATAATTAGTTTTTTTTTTTACATGAAAGTTATAAAGTAATTAATAATATCCAATTTTGGGCTAAAGTTTGTAGAATATTGATTCACCCCCCCTCTTCGTATTCCCTATTTATAACACTATCCTCTTACAAGGAACTTATATATTAATACATTATTTTTTGGGTACCATCCCTATCGGGTTTTTCTCTTTGATCAAGGGTTTCCCTAGTTACTAAATCCAATGTTATTATCTATGGTAATCTTTCTATTATTATTGCATATATTGTTTACATGTTTTGGATTTAGTAAGTATATTGAGAGTTTTTTTAATTTGATAGCTAATTCATCCCTTATCTTAGTTATCATGGTGGAATTTACTTTCTAAGAATTTATATCAGAGCATCAGGTCCTTGGAGGAAAATATTAATAGCTTAAGGAGATCTATGGTGAGTAATAATTTTAGAAAAGAAAGTCTGAAGTTTCACAAAGTTAACTATGAGAGTTAGAAGGAGAAAATGAAGACACATTTTCTATGCATGGGTTTGAGACATTGGTTGATTACTAAAATCAAGAAGGATTTGGTTGATAAAGTTAAGCTTGAGTACTATGCTGAAGGTTAGAGAGATCTATTTATTGTGTAACATGTTTGCAAGAGAAGAACTTTTGACATCTCTTCTTGAAAATGGGTATAGTCAGGTAAAATCTTTAAATCTATTTCATGAAATTTGGAAAGCTTTGGAATCTAAATTTGAAGGTGATAAGCATGCTAGAAAGGTTAGATTGTAGAATTAGATATGTTTATCTTAAGAAGCTAAAATGATGGAAGATGAATATTTAAGAAGTTACTTTGGTAGAATATTAGAGATTGTTGCAGGAATTAAGGCTTGTGATGGAAAGAAAGATGAAGATGCAATTTTTTGGAAACTACAATTGGAATAATTATTATATTGTTATTGATGTCAAACCTTACTAATAAGACATTTTCTAATAGTGTAGAGTTCCATATCAGTTGATTAATGAAGAGGATTTGAGAAGAGAGATATCATGATGAACCAAAAAAGTGGTTAAGTAAAGAAGAGTAAGTATGATGGAATTAAAATGGGCACTTGATTAGTTAGTATTTGAAAAGATGATGTGCTATTTGATCATTGTGTTAAGAAAAGAAAAATGATGAGTTAAAGTGTGGAAGAGATGATTAATAGATGTGAAGAAGTTGAGTAAAACACTAATCTTGAATAAGTAACAGGTTACTAGGTCAATGAAGAAGTTGAAGCAAAAGATTAAGGAACTTGAGTAATAGTCAAGAAAAATAGTATTAGTTGAGTGATGGTAATGGCCGAATGAGATGAAGGGAAACTAAAGTAATGACTGAGCATAGTGATGGTCAAGTGAGAAAGTTTAAGCCAAGTTAGATTGATCAATAGAGATGAGGCTACCCAGTGATGAATGAGATGAAGAACATAGTGATGACCAAGTGTTATCAAATTAAAAATTTATTAAAAAATCAAGATTTGAGGCCAACACCATTTAATTCATGGAATGGTCAAAATGCATAAATGATAAGGATTGATGAGCTGGCATATTTAATCCATGAATTGAGTTTTGAAAGTGATCGAAGTCATGGATTCAATGAGAAGTTTCTAGAAGTTTCAAGAATAGAAGTGGAAGGAAAAAAAAATCAAAAAATTCAATGAATCTAATCAAACCCCAAGATCTAAGATTATGTCTAAGTAGAAAAAGATTAAACACATATATTTAAGAAGGTAGGAGAGATGTTTTATAGTTAGTTTAGTTGTTGGATTGGAATGTTTTTGAAGAACTTGTAAAGACCAAAGTTGTAGAGGAAAGTGAGAAGTTGATGAAGTGAGATTTCTTGAAGTGTTGCAAAGTAGATTAGAGATGAAGAATGTGATGAAGTCTAGTCAATGAACTAGAAATGAGGTGAATGGAGATCTACTCTTGCAAAGTGAGCTGTATTTTATCAGATCAACCTAGCTATTACTTTCTCTTTATTGTGGTAGTAAAATCATTTAATCAAGGTTGACCTAACAATCATATTGTAAAATTTTTAATCAAGGTGAATTCTAATGGGATGTTTTGAAGACCTCTAACAAGGCCACTCCTAATAGGGTTATTAAATCCTTTAATAGGGTCACACCTTAAAATGTGTTTTGTAACCTTTAAGAGGGTTGGCTCTTAACCAAGTCCACTTTAGAAGAGTGAAAAGTGGTATTAATGTTACTTGGTGGTTTTCCCAAATTGGGTTTCAACATTAAATCTTGGTGTTATAATTTTGTGAATGTTGTTTTCATGTTTCATGCTATTTATTGTTATATGTTTCTATTATTGGACATATACTAAACAAAGTACTAAGTAAGGAGATGAATAAGTTGGATTACTAATGAATTTCTATATTAACTGAGTGGATTTATGAGTTTGATAAAGTTGTTTGAAGTTGTTAAAAGTTGAATTGGTACATCTGGACCCCAGGACAACCAAATCACCCCCTCCTAGTTAGTCTAATCATTCTAATAAGTGGTATTAAAGCTTTGGTGCTTGTAAGAAAAGTTTGAAGGGACTTAATAAAAAGATAAAGATGTACAAGAGAGGTACCCAAGCTAAACAAAGAGAACTTCCGAGTATGAAAATTATTGATGAGATTGTATCTATTTGGAGTTGAAGATTTTTCACTATGCTACTTGGACAATGAATACATTAAAATGCCTAGACCCATGAAAATTGAGAAAATAAAATAGAAGTAGGAGCACAATCAAATGATGATAGATATGGAATCTTTCCTAACTTATGCTAACTTTGATGATGTGAAGGATTGCATTACTATAAAGAAAATGTGGGATAAGCTAACACAAATTCATGGAGGATACAAAAAATGTGTTAAGGGCTAAAGCTGAAAGTTTGAGAGGCAAGTTTGATGACATGAGAATGAAATAAGGAGAAACTCTTGCATATTATAATGGCCAAATCAAAGAAGTGCTGAATGAAATTAGAGGAGTTGAAGCATACATATCTAAAGAAACTATGATCAACAAGGTATTGAGGACCTTACTTCCCATCTATGCCATTAGAGTATCTACAATACAAGAATTGAGATGTACACTTGGTAATGATCTAACCTTGAATAGTTTGATTCATAGACTCACTACATTTGAATTATCAAAGTTTGATAATTAGAAACCTTCTAGTGTTGAATGTGATTTCAAGTATCAACTAACCCTTGATGGATCCAAGAGAAGAAAAATTTCAAAGAGTAAGCTTGTGGACAGTAACAGTAAGTCAGATGATGATCTTAATGATCTAGAAGCATTATTAGAAATAAGACTACCAAGAGGGAAAGGGAAATAAAAAGGTAAACTTCCTATAATCTATTTTACATGTAATAAAGTTAGTCATATTTTTGTAAGGTTTCCTAACAGATATGAAAAGGAGGAAAGAAAAGACAACACATACCAAGGAAGGAGAGACACCATAGACAACCAGGATAACATAGATTATAAGAGAAAAGGTAAAAAATCCTATTACATTTCTGAAGAAGATGGTTTTGAAAGTGATTATGATGAACATGATGAAGAATTTTTTTATGTTGCAATGAAATATGAATTTGATGGAGATGACAAGTAAGATAAAATTTCTCTTATTTCACATGTGATTAAGATTGATGGATGGATAATTGATAGTGGTTTCTCACATCATATGACTAGTGATACAAGTAAGTTTGAAAAAGATAGAAAATTATAACGAAAGTTGTGTTAAGTTTGGAAATGATGGACCATTTTATGTGAATGGTAAATGATCTATTATATTGAATGAAAGTATTAGATGTGAAAATGCATATTGGGTAGGTGGATTGAAATATAATTTGTTGAGTGTGGCATAATTGAATAGTTAAAGCTACCAAGTTTAGTTTCAAAACAAGAAGGCAAAGATCTATGATGCTACTGGTGAACTAATTAGACATGGAGAGAAGATAAGAGGTAACTTGTTCAATCAAGACCTATATGAGAATACATGCTTATTTGCACATTTAAAAAATGTTTGGTTATGGTATAAGAGGCTATGTCATGTGAAATTTGATAATTTGGTAAGAATTTGTGATGGGCACGCAACCCAAGAATAGAATGGACACAACAGAAAAAGGGAAATTGTATTAACTGAAAAAATAAGCTAGTACATTCAGTATAGAGAAAATAAACTTCAAAACATGCACTAAGGGCTTACAATAGCATAAATGTGGAGATAATTTCTCCTTTTAGTACCTCCTCTCAAACTCCACTCCGAACTGCCTTTACAATGCCTGAAATCTCCTTAAATAGACCTCGGAGGGTTAAGGACTAGGAGTACATTCTAGAAAGTGCTAGTAGGCATCCACCAACCAAATAGAAGGTTCCAGAAGCTATGTTAGAAGTCGACGCAAATCTAGAAGAATCCAAAAATGGTAACCGAACTTTCGGGAGGCATAACTTTTGAATCATAGCTCCGATTGACGAACCGTTTATATTTTTGGAAAGCTCTCAAAGTGCTCTATAGCCCTATGGACAAGCTTTGATCACCCCCCATTTTTTGGCCCTTTACAAGGTCATTTAATGCCCGTATCCTAACTTTGAAGCATTCTTAGGAGGTCTCCACAACCCGAAAAACTGCAATAACTTTCAAACCATGGGGCCTTTTGACCTGATTCTTTTTTTGGAATGCTCCAAATTACAATTACATTCATCTAGCTAATTTACACCTCCTAGTTCACCAAAATGATGGCTCAATTACATACTCCTATTTTTTCAAGATTTACACGAACACTGATAGTGGAACTGTGAGAGTTGGAACCTTTATTTGACCCAAATGGGTGTCCAAAAATGAAAACACATGAAACATAAACTAAGTCTAAGTACATTTTTTTTGGTGACATAGGCCTGCATCAAACACCCAAGGTAGATTGAAAAGTGACCCTGTTACTTTATGAATGGTAGAGGAAATCCCAAATGGGAAACCTCAGCTGCTGAAATCTAAGTTGAGTCCTCGATCGATTGTCCTTTCCATTTGACCAAATACTCTTCATACTACCTATTTCTGGTACTCCTACCCACACAATGATCTAGAATGTCTTCTATCTCCTCCTTCTTAGAAGCAAGAATCGAACATGGTTCTAACACCAACTCCTCATCTACACCATCATCATGATACTCTGTTAAATCTACAATGTTGAAAATGGGAGAAATGTGAATACCATATGGTAGCTCCACCTGATATGCATTTCCTGAGTCATGTTTCTTCAGAATTTTGCAGGGGCCAAATTTCTTCATTTTCAGCTTGTTGTAAGTACCAGCTGAAAATATTTCTTTTCGTAAGTGCACCATGACTAGATCCCCTACTTGGAATTCCTTATGTCATCTCCTTTGATCAGCCCTAGCTTTATACTCTTGATTCATCTTGGTAATGTGTGCCTGAACCTCCTCATGTAGATGCTTGATATGTTCAGCAAATTTCTCAGCTTCAACACTTTTCCTCTCCCCTTGCTCTATCTTCCTCAATTCTGGTGCAGTCCTTGGGCTATTCCCATATACAATTTGGAATGGTGATTTTCCAGTACTCCTATTTATAGAGTTATTGTAAGCAAACTCTGCTTGTGGTAGAATCAAATCCCATCCCTTGGGCTTATCCCCAACTAAACATCTCAAAAAATTTCCTAGACTTCTGTTTACCACTTCTGTTTGGCCGTCAGTTTGTGGGTGATGCGTGGAACTGAATTTCAAGTCTGTTCTCAACTTTTTTCACAATGTCCTCCAGAAATACCCCACAAATTTAGTATCTCTGTCATAAACTATACTCCTTGGGAGACCATGTAGTCTCACCACCTCTCTGAAGAACAAGTCTGCAATATGGACAACATCATGAGTTTTGTGGCATGGAATGAAATGTGCCATTTTGGAGAACCTATCAACCACCACAAATACTAAGTCATTACCCCTTTGTGTCCTCGGCAATCCAAGAACAAAATCCATACTTATGTCCTCTCATGGCTTTGATGGAACAGGTAATGGCTGATATAGTCTAGTATTGTGGCTAAATCCCTTAGCAACTTGACAAACTTGAGAACTCTGTACAAACCTTTTCACATCCTGTGACATTTGAGGCCAAAAATAATGTTCTCTCAGAATGGCAATGGTCTTATCTCGACCAAAATGTCCTGCCATCCCTCCACTATGTTTCTCCTTAATCAGATTTTCCCTCATGGAACTCCTTGGAATGCACAATTGACTACCCTTGAACAACATGCCATCCTGAATCAAATAGTCTAACCACTTGGTTCTATCTATAGCAATAGGTTATTTACAAGCTTTTCATGCTTCAGCAAAATCAGGATCCTCAGGGTACAAATTCTTGAGTTTATCAAACCCAGCTACTTCAACTTGCATTACTATAAGCAACAACTGTCTCCTACTTAGTGCATCTGCAACCCTGTTAGATTTTCCACTTCTATGCTTCAACACAAATGTATAGCTCTGCAAGAACTCTACCCACTTCATATGCCTCTGATTCAATTTACCTTGGCTATTTAGGTACTGTAATGCCTGATGATCAGTATACAAAACAAATTCCTTTGGCAATAAATAATGCCTCCATTTCTTTACGGCCTGAACTATTGCATAGAACTCTTGATCATAAACAGAATACTTCTTCTTTGCATCATTCAATTTTTCACTAAAATATGCAATAGGCTTACCTTATTGGCTTAATACAGCCCCAATAGCACTGCCACTAGCATCACAATCCACCTGGAACACTTTTCTAAAATTTGGAAGTGCCAACATAGGTTGTTCTGTCACCTTCTTCTTCAGCAATTCAAAACTTCTCGCAGCTGCTGCAGTCCATTTGAACTCTTTTTTACCCCCTCTTATTGTATCAGTTAGAGGTGCACATATGCCACTGAAATTCTTAATAAACTTCCTATAAAAACTAACCAGACCATGAAATGATCTTACCTCAGTAGCAGACCTTGGAGTAGGCCATTCCAAGATGGCTTTTACCTTCTCTGGATCCATTTTGAGACCTTCGGGCGATATAACAAACCCCAAATAGACTAACTCCCTTTTTGCAAAGATACACTTCTTCAAATTAATTAATAGTTTCTCTTCCCTTAGCCTTTCAAGGACACTACGAATATGCAGTAAATGTTCTTCAAAAATCTTGCTGAAAATTAAAATATCATCCAAATAGACAATAACAAATTTTCCCAAGAACTTCTTAAGTACCTCATTCTTGAGCCGCATGAAGGTGCTTGGGGCGTTCGTCAATCCAAAGGGCATGACTAACCACTCATAAAGACCCTCCTTGGTCTTGAAGGCTATTTTCCACTCATCTCCTTCTCGAATCTATATCTAATGATAGACACTCTTGAGATCTATCTTTGTGAAGTACTGAGCTCCACTCAAGCAGTCCATAAGATCATCCATCCTTGGCAAAGGAAACTGGTACTTGATGGTTATCCTATTTATAGCTCGAGAATCTGTACACATCCTCCACTCTTCATTCTTCTTTGGTGCAAGTACTGTAGGTACTGCACATGGACTCAGGCTCTCTCAAATTGAGCCCTTCCTCAACAGCTCCTGAACCTATCTATTTAGCTCCTCTATTTCAGTAGGAGTCATCCTGTGAGCAGCCTTGTTAGGAAAACTAGCTCCTGGAATCAGATATATCTGATGACTGATTTACCTTACTGGTGGCAATCCATCTGGAACATTATCAAAGATAATATCTCCAAAATCCCCTAGTAAATCTGAAACTTCAAGTGGTATTTCACTACTACCTTTTTTATCTTTCCTAGGAATCAAAGTATAGCACATATGCTGATGTTTCATGCCATCTAAAAACTTCCTTCCATCAACAAGAAAAATCCTAGCACTGCTACATACCTTTTCACCTTCCTTTTTCATAGGCTTCAATTTGTGGCAAACTCCATCCTTTGTTAGAGAGTAAGTGTTTGCATGTCCATCATGTACTGCATGTCTATCAAACTGCCATGGTCTACCCAACAATAGATGGCAAACATCCATCAAAATAACATCACATAGAACTTCATCATGGTAACTCCCAATTTTGAATTTCACTAAACATTGTTCACTTACCAGGACCTTATGATCATCTTTTACCCAAGCAATCCGATAGGGCTAGGGATGTTTCTCCCTCTTGAGCTTTAGCTTAGAGACCATCTCTTCTGATACCAAGTCATCAGTGCTACCACCATCAATGATCACGTCACAACATTTATCCTTACACTTGCATCTGGTACGAAACAAACTCCTCCATTGTCCTAGTTCAATCTCACCACTTAGTAGGACTCTTTCATTTACCAAGGTCTCTCCTCTTTCTGCATCCTCTAAATGTGATGATTGTGCATCCTCATCCACATGAGCAACCCTAGCTTGGCCCTAAGCTCTCCTATCTATCCTTCCTTGTCGTTGAGGGCATTCAAAGGCACGATGATGTTGTTCATTACAATGGAAATAGGTACCACAGAAGCCTCCTCTTCCTTGTCCACATCCTCTACCTCTTCCTCTCTGATTTCCAAAGTGTTGATCATGGGAGCGGTTGAAACCCTCATTCCTCTGGTTCCTGCAAGTACCCACATCTTCATTTTTCTTTTGGGTTTCATTGCAGCCTCTAGATGATCTACCACTTCCCCTTCCTCCTTGACCGCACCCTCTTTTTCTTCCTTCAAACCTTTTATTCAGCTTCTCTTCAACTCGTAGGGTAAACTGGTATGCCTCTTCAACACTGGTCATTCTTACCAGACTTAATTCCTCCTAGATGCTAGGTCGCAACCCACTGATATAGTGAGAAAACTTCTCCTTATTTGCTTCTGCATGCCCCGCTCTAATCAAGAGTTGGTAAAATTCCTCTTTATATTCTTGGACTGATCTTCCTGCTTGCTTTAACCCATGCATCTTCTTAAACAAATCAAGCTTGTAGTCCACAAGAATGAACTGCTTCTTCAATTTGTCCACCATGCGATCCCATCTTGTGATCTTCTCCTTTCCTCTTCTGTTTCTTTCCAATTGAACCTCTTGCCACCAGATTTTGGCATGGCCTTTCAATTTGGCCTTTGCAAACTTAACCCTATCTGGGTCCCTAATATCCTCATACTCAAAGTATTCTTCCAGTTCATTGATCCAATCGATCAACTCATCTGGTTTTAGATTTCTTGAAAATACACCCACTTCAATTGTAGGTCTTTTTCCAAACTCAGTAATGGCCCTAAAAAGACTTTCCTCTGCATGATTCAGAACTTCCCCATCAAATTCCCCTTCTGGTCCCATTCCTTCTTCTTCATTGTCATCCTCACTGTTGTCACCTGCGACAACATTTGCTCCCTATGGATCTCCTCTTGCAATGCCTATACCTACCTTTGGAGGGCTCTAACCTCCTCAGGATTAATAGCTCTAGCCCTTCCACCACACTCTCTTCATGGAGGCATCTTCTAACTCAAACCCACAACCACATAGTCCTGGTGCAAACTGCCTCACATTCAGTGCTCTGTCTACACACTCAGGAAAACCAGCTCTGATACCACTTGATGGGCATGCAACCCAAGAATAGAATGGAAACAACAGAAAAAGGGAAATTGTATTAACTGAAAAATAAGCTAGTACATTAAGTATAGAGAAAATAAACTTCAAAACATGCACTAAGGGCTTACAATAGCATAAATGTGGAGATAATTTCTCCTTTCAATACCTTTTCTTAAACTCCACTCCGAACTGCCTTTACAATGCCTGAAATCTCCTTAAATAGACCCCGGAGGGTTAAGGACTAGGAGTACATTCTAGAAAGTGCTAGTAGGCATCCACCGACCAAATAGAAGGTTCCAGAAGCTATGTTAGAAGTTGACGCAAATCTAGAAGAATCCAGAAATGGTAACCAAACTTTTGGGAGGCATAACTTTTGAACCGTAGCTCCGATTGACAAACCGTTTACATTTTCGGAAAGCTCTTGAAGTGCTCTATAGCCCTATGGACAAGCTTTGCTCGTCCCCCATTTTTTGGCCCTTTTCAAGGTCATTTAATGCCCCTATCCTAACTATGAAGCATTCTTAGGAGGTCTCCACAACCCTAAAAACCGCAATAACTTTCTAGAATGCTCTAAATTACAATTACATTCATCTAGCCAATTTACACCTCCTAGTTCACCAAAATGATGGCTCAATTACATAATCCTATTTTTTCAAGATTTAAACGAACACTGATAGTGGAATTGTGAGAGTTGGAACCTTTATTTGACCCAAATGGGTGTCCAAAAATGAAAACACATGAAACAGAAACTAAGTCTAAGTACATTTTTTTTGGTGACACAGGATTGCCCTTATACCTCTGGATGCTCCTGCATCAATTTGTAAGATGGAAAGAGTAAGAGGATTAACAAGATTGAATAAACCTGATAAAGTGATGTGCAAACAATGTCAAAGGGGAAAAATGACAAAATATAGTTTTAAAAGCAAGATCTATTCTTCTGATGATATTTTGGAGTTGGTTCATACTGATTTATTTGGTCATATTGAGTGCAAAGTTATTATGGTGACAAGTGACACAGAGAAGGTAAACACTGTAACTGTCCTTAAGGAATTAAACACTCAAGGGATTCAATAGTGGATATTCTCTACATCTTAATATAATTCATAACGAGCTCTTTAACCAAATTTGTAAACTCCACCTAATTTATTGTCAAAATGTAGATAAAAAGAGGCAATTCTATATTGTTCCAAGGCTTCTCATTTAAAAATTTTAGTTTATAATCTCTTCAAACCAACCTTCTATCTTATTTTCATGTCTCCACAAATGGAATTCCAAAAATATTTAAAAATTTGGAAAATCTGCTCATACCAAAAAAATCAAATTTCTCTCCTACAAATATCTAATTTTATAAACTCTGAAATACATTAAATGTATTCTAAATTATGAAATATGCATTAATGTGAATATTGGAATAAATAAATGATTCCATTGAGAAGCTTAAAGTCCCTTTAATGGTCAAATTTTACAATTCAAAAAATCTGCATTTAGAGAATCAATCCACTGATCAAGCACATACAAAAATAATAATTTAATAAGAAAAATTTCTCCAAATTTCTAATTTCAAAAGAGTTTCCTTTCAACCCTAGATCTATTTTCCAAACTAATTCACATGAGGTGATAAAAGATCCCTTGGAAATCATATTGATCAAATCAAATCTATAGCAAGAAAATTCATAGCATTATATCCAATTTAAAATCTAATCTTTTGAGCCAAATTAGAAAAAATCATAACTTTCAAAACACCCAAATCTGAATTTTGTATCACTTAGCATATTTTAAATATCAAATCCTTTGTAACCTGATAACATTTTCCATGTTTTTATAAATCATATCAAAATCAATTTTTTGGTTGGAAAAATGAGATTCCCTTCATATCATAAAATGGATTGTCAAAAATTGATAAACTGGAAATCTTGAACCAAATACAAAGATTGTAACTTTATCAAGGATAACACCAAGACACAAAAGAAGATAAAAATGAAACTAAACTATGAAAATCTTTACTGAAAACAAAACAAAACTATATGAAAGGAAATGACCGTCGACAACAAAAGAAAACTAAAAAAGACTACATTTTTAACTACTCTATGATATCCCTCTTTTCAAAAACTCCAGCTCATTATATATTGTTCATGGGCAATTATAAATGCATTTTCTTGTTTTAGTTATATGACTCTTCATATTCCATCAGTTACAATGACAAGTGGGATTTTATAATAAACTTGTGCATTTTAATATGTTGTCCTCCTGTCACTATCAAACTTCTTGTCACAATACAATTCTACATTAATAATTTTGCATGCTATTTTCTTGTCGCCACTAGACTTCCTATTATAGATGTGCTCTTGTACCAACTAGTACTTTATTCTATTTGTTGATGATTTCTCTAGAATGATGTTTATAATGTTTCTCAAAGTAAAATTTGATGATTTTCAACTATTTAAGTGATATTTGGTTAGAGTTGAAAAGGAAATAGGTAAAAGCATGAAATACTTTAGATCATATAGACGAGGTGAATTCATATCAGAGGATTTCAATAGATCATACAATGATAAAGGAATCAAAAGATAAATGTTAGCACTAAGGACTCCAATCCAAAATGGGATAGCTAAAAGGAGAAACAAATCAATAATGGAATATGCAAGAACATTGAAAATGGAAAATAATGTTTCACAAAAGTATTGGAGAGAAGCTGGAAGCACTATTGTTTATAGACTAAATCAAGTCAAGAAAGGTACAAACATAACCCCTTTTTAACAATGGTATGGCTATGCACCTAATGTCAAATATTTCAAAGTATTTGGAAGCAAGTGTTATATATTGAAATATGCAAGGAAAGGAAAACTTGATGAAAAGAGTGATGAAGGTATTTTCTTAGGATAATCCACTAATAACAAGGCATACAAGTGTTTGAATACTAACATTGACAAAATTATGGAAAGTGAAAATGTTAGAGTTGATCAATTTGTAGAAAAGAATAAAGAAGAATATAAGAAGGAACCTAAAGATTACATAAAATTTGTATACATCTATGAAGGAGAACCAAGTACTTTACCTGAACCAAAGAAGGAGATTACTGAGCTTTAGTAGACTAACACTACTAAGTTTTAGTAGAGAATCTCTATCGAGGCTCAACAATCTATCAAGAATCAGGCTATAAGAGCCAAGTCAAAGAGAGGAGAGATAAAACACTAGACAAAGGAAGCTAAGTTATAACAATAGATGCATGGAGAAAATGAGCAAGATGAACCAAGAGAATTACCACAAGGAGAAAGAAGATATGAATCTGTCTTAGCGAAACATGTGAGAGGACACCATAAACAAGATCAAATCATTAGAGACAAAGATTTAGGAGTCATGAAAAGAAATAAGTTTAATACTAATACATGTTTACTATGTGAGTTTGAGTCAAGAACAATTATTTATGCATTGGAGAATGAAGACTAGATTAGAGAAATGAATGAGGAGATTGATAAAATAGATAAGAAAAACACATAGACATTGGTACCAAGACCAAAGGATAAGAATGTGATTGGAACCAAGTGGGTATTCAGAAATAAGTTGAATGAGAAAGGTGAAGTCAAAAGGAATAGAGTAGGATTGGTTTGTAAGGGATATGCACAAAAGGAAGGAATTGAATATGGAGAGGCATTTTCCCCAATTGCAAGGTTGTAAGGAGTAAGTAAATTACTTGTATATGCTACTTACAAAGGATTCAAGGTATGCCAAATGGATGTCAAATCTGCATTTTTGAATGAAATTTTGGAAGAAGAAGTCTACATTGAAAAACCAAAAGAATTAATTGAACTTGGCATGAAGAACATGGTATGTAAGCACAAAGAATTTTATGGTTTGAAACAAGATCCTAAGGCATGGTATGAAAGATTAAATGCATATTTGGTAAAAATTAGTTTTGCAAGAACAAATGATAATAGCAATATATATTTTAAAGGTAAATATGAGGATAGGATATTGTTAGCTGAAATATTTGTTGACAATATCATATTTGGAGAACAAGATATGATGTGTAAATCATTTTCTAATGAGATCAAGAAAGAATTTGAGATGCCAATTTTTAGAGAGACTAAATTCATTGTTTGTTTGCAAGTCTATCAAATGAAAGGAGGTCTATACATTACCCAATCTAAGTATATCAACGAGATACTAATTTTTTTTTTTAGAATGGAAGATTCAAGACTAGTTGGAACACCTAGGGCTAGTTGACATAAAATTTCAAAGAGTGATAATTATGCTAAAGTAAATCAGACATTGTATAGGTCAATGATTGACAAATTATAATATATTTTTCATTGTAGACCTGACATTGCATTAGCTATAGCAATTATTGTAAGACTTTTTGCTAATCCTAAGAAGAATCATCTGATGGATATGAAAAGGCTATTGAGATATTTGAAAGGAACATAAGACTATGGTTTATGATAGAAGAAGAATGACAAGATTGACTTAAAAGTTTACACAAATGCTAATTGGGTTGGAAAAATTAATGATGTAAAGAGTACAAGTGGAGGTGCTTTCTTTCTAGGCAAGAAATTGATTTCATAGACAAGTAAGAAGCAAAATTGTATTTCACAATCCACAACAAAACTTGAATATGTTGCAAAAATAGTTAATTTTTTAAACATTGTATGGATCAAAAAATTGTTGGAAGGTATGAAGGAAGAGATTATTGATCCCATGGTGATATATTGTAATAACACAAGTGCTATAAACATATCCAAGAATCATGTGATGCACACAATGAAAAAGCACATTTCAATTAAGTATCATTACTTGAGGGAGTTAGTGCAAGGCAAAGAAGTCATACTAGAATTTATAAACACAAAGGAACATATAGATGATATATTCACTAAGGAACTACCCAAGGATTCATTTGTGTATCTACGAACCTGTAAGTTAGGGGTCACTCCCCTATCTAAAGAAAACTAAGAAGAGATGGAATAATGAATCAATTGTTATGGTCAAAATATCTTATAGATTGATTAAGAAGGTCATAGTTTAGGAGCTACCTAAAGCTATGAAAAGAAGGACAATTGTATGAGTTGATGAAACTACATGATGACACATGGTGATATAGTCAAGAACAAATAATAGAGGGAGAGACAATTTAAAGATCAATCAGAACATAAGATAAATAAGGAGATGTGTACATGATGTTTATGGAGGATGATGTCTTTATCATTGTTGTCAAAGAGGGAGAAGATAAATATCAAGTTACTATTTAATATCTAAAGAAGTGTGAGGGAGAGGAATGTCAAGTTATAATCATGGAGATATATCAAAGAGAGAGCCAATACAATTGGTATTGCAATTGTTTCGAGATGAATGAAGAATCACAATTGATATCATAGTGGGAGAAGTGTTAAGAAGCATATAGGTAGTATATCAGAGCTATATGGATGACAATCACAATGAAACTAAGGATATTAATGAAGATATGATATTGACACAAAGGGAGTTGATAGTGAAAATCTAGAGAAAACCTTTTCCATTGCATCGTAACTAAAGGTGTTTCCATCAATGCTAAAGAGGGAAATTGTTGGAAACTACAATTGGAACAATTGTTATATTGTCATTGATGTCAAAATTTATTGGTAAGACATTTTCTAATAATGTAAAATGTCATATCAGTTGATTGATGAAGAGGATTTGAAAAGAGAGATATCATGATGAACTAGTAAAGTGGTTGAGTATAAAAGAGTAAGTATTATGGAATTACAATGGGCACTTGATCTATTAGTATTTGACAAGATAATATGTTGTTTGATCATTGTAATAAGTAAACAAGAAATATGAGTTGAAGTATGTAAGAAATGATTGATAGAAGTCAAGAAGTTGAGTAAAAATCTAAGCTTGACTGAGTAATAGTAATATTACTAGGTTAATGAATATGTAATGCCCCACCCAAAGACCCTTGGAACAAAAGGATAAAACATGCATTGAATAATTTTTTCCTTAAGATAAGTTATTGAATCAACAACATAGAGTAACCAAGTGTAATAATGAAACATCAAAACAAGGTGATAAGAATAGGGAACATGGCTAAAATCACATGTTCACCTACACCAAAAAAAGTCTTACAACACTTCCAAAGATCTCCAAGCACTAAACCATAACTCACAAACTAAAGATCAAATAAATCATGAGAATATACCAAGGGGATATTCTTTTTCAAACCCAAACTAAAGGCTCCTAGCATGGTCAGAAAAATAATTCCTTTCCACTAATCATAACATAATAAAGAATTATAAGTAGAGACCAAAAATGGTCACATGAAAGATGAGGGTTCAAAGTTACAACCACTCATCTACTAGACACCATGCTGAAAGACAAATGTTGACTCTTGAAATTTGACTAAATCTGAAATCCTAAAGCCTTGAAATTTGGTTGAGTCTAAATTTCTAAATCCTTGAAATTTCCTAGAATCCTTATCTTAGTTCAGAGAGGTTTGGAGTCTATCTCAAATGAATCATCACATATATTAATATATATCTTAATTACAACTTATACTTAAATGATATATTCTAAACCCTATAGAAAATATGTTTTGAACTAGGAAGGTGTAAAACCCAATAGGGTGTCCAAAACCAACTTCAAAACTTTCCTCGACCAAGCCTAAATGCCCCAGCCCTATTATTCATGTGAGGAAATGCTAATCTATAATCTCCTACAAGACTTTGCTTCTTTGTGTGACACCTTTCCTGACTACGTACGAGGATTTTCATTTCTTTGTGTGAGGCTTTGCATCATGTCATGCAAACCTTCACATCATACCACAGAAGAAAGTACCCACTCTATGCAAGACTTCATTTCTCCATGCAAGGAAATACATGCTCATGTGAGGAAGTACATGCTCAGATGAGGGATAATGTATGTATGCATGAGACAATATTTTCTCATGTGATAACCTACCCTTCCCATGCAATGAATGCCAACAACACAACATCGAAGCAAGAAGAAAATACATAAACATATGAAACCTCCACACCGGGGAGTATCAGATCCACATAAATTGAGGAATGGTCACTTGAGAGAATAAAAGATATCAAATAAATCTAACATCTAATCCATATCATCTAATGTAATCATGTAGCAAAAAACATTGCAATGAACATACATGTGTAGGAATAAAATATTACAAGAAGGAAACACAAGAAATGAAGCCATCAAACTAACAACAACTGTGCTCATTTCCTCCCATCCCTAATAGAAATGAGACCTCAAAGGCCTGAGCCATCCCTCAAGCATGAATCTCAAATTACCAAGAAGATAGTTGGATTTTTTACATGAGATCATTCTTACCAATACTATCAATAACAACATAAGGGAAAAATACATCCAATCATGGTAATTTATCAATAGAAACACTATCCAAAATAATGGTAAGGAATCTCATCTAAACCATAAGATACAACAACATAATAAGGAATGTATCAAGTAAAAACTACTATCATCTCAACATGATATCAAATGCATCCAAAGTAAAACATAAATCATAAGGAAACATACTACAGATACACCAAAGTACCAAGTGAATATCCAACATTGACTTTGCATTGAAAATAGACCATCTCTATACACCAGTCCCCAGAAATGGTATAGGTAGTAGTGTATGTGCTTCTAGGTGTGCTTGTACAAATGCTGAGAAGCCCTAGCTTGTCTTCTTAAAGGAACATAATCTCCTCTAGGATCTTAAGGGCTTAGTTGATTTACGAAGACCATATCTAACTCTTCTCTAGGAGTCTCTCTTCTTGTGCTTCACCTTCAAGGAAAATCACTTTACCATTTCTTCAATGTTGTCTCCTAAACTTAGAAGGCTCCAAGTGTCATCTACACACAATTATCCAAAATGATTTCAGGGGTGCCAAACATGTTGAAAAAATTCCATATGTTTCCATTTGGATCCATATTGAAGGATCTCCAAACCCTTTTCTATCAATTTCAATACTTAGTCTTTAGGAAGCCTAATTAGGCCTAATTCCTATTAGCCCTTGACATAGTATTTTTCCACTTTTTTTCCAAAACTTCCCAAAAAAATTGAAAATATAATCCCACATTCAAGTACCCTTTCAGATTTTATGAAGGATTCTATAGGTTTTAGACTCCTAGGTCATCCATACACAAGATTCCTACTATCTAGGTCAAATAGGGCTAAAATGCCTAATTTATAGGACCTCACTGGTTTCTTGTTCAAACCTCAATATGATGCATCATCACCAAGTATCCCACCTTGGACTAGATTTCTCTTCTACTTTTATCAACTTTAGTTTGATGCTTCATAGTGTTCTCAGTCAATGTTTTACTGACTATGTCAATTTCTTCCATTGCATAAGAAAAATCTTCAGCATAGCTACTCCCTCTAACTCCATCCTATAAGTCTCTTAGCTCGTAGAATTCTCTAGGATGTAGGCCATATATAATTTCAAAGGGGCTTTTTCTTGTGGACCTATTTATAATGTCATTATATGCATATTAAGCCTATGCAATCAATTGATCCCATTGTTGATCATATTCCTTGGTTAAGCACCTCAATAGATTTCCAAGGCTTCTATTCACCACTTTGGTTTGACCATTAATTTGAGGATGGTATGTAGATCCAAATGATAAATTACCACCCAACCTTTTCCAAAGAGTCTTCCAAAAGTGACTCATAAACATGGTGTCTCTATCTGGCATAATACTTAGAGGTAAACCATGGATTCTTATTATCTCTTTGAAGAAGAGAAAGGCTATTTGACTGGCATCATTAGTTGTCTTGCATGCCATAAAGTGATCCATCTTGCTAAATCTATCCACAACCATATAAATACTATCCATGCCTTGTCTTGTCTTGGGTAACCCAACTAAAAATCCATGCTTAAGCATTCCCATGGCCTAGTGGGAATAGGTAGCGGTTGATATAGGCTTGCATTTGAAGAAGTGCTTTTGGCCTTTGAAAAAACAATGCAATTTTTGACATACTTCCTAACATCAAGGTTCATCCTTGGCCAATAATAGAACCTTTGAAAAAGTTCTTATGCCTTAGTGGTCCCAAAGTGATGACTCAATGCACTATTTATTGGAAATATATATGATAGGCTAAGTTACTGAGAGGGGAGAGGTGAATTAGTAACCAATAAAACTTAATCCTTATTTACCAATTAATCCTTTCTGTGTATTTTGATCTAATTGCATTCATGAAAATTTGAAAGCATTAAAAAATTCATAACACTTTGACACACTATATGGTGACCCTAAAACCTTCCAAATAGAAAGTAAAACTGGGGTGGGGATAATAACCACAGCTTTAGTACTGTAGTATAAAGTTGGCCTATTAAGGTTTACAATGATCACTTCTGATGATTTGCCTTGTTAGGAGCAATAAGGACTGCTAGGTCCACCTTGCAAAAGGATTTACAAACATACAATGAAGTATGCACTTTATAAAGAGATTTACAAAAGAATATTAAGTCTACCTTATGAAAGGATTTAACTGATCCACATGTTAGGATGAAACAATGGTTAATCTTTGATTTGCAACTTGATTTTCTAAATGAGATTCCTTTGAGTTTATTGATCACCTTGTTGTGATAGATAAATCTTTGCTACTCCTTATACTATTGTGGCCTTTTACTTCACACTTCTACTCTTCATATCATTGTTCACACATTACATATCATATTTTCATGTGATGCAATACATTACATATATACCAATCCAATTACAAATCAACAAAGTTGGCTACAATACAAATTTACACAAAATACACAAAGTCAGCTCAACTATAAGAACTCATGTTCTAAAGACTAGCTCAGTGAGGTTTTGATACTCAACATCCACTATCAGTGCTCGACATTGTCATGCACTTGGTAGATATAGAAGCTTGGTCCATATTGATTAATTCTAAGTAGTTTAAATTTTATTTGCACTAGTGACTCGGTGAATACTGTGAAACTCAACATATAAAATGAATCACTTGATTCACATTGCATAACTTGGTAAATGCTATTACTACGAGCTCAATATAAACTAAATCACTTGGTTGACACTATGTGGCTTGGTCAATACTGGATTTACATTACTGAAGATATGAACTCAATAACCACTACACAACTTAGTCTACACTGAGAAACTTAGTAAACACTAAGAAGCCTAGTTTACACTGATAATCACCAACTTGGTAAAGCCTGAAACACTTGGTTAACATTGTTAATTGTACAATAAGTTTGGTAGATACTTACTGTCTGAATAAGTGTGTGTGTCACTAATAAACAAACTTGACTGCAATGTCAACAATGCCTCCCTTTGGTATTAGTGACAAAAAAACTTAATCAATTAGAACTAAATTCTTAAAAAGTTTCAAACAATCTTTATTCTTCAAACTGTGTCTTCAACTCAGCAGCATACTCTATTTTTGAGATTTTTCAAAATTTATTTTTTAAGAGATGTTTATTTGAATATCTATACATATATATGATATGATGCTACTCCCCCATACATATATATTCAATATACTTATATACATCTTCTCATCTTCTCCCCTTTATTGCATCTTCTATCCTTTACAATATACATCTTCTTCCTCCTTTTACACTATATTATATATATCTTCTCCCCCTTTTTGACATAAATGCCAAAGGTGTATTCTATATAGTGATACCAAAATGTGACAAGAAATTAGAATCTACCTTAAGAATCAGTGTCATTGTCTTGTCCCAATTTTCTTGCAACACCTTGCTTGTGAGCAATGCAATCTGGACTTTTCCTAAAAGTTCTATCATGTGATCATCAATATAGGAGTTGCTATCATGGATGAGGATTTTAGCATGTGCAATATGTTTATACAATGCATCCATGTTAGGGAGAATCATGCCTTGTATGTCTACTATGTAGCTCTTACCCTAGCTTCTTCTCTTAGTAATTCTGCCTGCATGTCAGTTGAAAATCTAATCTTTGTATAGTGAGTAGAATAGCTCAGGTCAAGTAACAATTGTTGTGCACTTTCCTTTAGATCTTCATCAATCTTTGAAAGTTTATCTTTAATTTCCTTGGTTAAAATCAATGTGTCACAAAGTTTATCAAATGAAGAAGTTACAGTGTTGCAAGAGGTTTCCAATGAACCTAGAATTGTAGACAAGTCTACTTGGTGTATTGCAATCTTTTGTGCTACTAGCTCCAAAAATTTATTCTCAAATTTATTCTTTGATTTCTACAAAAATTTCTCTTGTCCATTCAAATCTTTGTTGAATTTTTGGACTACTTTTGCTAATTGAGCCAAAATTGGTTGAGAAGTATCAACCTCTATGATTAGTGCCTCTGCAAGAATATTCTTTGCATCTTCAAGCACTTGGAATTCTTTATTCCTTTCTTCTCCAAGCCTTTGTTTCTTAGATTTCTTCTATAGTAGCTCTCCAACTATATGCATCTGATTAGGATTTAGATTGGAGATATCCCAATTTGGGATAACTATCTCCTCATCAAGATCAATGTCTTCTTCCTTATCTTTGCCTTTTCTCAAAACTTTTGTACTCAGTTGAGGCTTGGTCTCAACTATCTTAGTACTTATTTTTTGCATGCTAGGAATAGAAACAATAGTAGAAATAGAAGGACTATTAGTAAATGTAGATATAACACTTATTAAAGAAATACCTTGTGTGACCAAAATTGATGAAGGAAGTACTGACTGATCAGTAGATGAAGTGCTTGTCACTTCTGTCAATGAAGTATTCAATTGAATAGATGCAAATAATGGTTGAGTGCTTGAACTTGAAATGTTTGATACAACCAATTTTGCAGTAGCTTTATTTGAGCTTGATGTCTTCAATATTTTTCTTGGAGAATGAAGAAGTGAGGCTATGACTGCCTTTGAAATCTTCTCAAGGTCAGTCTCCTCAATGTTCTAAATCTCAGAGAGATCTTCCTTAGTAGCTTCCTATTCCTATTCCCCATCATCTATATTGTCATAATGTGTTACCTCTTCATTATAAATTTCCTCTTCCTTATCATCTTCCTTGTCATTAACATCAAAAAAAAAATCACTCTATTTGTGAAGATTATTAATGTTCTTCCATGTGTTGGTGGCATTCCTTCTCACATGTTCAATGCCATTGATCAATATCAAACAAGTGTTAAATCTCAAAGTAAGTTTTCCTTAATTCTTCTTGATGGAATGTTTTATTTCTTTATCATTCAAGCTTGGCATGAGTTGCCTCAAGGTCTGCTCATATATGTCCTTAGCAGTTTGCTTTGCATGCTCCCATCTTGGCTTAATTTTCTCCATTAATATTGGGAATCTATTGTGCAAGTTGATTTGAAGAGTATTTTCATTTACCTAGCTTTGACACAATCATGTCTTCAACTTGTTGCTTCTCCGTAGTTCTGATTTTATACCTCAATAATCTAAAATTTGTTATGCTAGCTCCTAAATCAATTTCTTTCAATCTTTCCTAAAAGGTGGGTGGAGGCTTTTTGAAAATTATATCCTCTACCTCTTCACCCATCTTTAGTTTCTTTCTAGATGTCCTCCTTGTAAAGATTGTAGTAGATGCCTTTGTAGGTTTGGTTATAATAACCTTACCTTTCTTCTTTAATGGTTCTTCTTCTTCTAACTGTTCTTCATCTTCTCCATCATCTTCTTCAATGCCATCTCCTTTACCTTTAGTCAATAGGAGAGTAGAGATGGTTTGTTTCAATTTTTCTATTCTCTTCTTCCCTTTTTTGATTGCCTAAGGGAGTTTTATTTCAAGTCGAATTCTTTCTTTAGCTTCCTCATATGTGCCAAAATATATAGCTTTTGGAATAACAGGTTCATTTAACAATGCTTCAATGATATCCTTGGTTTCATCAATATTTAACTCATAACCTAGAGGCTTGACCCATATAATTCTTGGTCTGACAGCTTGTATATACACTTTATCACAATTAACCATAAAATAAATATCATCTTTGTAGTCTTCTACAAGTTTCTTTGGGATTCTAAATCTGTTGTTATTCATTATACTAACACAACTTTCTCCCATTTTTTCTATGTACTCATTGATTTGATAGAGAAAGGGTACATTTTTTCTCCACACAACTGTACCTTTTGATGGGAAGAACTTTTGCACAAAGAAAAATAAACAAGTTAAGAGTGAACCAAACTTACAAGGATTATTTTTTGAAGTTTTGATACTTTCCATATTATTTTTGAACTGGTTCAACATCAACTTGGCAAGGTCAAATGACATATTGTTCTTGACCACTTTGAACGCGAGATCCACTTCTTCCTAGGATACATTGTTTAGACAACAAGAGCTCTATATCTTATATGCAATCACATGTATACTAAACTTCAACCCCATATTATTAATATAACTAATTTTCATTCCCCTTCCAACCCATTTGACAAGGTTTTCTTCTCCAATTCTACTTGACTTAGGGTTTTAGTCACTTTTGCCTTGGTTAGCATTGGAAGCCTTGTGATCCTATAGATCATTTTCTTTGTTATCAAAAATAGGTTGCTCCAATCATAACAACCCATTATGTACATGGATGAGGATAAATCTTATCCATTTAATCTAAAAATCTCATAGCATATGTGGAAACTGAGTCAAACCCTTTGCTTCTAGGTGTTGATGCTCCAGTTTTAACACACCATTCACACATAATTTCTCCAAAGTTTTATCCATTTACAAGGTTCCTATGTCTTGGATAAAACATCAAAAATGTGAATGAATATTGTTAATCAATAATATCTTGGATGGAATTTGAGATTGTGCTCTAGTTGGATCTAGAGTTTTCACGACATCCATACTAAGCTTGAAATATGGCACTTTCCATTCAACGCCTCGAACCAACATTTTTGACCCTTTCTTAGTCTTTCTACTAGAGGATTCCATCACTTGTTAGGGTTTCTTAAAATATATAAATCTTTAATAGTCATTCACATAGATCACTCAAATGCACTAAAATTTCTCTACACAAGTAGCTCTTGAAAATTCATTGTGAGAAATAAATTTGATATCTCCCTTTTTTAAAATCAAATTTTGCCTTTCAATCACCATAAATGCCTGGTACAATCACTTGGTTGATGGCTAGCCATATTCTACTTGGCTTGAATTAAATGCTTAGTAGGAACATTCATGACTTGGTGTCCACACAATAACTTAGTTACTCCCAACCTAGCTCAATAGGGTCTTGCAACCTGACCTTGCTCGATAATGACTAGCATTTCTTTAGACATTCAGTGATCCCTTTGTATCTTGAATGCTATATGGAGCTTTCTTTTTTGTTGACTAGAACTGATGTAAGATGTCTGCTTCAAAATCCTTGTTCTAGTTCTCCTTGTGGGAGATCAAGTAGAAATGCTTGAGTCACCCAATTCTTGAGTGACATGAGCTTCATTGCTCTGACTTGTATTCTAAGAAGATTTCAAATCCATTGCTATCTCATTTTCTTTCTGACATTATCAATCTTAGCTTTCTTTTCATCTTCAATTCTTCCAATATTCATATAGTTCTTGGCAAGATGACCAAGTTTTGTGCAAATAAAACATAATTTGGTCGTGTCTCTTGTCCTCATGCGATGTTTTACACAATTCATTCCAATGTGTCCAAATTATCCACAAGTAATGACATCTACACCAAGTGTTGTAGTCCTAACCAAATATAGCTTTTACAATATATTCTATTGGATTCAATGTCTTAGTTTTGCATTCAGAGGATTTGTGCCCATGTTTATTGCATTTGTGACATTTTTCTTCAAATTTAGGTTTCTTTTTGCAATCATTAGCTCTATGATCATGTGTATTACAATTGTAGCATTTTCTATTGAACTTAGCTTTTCCATTGCTCCAACATTTCTCTTATCTATGACCTAACTTACCACAGTGATTGTAAGTAGGTCTTTAATTCTTTTGATCTTCTTGCTTAGATTATTCACCTTCTTTTGTATGTCCAATTCCTGCTTTGCCCTTTTGTTTGTATTGGATTTTCTCATTTAGTTGGTCCATGCGTGCTTAAGATTTCATCATCCTCTCATTGGTTTTCTTGTCAGTGTTTAGATCATTCTACAATCTTTCATTCTCTGATCTTAGATTCATGATTTCTTCATTTGCAATAGTAATATGATCAATGAAGTCTACCTATTGAAGGGATAGACGCTGAATTTCATTATTATTTCCTTTTATCTTATTTTTCTCTTCCATGAATTCACATAATCTTACTGATTGGATTTCTTACTCTCTTCTCATCTTTCTGACTTCTTCTTGTAGTGTGCCATTCTATTCTAATAGTTCTCTGATTGCTTCATTTGCTTCATCTAAATTACTTTTTGAATGGATATCTCAATTCTTTCTTCAATGTAGAGTTTTTCATTCATCTAAATTGCAAGATATTTTCTTCTTTTCAAGGATTGATCTTTTGTTTTCTTAAGTTACCCAATAGCCAATTCCAAATCCAGCTTTTCATTGTCAATAGCCTTATCAAGTTTGAATACCTCCATTGCCTTTGATATTTTCTCAACTTGTTAAACTTCTTTCTTGAGAAATACAAAGCTCTAATACCAATTGTTGGAAATATATATGATAGGCTAAGTTTACTGAGAGGGGAGGGGTGAATCAGTAACCAATAAAATTTAATACTTATTTACCAATTTATCCTTTATGTGTATTTTGATCTAATTGCATGCATGAAAATTTGAAAGCATTAAAACGTTCATAAAACTTTGACACATAATATGGTGACCTAGAAACCTTCCAAATAGAAAGTAAAACTGGGGTTGGGATGATACCCATAAGCTTTAGTACTACAGTATAAAGTAGGTCTATTAAGGCTTAAAATGATCACTTCTAATGATCTGCCCTATTAGGAGCAATAAGGACTGCTAGGCCCACCTTACAAAAGGATTTACAAACATATGGTGAATTATGCACTTGTAAAAGAGATTTAAAAAATACTGTTAAGTATACCTTGTGAAAGGATTTAATTGATCCACTTGTTAGGATGAAATAGTGGCTGATCTCTAATCTGCAACTGGATTTGTTGAATGAGATTCCTTTGAGTGTAATGATCACCTTGCTGTGATAGATAAATCTTTACTGCTCCTTATACTATTGTAGCCTTCTACTTCACACTTCTACTCTTCATATCATTATTCACACATTACATATCATATTTGAATGTGATAAAATACATTACACATAAACCAATCCAATTACAAATCAACAAAGTCGGCCCAATTGCAAGAACTTAGGTTCTGAAGACTAGCTCGGTGGGGTCCTGATACTCGACATCCACTGTCAATTCTCAGCATTGTCATGCACTTGGTAGACATAGAAGCCTAGTCCATACTGATCACTTCCAAGTAGTCTAAACTTGGTCTACATTGGTGACTTAGTGAATACTACAAAACTAAACATATAAATTGAATTACTTGATTCATACTGCATAACTCGATCAATGCTATTACTACGAGCTTAGTATAAACTAAATCACTTGGTTAACACTATGTGGCATGGTCAACATTGGATTCACATCATTGAAGATATGAACTTGGTAAGCACTACACAACTCAATTTGCACTGAGAAACTTGGGAAACACTAAGAAGCTCAGTTTACACTAATAATCACGAACTTGGTAGAAATTGCTTGGTGCAAACTGAATACTATTCCTTGAAATCGGTAGCAACTATAGGACTCAATAAAGCTCAAAATGCTTAATTAAAACTATTAATTGTATAATGAGCTTGGTATATACTTACTATCTAATATGTGTGTGTCACTAATAAACAATCTTGACTTCAATGTCAACACCATTATACTCTTCCTGAATCAAATTCTCTCTTATAGACCCTATAGGAACACATAGCTGATTTCCCTTAAACAAGCTTTCACTTTGTAAATTATATTCAACATATTTTGTATGGAAATGATTCTTTTATTCAACACATACCTTGTAATGTCTACAAAGTCTTCATCATCAGCTATAGATCTTTGAAGTGATCTATTCCTACACTCTTTAATTGGATCTCTTGGATAGTGAGAGTTCTCCTTCTCAAGGCATCTACCACCTTGTTGAGTACTCCTTTCTTGTGCTTGATATTAAAGGTGGAATCTTGCAGGTATTCAACACACTTCATGTTCTTGGGAAGGAAATAGACAAGAAAAAAGGTGAGCATCTCCAACACCTTGAGACTCATTTTAAGAATTTGTATGATGAGAAGTTGATGATCAACTTAGGGAAGTGTGAGTTCATCAAGACAAAGATGGTGTACCTTGGGTTTTTTCTAACTCATGGAAAATTGAAAATAGACAAGAGTAAAGTGGAAGTCATCCTCAATTGGCCTACTCCAAGGACATCAACAGAGGTAAGAAGTTTTCATGGTCTTTCTCAATACTATAGGAAGTTTATAAGGAAATTTAGTGCTATTTGTGTCCCTATGTTAGACACTATTAAAGGAGGCATGAAGAGTAAGTTTTAATGGAATGAGCAAGCTAATAAAAGCTTTGAGTTGTTAAAAGAGAAGATTTCTACATAACCTATTTTAGTTTTTCCAAGCTTTGAGAAGATATTCACCATAGAGTTCAATGCAAGCAATATGGTTGTTGGAGTTGTTCTAAGTTAAGAGGGTATACTAGTGGCTTTTCATTTAGAGAAGTTGAGTGAAGCTAAGAAGAAGTATTCTTCTTATGATCTTGAGATGTATGCATTAGTTCGAGCCTTAAGGAAATGGAGGTGCTATTTGCTTCCCAAGGAGTTCATAGTCTATTCAAACAATGTTCTTACCTCTGTTGATGTCCTTGTAGTAGGCCAATTGAGGATGACTTCCACTTTACTCTTGTCTACTTTCAGTTTTCCATGAGTTAGAAAAAACCCAAGGTACACCATCTTTTTCTTGATGAACTCACACTTCCCTAAGTTAATCATCGACTTCTCATCACACAAATTCTTAAAATGAGTCTCAAGGTGTTGGAGATGCTCACCTTTTGTCTTGATATAAAGTAGTATATCATCAAGACATACCACTACAAATTTTCCAATGTAGTCTTTGAGGAATTCATTCATGAGCCTCATGAATATGGATGGGGCATTAGAAAATCAAAGTGGCATGACAAGCCATTCATAAAAACCTTCATTGGTCTTGAAGGTTGTTTTCCACTCATCTCCCTTATGTATTCTTATTTGGTGATAGCCACTCCTTAAGTCTATCTTGCTATAGTACTTAGCTTCACTTAGATAATCCATTAGGTATTCAATCCCAGGGATAGGGAATCTATACCTATATCCTATTTATGGCCCTTGAATTAGTACAAAGCCTCCAAGTTCCTCCTTTCTTAGGTGCTAGGATAGTGGGTATGACACATGGGCTACTGCTTTTCCTGATAAGACCTTGATTTAGGATTTCTTGTATTTGTCTAGAAATTTACTCATTTTGTTGAGGGGTCATCTTGTATGTTTCTTTATTGGGAAGGGTATCTCTTGGAATGTAGTCTATCCTATGACTTATAACTCTTTCAGGGGGTAAGGTTGATGGTTGTCCATCACTTACTATGCCTTCATAAGTCTACAACATGCTATGTATCTCCTTAGGTAACTCTGCCTTCTTGGTTTCCTTGCCTTCATCTACTTCTCTTGGCCTTAACATCAATGCAAAGACAACTCCTTTTCCTTCTTCTAAGGATTCTAGGAACTCCTTTTCACCAACCATGAGCACATTAGGACCTACTATCTTCACCTCTACATCCTCTAATAGTGACTAAATTTTGAAAGTCACATTATCCTTCTTGAAAGTATAGGAATTCCATTCCATTATGAATAGCTTGGTGATCAAATTTCCATGATCTACCTAGGAGCAAGTGACATGCATCCATAGGTAACACATCACACAATACCTTGTCCTTATACCTTCTAATTGAAAACTCCACCCAAACCTGATCATTTACCAAAACATGTTGGATTTTATTGAGCCATGTGACCTTGTAAGGACTAGTGAGGGGTATCCTTGGCATGTTTAAATTTCTAAATACTTCCTCGGACACAATATTATTTGTAGACACCGAGTCAATGATGAATCTACACACTTTTCCCATTATCTTACATTTTATCTTAAATAGAGACCTTCTTTGGCTTGGCTCTTCTATGACTAGCTCTTTGATCAATGTTCTTCTCATCATGAGGTTCCCAACTTCGTCTAATGTTAGTGGTACCTTAGGGTGACTCATTTATGCATTTGTCTCCTCATGAATCAAATTAGCTCTGTTATCACTTCCTTGAGAAATACTACCCTTCTTTGGACACCTATAGGCAGCGTGCCCCATTTGGTTACAATGATAGCATTTCATATTGGAAAAATAATTGCCTCTTCCTTGTCCACTACTCCTTTGTCTAAAGTTAGAGTTCCTTCCTCTACTACGTCTACTAGAGGTTCCCTCTTGCTGCTCAATATATTTAACTTCTCCTTGTATCCTTGGCTCTGAGTTTATTCCACCATAACCACTTATTTTCCCTCTAATATCTTTTCCTCTACCTCTACCTCTTGAGGTACTTGAACCTTGTTTCTTTCTCAAATTCTCCTCTACCTTGGAACAAGCTAATGGGATAAAAGCACAAACAGGTGTCACCCTTTTTGTAAAGGGAAAGGCTAACAAAAGTATAACTGTTCACCTTCAATGTCATAAAATTGGTATTAATATTTTAAATTTGGAAATGAAGTAAACTAATGAAATGTGTAGAAATGGATGAATTTTAGGATTATAATTTTTAATACTTATTTGGAATAAGAATTAATACATTTTTCTATTTTTCATACATAATTTTTTAGCTGCTGAAAAATGTTGAAACTTAGCGGTCTAGTTCCCACCACAAAATTATATGGAAATAAACTTATTTAAATAAACTTATTTAACTTTGATCTCAGACTACATTATAGATAACATACATAGCTAGAAAAATAAAAAATAAAATTTGGCTTTAGACCTATATTTTCTCTTTTATAATGATTCAAATTTCAACTCACTAGAAATTGATAGTTTTCATCTCCCACCACTTTTTTCAAAACAAATCTATTCTAACTAGGAAAATAATTATATATTCTAAAAGAGGACTCTCCCCTCTAGAATGCCATATAATTTTCAATTTTTTTTGATATGATGTATTATTTTTTCTTTCTCAAAATTGACATATTTTCGAGTGTTAAATTACATGCTTGTAGAATTTTTTAATTACAATATATTATATCTAATTAAAACACTATAAAGTCTATATGAGAATGTTCTTGACTCTGAGCTCTATAAAATGGTGTTTATATGTTATTAAAAAAAATCATAAAAAATAGTAAGAGTTATTGAAATGCCACTTTTCTAAAATAATTTTATTTTTTTAGTAATTGGATACAAACTAGTATAAAACATGCATTTAATAGACATTTCCACTTGGAAAAGTGTGAGACCATATATAACTTAACTAGAATGAATTTATCTAGATCATATGTTTGAAGAAAATTATTTTTTAGATAGAAATAATCAAATTCCATCATTTTGATAAGTTAGCCTAAAAGGTGACACAACTTTGTACTTTTACCCAATGATATTTTTGTATGGTGTCAGGAGTCATAAGACTCATCTTAGATTGAATGTTCTAATTTAGCCCATTGAGGTATCTTGCCACCTTTACCTTCTCATCCTCTACAAGTTGAGATCTCATGAAAAACTTTTGGAACTCCTTAGTATATGAGTTCACATCCAAGTCTTTTTGCCTAAGACTTTACCTTTTCTTATGAAATTGGATTTCATAATCTTCTGGCACATATGCCTTCTTGGTTTTAGCCATCATTGCTTTCCATGTAAAAGTTAGGTTCTTACCTTCTTTCTCCTTCTCATCTTTTAGAAATTTCCACCAAGTAAGTGTAGGACTCCTTAGTCCAACCTTTTCTACCTTCACCTTTTTAGCCTTTGTGATTCCATCACACTCAAAATGGTTCTCTAGTCCCTCTATCTAATCTAGGACTATCTCAAGTTCCATCTTCCCATTGAAGAAAAGAATGACTTCCAAAGCTTTTCCACTCAAGGCTTTTAATGCCTTCAAGAATGGTTCTTCAATAAATACTAGGTTTGGTTTAGGGATCTCATCGTTCATAGGGATATCTTTCTTCTTTCCCTCTATCTTATCATTAACTTCTTCAACCTTTACATCTACTTCATCCATCTTTTTCTCCAATTGAGTCAATCTTTCTTGGAGGAGTCTATTCTCCTCCTTTTTGTCTTCCACCTTCTTGGTTAACTAAAAATTAGCCACCTTTGTACTACCTAATGCAAATGATGTATTCTATGTCACTAATTTAGTAGGTTAAAACATTAACCACAAGTCTGATCAAAACATGCTTTGATACCAATATGGTGTATGTGCTTCTAGGTGTGCTTGCACAAATGGTAAGAAGACCTAGCTTGTATTCTTCAAGGATCCTAATTCCTCTAGGATCTTAAGAGCTCAGTTGATTCACTAAGACCATATCTAACTCTTCTCTAAGAGTCTCTCTTCTTGTGCTTCACCTTGAAGGACAACCACCTTACTGTTTCTTCAATGTTGTCTCCTACACTTAGAAGGCTCCAAGTGTCATCTCCACACAATTCTCCAAACTCATTGTAGGGGTGCTAAACATGTTGAAAAAATTCCATAGGTTTCCATTTGGATGCATCTTGAAGGATCTCAAAACCCTTTTCTATCAATTTCAAGACTTAGTCTTTAGGAAGCCTAATTAGGCCTAATTTCTATTAGCCTTTGATAGAGTCTTTTTCCACTTTTCTGCCAAAATGTCCCAAACAACTTGAAAATTTAATCCCACATTCAAGTACCTTTTTTTTATTTTATGAAGGATTTTTTAGGTTTTAGACTCTTAGGTCATCCATACATAGTATTCCTACTATCTAGGTCAAATAGGGCTAAAGGGCCTAATTTATAGGACCTCACTAGTTTCTTGTTCAAACCTCAATAAAATGGATTCATAGTCTCTCAATCCTCCTAATATATCAAGATATGTTCACACCACACCTGAAATTATACTTGTTTTGTACTTTTCTTCAATCCTTTGCATTAAATCTTCAACTGTTCACTATCAAACAACTAATCGGGCACTCTAAGCTTTCCTAGGGCTTGATCTTAAAAATAAAATAAAAAATCTTCATGACTCCTAAATCTTCATGATCTCTTTTTCTGTTCACAAACTTAGTTACAATCTTCTCTACCTAAAGATTCAAGCCTGAGAGAGTCTTAGAGGTAATTATCCATGTTTTTAGGCCTTGTTAGTTGATTCCCCACTCCTATCTTTCAGGGCATCCAATGTTTCCAAGTTGCATGTAGCATTTGCAATAAATTTCCAATGTTGTCATGGCAACTTTTTGGCATCTTTTGCATTCATTTTCCTAGCTAGAATCTAGGGTCTCTAAGCCATGTAGTTTGAAGAACTAACTTCATAAATGACCTAAAAGCATTTTCTAGACATCTCTCATGTGTTAAGGACACATTAACAACTCAAATCCAACCTTTAAGCTTCTAAGGTTAATCTATCAAAAGCAACTAACAATGACTAATTGGTGACCTTAGTTCTAACACTAACTCACCTAGCCCACATCTTGTAAGATCTTCTAAGGTTCAAATCAAACACACACTTATTTGACTTGGCTAATGTAAGATAGAAGCAAAAAATGACAAAAGAATGGAGGTTATCCTAAGTGCTCCTACACCATCCTCCCCAAGAAAAAGCTTTCAATCCACCCTTGGATTGAGTAAGTTGAGGTTAATGCCCAACTTCTTGAACTTTGATTCTTTAATCCATGTTGCATTAGCATTAGCTTGACCATGCTATTTGATCAAATTTTCTTTGCAGTCCTTCTTCCTAGTTCTTATGTAGACTATGGTATCTAGTATATTGTCATCTCTCTTCATAGTAGCAGGAGGTAATTGGAGTTCATCCACATCTTGGATAAATTCAATCAAAATTTTTATAAATTAGGTGTGGGTCCTTTATAAGGAACAACATTTGCAATGTTGAAAATAGGGGACAATCCACTATCCTCTAGAAGCTCCACTTTGTAAGCATTTCCTCCCAAGATAACACCCAATGGAAGCACTCCCTCGAGAGGCCATAGTGCTCAATACACAAGAGGAGCCTTGAAAATAATTTCCTTTAGATAATTGAATGGGTAGTACACACCTTTGGAATAGCTATGTATGTATGCAATGGTTTCTTGTCTTAGTTAATTACCCATGAGTTTACTTAGTTATCACTTATTAGAAACTCCTTCACATACTGATCGCTAGGAACACAACCTGAGGTTATGAGAGAACCCCCTCCACTAGTCTACCCTACATACCCATGCTCATCACATGATGAGTGCTTATAGGCAATACAATTTTCCAACTGAACCCCAATGAGCAAAACTCAACTAACAATCAACCAGGAGCTTGAGAATCACAAGACCCCAATAAGTGCATGCTTATGTGCTTGTGTTTGGGAACACAAACTACATGATGATCATAAAAAAAAGGGCTAAATGAGAAGCATAAAAAATACAAGTATAAAAAAATCCCTCAACTGGCCTATATCTGGGAGTACTGATTCTACACAAATCTCAAAGATGCAACAAAACCAAACATCAGGACTCACTTTACCAGCCTAAATCTAAGAGTATGGGTTCTACATGAATCCCAATGATAAAAAAAAATACCAAACATCATGAACTCACTCAACTAGCCTAAATCTGGGAGTACGGATTATACACAAATCCTAATGTCTATGAAATAACAAGGGTTTGATCAGAAACAATAACACCAAGCACAAAATCACCCAATCAAACACATAGTTGGAAGTAGGGTTTTGACATGAATCCCAATGCAACTAGAATAAAAATATGGCTAGATTAGAATCCTCATAGATAATCCAAATCTACAACCATCATCAGTGCCAAGAAACACCCAAGAAAACTAGGTAGCATGCAAATTGAGCCAAAATAGAAAATGCCCAAAATCCAACTTTGGTGAAAATCAATGAAATTAAAACCATTTTTACAAGTGGGTTATAAACCCCAAATATTAAATAAAATTCAATTTTAGAGTTTGTATGAAAAAATGACTAGCATAATGGTTCAGAACCCCAAAACCCCAAGTCAAAAGGAAATCAAATGCTTGTACCCGCCTAACCAAGTAGAGATAGCATACATGAACAAAGGGGAACACTAGTTCTTTGCATCCTAATCAAGTGCTATCCAAAATAGACTCTACAATAGAGCTAAAAAATAAATATGGGAGAGCCCTACGTGATAGAAAAAGGGGAAAAGCAAGAACAGATGAGATAAAATAATCTCTCCATGGAGGTCACCAAAAATATCGAAAAACCAAATCTCCCCGAGATGGATCTAATGAGACCAACCTCACAATGATCCCATGCCTATAGCTCTCAAAATGAATCAAATAGTAATTCCTCCTAAAGAGGATTTGAATTTTGCTCTCAAACTTTCTAATTCAAAAGGTGAGAAGTGAGAATGAACTACATTTTTGGGATATAAATTCAATTTAAAAGTGAAATATTAAAATAGGAAAATAATTGGCTCACTTAATTAAATCCCTTCTCAACCTAGATCAAAATAAGGCAATTCTAATTAAATGGAATTTAATTATGACAAAGTTTTTGGTAATTAAAATAAGTTAAATCAATAAAAAATTCCCTTAAGACATTAAATCACAATAATTAAATAACTTCCTTAACCACTGTGGATTCCTAAATGCATAGACACACTGACGGGTCTAATCATATAATGCAGTATGAATTTGGATTTACCAATTACCAGAGGATTAAAATATTAATAAGGATACATTGTCAATAGAGGGATGCTATTGGCTCAACATGAAAGGTATGATCACTAAATCCATGTATCACTATTGGGGATATAAGTCCTACACAATAAATGAACACAATTAAGTGTAGATGTACAACTATAATAGCTAAAGCAATAATAATGCAAAATCACATAATTAAGTCATCTAATTAATATCTTTTAAATAATTCATTTTGCATAATAAATGAAATTAATAGGGTAAATATTTGTAGCACCATTACATCACAATAAATCCACCAATATACATTGATAATCCTTAGTGAAACCATCTTAATACATCATAATCTCATAAATTAGGCAACATCATAATTAACCAGATAATGCAACAATATAATCAAATTACCCCCAGGGTGTAGACCACTTATGGTCACAATCATGATCACTCATAATAAAATCATCAAGGTTTCACCCATCAAGATGACTTGTAAAATCAAATGGAAGAGGCACTACATCATCCCCCTAATAGCTAGGCTTACTCTTGGAAGCCTGAAATCCAAGAACATAAACCAAACACACCAAGTGCAAAATCAAAATTGGAAACACTCAAGGAAACCTCTTTGACTTCTTCATAAGTCCAACCAAATCACTCCAACATCCACAACGCATCTTGTTAATAGAAGAACGAGTCAACCAGGAAGAAAAAGGGTGTCACAATGACAAAAAGTTCTTCAACAAGGAACTTCCCATGCACTAGGAAAACCGATCTAGCTACAACTCAACACTATGAGGTAAGGAAAAAGCCACTCTACCTCATCAACAGGTGCCCAAATACAACATACACCTACCAACAAATGACAAAACAAGGTCAAAATACAAAGCAATTCCAAAAAGAGTTGGAGTCATGGGGAATAGCCATCCCCAAATTCCCAAGAACACTATCATGCAACACATGAGCATTCTTGAATCCATGTAAACTCACCCTTTGAGTACAAATGATGATAGTTCACTACCAAAATTGCACACTCCAAAATGATTCTCTCCACAACTAATGACCAAGCATAGGAGAACTTAGTCTCTATGGTACAAAAGCTCAACTATCACTAGGAACTAGGTTTAATTAACCTAAATAGACAAGTTATCACATTTCCACAAGGTCACAAATAATTTCATTAGTGGAAAAAATCATGTAACAACTTCATACCAACTCATAAGATGGTAACATGTGTCCAATGATAGCATGTCACTCCAACAACGTACTGGGAATGCTACACTCAACCTATTGCTAAACTCAATCTCTAGCCACAAGTCAACTGTAAATTAGAAACTTGACCAAGATAATCTCTCAAAGAGATAAGCTTAGGGAGAAAGAAACTATAGAGTATTAGGACTAAGAGGGGTCCTCTCTCAATTTCTGTACTAAATTAGCCCAAGAAATGTTAGGGAGAACTCACAATTCCACCAACCATCAAAATACTCAGCCAACACTAACTGAGCTAGTGGGATAACCATGCTAGCCTATTTTCTCTAAAGAGGCAAGGATACAAAGATGTGCCAAAGTCAACATCCAAAAGGAGGATCTAGACTCACTAAAAAGAATGAGTTCCTCCCAAATGAAAAAGGCAACATCTATCCCAAGCAAGGAAATGCTCACAATCTACACTTCACCTCACATAAGTGCGAAAAAGTGCCCGTTGTTCCCTAGGTAGCATTTTTCATTAGCAAACTCTCGCATAATATTTCTCACATAACTAGGTGAGATAATGCAATGTCCTAGGCAAGAAAATGCATGATAACATGTTTACTCGCATGAAATTCCAAATTAGCACAAAAATTGCCTTCACTTCAGAGGCCATAAATTTCATGTCTAGACTTTGATTGACTCTTTTCTAAATTCGTCAGAAAGCTCTTGAAGAGGCTTACAAAATGATGGAGTTTAGAGAGTCCTAATACCTAAGAGTTTGAGTTACTACCCAAGATAAAACACAAAGGCAAAATTAAATATTCTAGGTTACCAAGACAAGCATAGACAAAACGTCCAAAATAACCAAAGAGAAGACATGTCTAGATCAACATAAGATATGAAATGAAATTAATTTTGTTTCATAATTTCATTAGTCAACTATAACACAAGCATTAATGCACAATGCAACTGGAAGGTTTTCAAAGTAAGGGTTCAACCGTCACTTACCATAAAACAAGTACAAATATTTTCGAATTTCCTTCAAGAATAATAGTATGTTTAATCATCATTTATATGATTTCATTTTCAATAACACATCTACCTCTATTCACAAATACATTAGTATGTTCTCTATGATAGTATCCCTTGTACGTACTGCTAGAGGTTTGAGATGAACGTGATAGAGTCACAACACAAGATTGACTAACAATGAAACACATTTAAAATAGTCATCATGAACCAAAAAAAAAATCTCAAATGGGGGAATTGTCAACTCCAAAATTAAATCACCAAAATGCTCATTCCAACAATAAGTCAAGTGTGACAATTGCCACAAAGAGAGTGATAGAGAAATTTGATGACTAGTCCAAGAAAGGAAAATATCAAAAACCAATGCTAGCCCAACAACACAAGGAAAGTACCTCTAGCCAAATAAAATAAGGCATCAATCAAACATCATTACATGTGATGATTGAGAATAGTCAAATAAGAGGGATAAATCACCACACAATGCTAAGGAATACATCATCCTAGCAATGTTAGAGAACACACTCACACATATCAAGGAATTTACTATTAATAACCTCATGAATATGAGTACTACAATAATTTCCTTAACTATTATCCATGCAATGAAACACTTAGATATACAACACTTTTACTAAAATTTCCATAAGCTTAAGAAGCAAGCAGTTTGGGGGCATAAATCATTAACCCAAAGGATCTAGTATAACACCTACTTCCTTGCAATGATTCATAATATACACTCATTTCTCAAAGAAAGGAACATTTCATTACTATATTGACATAAAAAAGAATCCCAAATAAGATTCAATTATTTACTTACAACAAGACAGTACTAGGAAAATAATGCACTTTACTCCACAAGGAGAAACAAAAGAGACACTCAAGGCCAACACATGAACACCAATCAGTGGCTTCTAAGAGGGTCACTTAAACAACTAGATATGCTAAGGCACATTAGTTCCATCTGAATAAAAAGGAAATAATTAATTTCTTCTCCTTCTACTGGACAAGAAAGTCCATCACAAGAAGATACCTAAGAAACAAAACTCATGAGCTCTCAAAGATGCACTCACATTCACACAACCACAACATCAACCAAATGAGCAACATATAACAAAGATCCCAATGTTTGAATATGGCTCTAATACCAAATGTAATGCCCCACTCAAAGATCCTTAGAACACAAGGATAAAACATGCATTAAATAATTTTTTTCTTAGGATAAGTTACCAAACCAACAACACAAAGTAACCAAGTGCAATAATGAAACATCAAAACAAGGTGATAAGAATAGGGACCATGGACACACTCACATGTTTTCATACACTAGCAAAAGTATTACAACACTTCCAAAGATATCTAAGAACTAAACCATAACTCACAAACTAAAGATCACACAAATCAAGAGAATATACCAAGGTGATGTTATTTTTCAAACCCAAAGTAAAAGCTCTTGGCATGGTTAGACAAACAAGTCCTTTCTGCTAATCATAACATAATCAAGAATTACAAGTAGAGACCAATAATGGTCACACACAAGATGAGGGATCAAATTACAACCACTCATCTACTAGACACCATGCTGAAAGATAAATTCTGACTCCTAAATTTTGGCTAAGTATAAAATCCTAAAGCCCTGAAATTTGGCTAAGTTTGAATTTTTGAAGCCTTGAAATTTCCTAGAATCCTTATCTTAACTCAGAGAGGTCTAGAACCTATCTCAAATGAATCATCACATATATTAAAATACATCTTAAGTACAACTTATACTTAAAAAATATATTTAAAACCCCATAGACATTTTTTTTTGAACTAGGAAGGTATAAAATCCAATAGGGTGTCCAAAACTAACTTCCAAACTTTCGTCAACCAAGCCTAAGTACCCCATATTTTTCACATGAGGAAACACTAATCTATACTCTCATCAAGACGTTCCTTCTCTACACGAGACCTTTCCTAACTATGCATGAGGATTTTCATTGCTTCATGTGAGACTTTGCATCATATCATGCGAGCCTTCACATCATGTCGCATGAGGAAGTACCCACTCCATGCGAGACTTCATTTCTCCACACAAGGAAGTATGTGCTCACATGAGGAAGTACATGATCATCCAAGGGAGAATGTATGTCCATGTGAGACAATACATTCTCGCATGAGAAACTTCCCTTCCCATGCAAGGAATGCCAACAATGCAACATCAAGGCTAGAAGAAAATGCATAAAAATATGAAACCTCCACACCAGGGAGTACTAGATCCACACAAATCAAGGAATGGTCGCTTGAGAGCATAAAAGAGATCAAATAAATCTAATATCTAATCCATAGAATCTAATGTAATTATGCAACAAGTAATATCGTAATGAAGATACATGTGCACATAAATCAAATATTACAAGAAGAAAAAACAAGTAATGAAGTCACTAAACTAACAACAACCGTGCTCATTTTCTTTCTTCCATAATAACATTATGAGATCTCAAAGGCCGTAGCCATCCCCTGAGCATGAATCTCAAATTTCCAACAAGATAGTTAGGGTTGTATCATGAGATCATTCTTACCAATACTATCAATAAAAATATAAGGAAAAAATACATCCAATCATGATCAATAGCAACACTATCCAAAGAAATGGTAAGCAATCTCATCTAAACCAGAAGATACAACATCATAATAAGGAATTCATCAAGTAACAACTACTATCATCTCAACATGATATCAAATGCATCCAAAGTAAAACATAAATCACAAGGAAACATACTTTGGATTACCAAGTGAATATCCAACATCGACCTTGAAATGGGAATAGACCATCTCTATACAATGGTCCCTAGCAATGGTATAGGTAGCTACGCCTCCTAACCATGTGGTAACTTGTAGGCCCACTCCCACCATGCTAATGAAGACAATGACCCAGCCACAATCACATAGTACAATCATCCATGGCTAACACTCACACTAAATAGTACAGAGGACTGAAACCAAGATCACGAGACAGTGCAACACAACAAGTCTTGGTTAGACACTCTATGGGTCTACTATGTATGGACTCAAGTGGAGAGTAGATTGATTGGCATCATGGAGCCCAAGCTAAAACCCAATGGAACCACTCCCTTTGGGAGGTAATAGTGTTCAATACAATGGAGGAGCCATGCAAATAATTACCCTTAGATAACTGAATGAGTAATACACACCTTTGGAATAGCTGTGTAGGTATGAAATGTTTTGTTATCTTAGTTAATTACCCATGAATTTATTTAGTTATCACATATTAAAAACTTCTTCAAATACACCTCAATAGGAACATGACCTAGGTTTATGAGAGAAGCCCCTCCATTGGTCTACCCTATATACCCACATTCATCACACGATGAGTGCCCGTAGGCAATACAATTTTCCAACCCAACCCTAATGAGCATAACTCAACTGAAAAGCAACTGGGAGCTCAAGACTCACAAGATCCTAATAAGTTCATGCTCACATGCTTATGTGTGGGCACACCAACCACATGATGATCATGAAAAACAAGGATTGGATGAGAAGCATAAAAAACACAAGTATAACAAATCACTCAATTGGCATATATATAGGAGTATAGATTCTACAAAAATCCCAAATATGCAACAAAACCAAACATCACAACTCACTCCATTGACCTAAATCTAGGAGTATGTGTTCTGTACAAATCCCAATGATATAATAAAACACCAAACATCATGAACTCACTCAACCAGCCTAAATCTGGGAGTACAAGTTCTACATAAATCCTAGTGTTCATGAAATAAAAACAAGGGTTTGATAAAAAATAATAACACTAGGTACAAAATCACCCAATTGAACACATAGCTGGGAGTACAAATTTGACACAAATCCCAATGCAAGAAGAATATGAATATGGCCAGATTAGAATCCTCATAGATAATCCAAATCCACAACCATCATCAGTCCCGAGAAATACCCAAGAAAACTAGGCATCACACAAATTGAGGCAAAGTAAAAAATGCCCAAAATCCAACATTGATGAAAATAAAAAAAATTAAAACCATTTTTACAAGCGAGTATAAAAACCTCAAATATTAAATAAAATTCAAATTTGAAGTCCGTATGCAAAAAAAACCAACATAATAGTTTGAAACCCAAAAACCCCAAGTCAAAAGGCAATCAAATGCTTGTACCTACCCAACCGGGTAGAGCCAACATACATGAACAGAGGGGAAGACTAGTTCTCTACCTCCTAACAAATTGCTACCCAAAATAGACTCTAAAACAAAGCCAAAACATTAAAATGGGAGAGCCCTTCCTGATAGCCAAAAGGGGCAAAAAAGTAACAAACATGATAAAATAATCGCTTTGTAGAGGTCACCCAAAAGCTCAGAATACCATGTCTCCCTAAGATGGATCCAACGAGACCAACCTCGTGATGATCCCACACCTGTAGCTCCTAGAAAAAATCAAATAGTAATTCGTCCTAAAGAGGATTTGGATTTTTCTCTCAAACTTTCTAATTCAAAAGGTGAGAAGTGTGAAAGAACTCCCTTTTTGGGATATATATATATTCACTTTAAAAGTGAAATATTAAAATAGGAAAATAACTGACTCACTTAATTAAATCCCTTCTCATTCTAGACCAAAGTCAGGAAATTCCAATTAAATGGAATTCAACTATGGAAAAGCTGCTAGTAATTAAAATAAGTTAAATCAATAAAAAAATTCCCTTAAGACATTAAATCACAATAATTAGATAACTTCCACAGCCACTGTTGATTCCTAAATGCATAGACACACTCATAGGTCTAATCATATAATGCATTATGAATCTAGATTTACCAATTACAAGAGGATTAAAATATCAATAAGGATACATCATCCATTCAGGGACGATATTGACTCAACATGAAAGGTCTAATCACTAACTCCATGTGCCATTGCCAGGGATATAAGTCCTACACCATAAATAAATACAATCAAGTGTAAATCACAATAATAATAGCCAAACTAAAAATTACATGAAATTACATAATTAAATCATCTAATTAATGTCATTTAAATAATCCATTTTGCATAACAATTGAAATGAATAGGGTAAATATCTATAAATAAAAAAATTCCCTTAAGACATTAAATCACAATAATTAGATAACTTCCACAGCCACTGTTGATTCCTAAATGCATAGACACACTCATAGGTCTAATCATATAATGCATTATGAATCTAGATTTACCAATTACAAGAGGATTAAAATATCAATAAGGATACATCATCCATTCAGGGACGATATTGACTCAACATGAAAGGTCTAATCACTAACTCCATGTGCCATTGCCAGGGATATAAGTCCTACACCATAAATAAATACAATCAAGTGTAAATCACAATAATAATAGCCAAACTAAAAATTACATGAAATTACATAATTAAATCATCTAATTAATGTCATTTAAATAATCCATTTTGCATAACAATTGAAATGAATAGGGTAAATATCTATAAATAAAAAAATTCCCTTAAGACATTAAATCACAATAATTAGATAACTTCCACAGCCACTGTTGATTCCTAAATGCATAGACACACTCATAGGTCTAATCATATAATGCATTATGAATCTAGATTTACCAATTACAAGAGGATTAAAATATCAATAAGGATACATCATCCATTCAGGGACGATATTGACTCAACATGAAAGGTCTAATCACTAACTCCATGTGCCATTGCCAGGGATATAAGTCCTACACCATAAATAAATACAATCAAGTGTAAATCACAATAATAATAGCCAAACTAAAAATTACATGAAATTACATAATTAAATCATCTAATTAATGTCATTTAAATAATCCATTTTGCATAACAATTGAAATGAATAGGGTAAATATCTATAGCAGTTGTTAGAAACAATAGTCCACCAAGATAACTTGGGCGGGGGGGGGGGGGGGGGGGGGGGGGCTGAATTAGTTATCCAACAATTAATACATTTATCTTATTTAAACAAACTTAACCATTCAACCAAAGTAAACAACAACCATAATAAGATGCATATAAACAATTACACTAGATCTATTGAATAGGGAAATCCTTGATAAGAGGGAAAACCTTGATGATAATAATGCCCATAAGATGATGTACTAATATAAATATTCTTTGTTAGAGGATGGACCCCTTTAGGATTCTAGTACAACATTTAGTACTTAGAGTCCTTGTTAGGAGACTTTGAATCCCTGTTAGGAGTTGTGGTACAATGTATGCAAGATGAGCCCACTTCTCAAACATGCAATTTCAACTACAAGAAGAAGTCATTGCTCAAACATACAATTTATTTTTTATGTTTTTTTTTCCTTTGTTCTTTCAATGAACTAATCACTATCCAACCTTGTAGACTAGGTCACGAACCTTGGATCCAAATATCAAACCTTAGATCACTCAACAAAACCTCAACAATAAAGTGTCCTTCACTTCTCTACTGCTCTGCTCAACTTCGCATTCAACTCTTACTGATGCTTATAATCACATCTTCATATCATATTCCATATCATCATGATAAAGAAAAATGTCCTTCCTTTATATTGAGTCCTCAAAACAATTCCTTGAGTCGGCTATTAGACCTTCTCAATTAATCATTATAGGACCACATTAAGAACATGTTACACTTATTGATAACATTAATCTTCCACCTTGCAACTTGAATATCTTTCCATACACATGATATTATGATGAGAAAACTTAGCCACATCATCACTGACACGTCTTCTTCATATCCTTAACATGGATTCTCATAATAAAAATTCTGCTAAGAGATATAACAAGTTTACCAGAACATGCCTCTATAAACTCTATCTCAAAATAGACATCACCAAAAATTACATAAATTCTTCCAAACTTATCATTTCTTCTTTTGAAACTAACTACATATACTAGATACTTAAAAGTATCTTCCATAACCTCAAATAGTTAGAATACTCAACTAGCTATCCATACCAACTTGATCTTTCTAGTGTTCTTCTATCAGATACTAGAGAAAATTGCTATGTTGACGTCAATGAGAAACTCAGTCATGAATGTAACATACCATCATAGTAACATATCTACAATACTCCCACATAGGAATATAATCAACATTCATGCTTTCAAAAATCTTGCAATAGAAACATCACATCAAAATAAACCCAATAATATATATTGATAATCCTTAGGGAAACAATCTTAACACATCATAATCTCATAAATTTGGCAACAACATAATCAACTAGAATGCAACAATATTATAAATCACCCCCAAGGTGTAGATCACTCATGATCCCAATCATAATCACTCACAAGAAGATCATCAAGGTTTAATCCATCAGGATGACTTGAAAAAATCAAATGGGAGAGGCACTAAAAAATAAGTTGAAGCAGAAGATTAAGGAACTTGAGTAATAGTTGAGAAAAAAATTATTAGCTAAGTGATGGTAATGGTTGAGATGAAGGTAAACTAAAGTTATGATCGAGCATAGTGATGGTTGGGCAAGTAAGTGTAAGCCAAGTGAGATAGATCATTAGAGATCAAGCTGCCTAGTGATGACAGAGTCAAATATAATAGTGATAATTAGTACCAACAAATTAATAGTTTATGAAATAATCATGGTTTGAGGCCAAAAAAGTTGAATTTATAGAATGGTCAAAATAATAAGGATTGATGAGTTGGCATATTTAATGAATGAGTTGAGTTTCTTAAGTGATATAAGACATGGATTCAATGAGATTTTTCCAAATTTTTCAAGAAAAAAGTAGGAAAAAATGATGAACAGATTCAATGAATCTAATCAAACCCTAAGATCTAAAATTATGTTTAAGTAGAAAAATATAAAACCCATCTATTTAAGGAGGCACATGAGATGTTTTGCAGTTGGTTATTGGATTGGTGTATTTGTGAAGAATAGAGTTGTAGAGGAAAGTGAGAAGTTGGTGAAGCAAGATAGCTTGAAGTGTTTCTAGATAGATCAAAGATGGAGGATGTGATAAATTATAGTCAATGAACCAAGTATAAAAATGAATGGAGATCTGAAATTGCAAAGTGAATTGCATTTTATCAGATGAACCTAGCTATTACTTTCTAATCATTTTGGTACTAAAATCCTTTAATCAAGGTTGACCTAATAGTTATATTGTAAATCCTTTAATCAAGGTGACATTCTAATGGGATGTTTTGAAGACCTCTAACAAGGCCACTCCTAGCAAGGTGATTAAATCCTTTAATAGGGTCACACTTAACAATGTGTTTTGTAACCTTTGATAGGGCTAGCTCTTAATTAAGCTCACTTCAGAAGAATGAAAAGTGGTAGCATGTTACTTAGTAGTTTTTCCCAAATTGGGTCTCCACATTAAATCTTGGTGTTATACTTCTGTGAATGTTGTTTACATGTTTCATGCTATTTATTGTTATATGTTTCTATTATTTGACATATACTAAACAAAGAGATAAGTGATGAGATGAATAAGTTGGATTACTAATGAATCACTATCTTGACTGAGTGAATTTATGAGTTTGATTAAGTTGACTAAAGTTGTTAAAAGTTGAATTGGTATATCTAGACTAGAGGATAACCAATTCACCCCCCTCTAATTCTAATCATTCTAATAGAAATTATATAGGAGATATTGAAACTTTGATACTTGCATATAAGTAGATGACATAGATGATTGAGAATTTTATACCTTGTAGATAAAATAGTTAGCCCTTGTAATACCCCACTCGGAGATCTTTGGAACAAGGATTCAATTCAAGCCAAGATAGTTTTTTTTTACAAGTATAAATGCACATGACAACATCATATAGGGATTACAAAGATTGCAACAGAAGAATTCACCAAAAATTTGAGCAACCAACTGATCTCCAAACACCATAACCAAACAAAAATGACAACTATAGAAGAAACATAACCCAATTCAAATCAAAGCATACCAAATTTAAAATACAATTCAACAGTATTCAAGAAAACTAAAGAGGATAGTCTAAACACATTAGAAAAACTTTTGAACAAAGCAAAAAGTGTTCGCTATCTACCTGGATAGGTTTTTCAAAAACCTAGGTGATACTTTAAATCAACATAGTATGATACTTTCCAATATCGTACGACCTTTCTAATGAAGGCATGCAATACAATCAGGGTTTGGGTGACACTTCTCAAGAAGGCATGCAATACTTTACCAGTATCATACAATCTTTCTCCAAGAGGCGTATGATACAACAGAGTGTCACACAATAGAGTTTACAAAGGGCATGTGATACTTTCTAGTATTGCATGATTCTTCTCCTTAGGAAATGCGATAGTTTAAAGTATCACCCAATGCTGATGCATGGTCACCTAGAGAAAGAAAAAATTACTCTAAGGGCCAAAACAAGGGATAAAATTAGAAATCAAACCTCCACATTGGGGAGTACTAGATCCACATAGATCAAGGAACGAACACTCAAGTGCATAAACAAAAAGATGCCATGAAACAAGAAAGAGGAACATCTATCCATTTAACCCATATCAATAAAATGGATGTACTAAAAGAAACATCACAATGTACATAAGCAAAATCACAATGTACAAAAATAACATCACAATAATTAAACAACCAAACTAAGTACATGGTTTCTCCCAATTGTTAATAGAATCATAAGACCATCATGGGTCTAGCCATCCCCCACACATAACATCCCAAGATACTAACTATATTTTCAATGCTATCTTATGAGGATGTCACTACTAAAATATGCTACAACATAAGAATAAGGAAATCTAGCATGCTAGAAGTAAAGCATAAGATAATCCTACAAATCAAACTCATCATCTACCATATGCTAAACATTATAATAAGGAAATGCATCAATACTAACATCATCTAAACATGATATACAAGCATTCTAATGAAATCATAAATCACAAGATAACATACTCCAGAACCCAAAGTACCTAGTGAAAACATCCAACAATGGTCATGTTGGAACAATAGACCATCTTTGTATGCCAGTCCCCAGTAGTGGAATAGGTAGCTATGCCTTCCAACCATGTGGAACCCATAGGTCCACTCCCCTTATGCTAATGGAGATAATTATCCAATCAAAAACATGCACAAAGAAAATGTCCATGGCTAACACTCATGTCAGACAATATGATGACTGAAACCAAGAGCATATACACTGCATAAACTATAGGCCCTAGTTAGACACTAAATGGGCTAGTAAGTAGGGGCTAACATCATATAGAGTCACTTGACATCAACAAGCCCAAGCTTTGATATGTATGGACTCAAATTTGCAATGAAAGTCTCATACACTAAAGTACTATTTTATTACCATTCACAGATTTTATTTAGTTATCACTTACTTAAAACTTCCTTTGCCAACCCTATGGCATCATAACACTAGGCTGCGAGATAAAAGCCCCCTCCATATGCTACCCTGCTGGAAGATTGGGGAGATTGTTGGTAGAATGAATGCTGATGATATTCCTATGGGGGAGTACTACTATGATGATATGTTACATTCATGACTGAGTTTGTCATTGATGTCAACATAGCATGTTTTATATCTACATAATAGTTTTCTGTGGTATCTAAAAGAAGAACAATTGGAAAGATCAAGTTGGTAGAGAAGGCTAGTTGAGCATGATAACCACCTGAGGTTATGGGAGATACTTATGAGTATTTGGTATATGCAGTTAACATCAGAAGAAGAAAGGATAAGTCTAGAAGAAGTTATGTAAGTTTTGGTGATGTCTATTATGAGATAGAGTTTATAGAGGCATTTTCTAGGTAAACTTGTTATATCTCTTAGTAGAGTTGATATCTTGAGGATCAAGGTTGAGGACATGGAGAAGACATGTTGAGGATGACATGGCTAACCTCACTCATCATAATATTGCATGTATGGAAAGTTATTCAAGTTGCAAGGTAGAAGATTAAGGTTATCACTAAGTGTAAGTGCTTAATGTGGTCCTCTAATAACGAATTGAGAAGGTCTAGCAATCGACTTAGGGAATTTTTTTATGGACTCAATATAAAGGAAGGAAATTTTCTATTATCATAGGAAAGGTTTTGGAATTATTGAAAAGCAACAAAGAGTGTAGAATGTAAAGTTGAGCAGAGTAGTGCGGAAGTAAAGGAAACTTTATTATTGAGGTTTTGCTAATTGATTCAAGGTTTGGTATTTGGATCCAAAGTTTGTGACCTAGTCTACAAGGTCTAATAGTGATTGGTCTAGTTGATAGGATAGAGAAAAGGACAGAGAAAAGAAGAAGATAATAGTAAATTACTTGTTTGAGTAGTGATCTCTTCTTGTAGTTGAAATTGCATGTTTGGGTTGTGTGCTCTTCTTGCATACATTATATGACAACTCCTAATAGGATTGGAATCTCCTAATAGGGATTCAAAGTCTCCTAATATGGACTCATTGTACTAAATGTTGTAATAGAATCCTAACAAGGTCCATCCTCTAACAAAGAATATTTATATTAGTACATCATCTTGTGGGCATCATTCCCACCGGGGTTTTCCCTCTAATCAAGGGTTTTCAGTGTCAATATATCTAGTGTAATTGTCTATGTGCATCTTTGTATGGTTGTTGTTTACTTTGGTTGAATAGTTAAGTTTGTTTAAAGAAGATAAACATTTTAATTGTTGGGTAACTAATTCACCCCCCCTCCCCCCCAGTTATCTTGGTCGTCTATTGTTTCTAATAGACCCTACATTACCCATGCTCATCCAATGATGATTTTCCATAGGCATGCATATTCCCAACCCAACCCCAATGATTATAACTCTCAGAAGTACCACAAATATCAGGCATTGCAAGTCATCCAAAAAATGTATGCACATGTACTCATGTGTGTTGTACCACCATTAGGAAGATCATAATACAAGGTTGGATGAGAACACAAGAAAAATATCACTCAACCAAAACAAGCTCAAGAGGACGAATTATACATGAATCTCGAAGAACAATAAAACCATACATCATGAACTCACTCAATTGACCTCAATTCAAAAGTATGGATTCTACATAAATCCCAATGATGCAACAAGACCAAACATCATGAACTCACTCAACTGACCTCAATCTAGGAGTATGGATTCTACACAAATCCTAGTGTCCATGAAACAATAACAAGGGTCCAAAGAAATAGTATCACTTGGTATAAAATCACTCAATCAAACACAAATTTAGGAGTACGAATGCAACATGCATCCTGATGAAAACATAAAAGTGCAAAAATGGTCTAACTAACATCCAAATGGATGATCTAGATCCACAACCAAACTCATGCCAAGAAAACAAGGCAACATGCAAAGTGAGGTAAAAACCCCAAAAACTAGAAAGCTTCAAAATTAAAACCCATTTGGTCTTTGGGCACAAAAATCTCAAAAATCCAATAAATTTTGGGTTTGGACATTGGATGAGAAAACATCCAACATAATGGTGCAAAACTCCAAACCCCCATCCCAAAAATAGGAAAAATGTTCATACCCAACCAACCGAGCAGAACCAACAAATAGAAATGGAGGGGAACACTAGTTCTCAGCCTCCTAACAAATGAATACCAAAAATAGAAGCTAAAAAAAAGCAAAAACAATAAAACAAGAAAGGGAAAAATGAGAATCTGAACCATAAAATAAAAACCTCATAGAAGTAGCCAAAGATTGCAGCAATCCAAGGTCTCCCCAAGTTGGATCTAATGAGACTAATCTTGCAACGATCCACACTCATAGCTCTCACAATGAACAAACAATATTTCCTTATGAAGATGATTTTGGGTTTTACTCTCAAACTTTCTAGTTCAAAAGTGAGAAGTGAGGAATTAAATTCCTTTTTGGATACTTATTCACTTTTCAAGTGAATAATCGATTAGGGAAAATAACTAACCAACCTAGTTAAACCTTTAATCGACCCAAATGAAAATAGGCTATTCCTAGAATAGGAATTCATCTATGGAAAATCTACCAGAAATTAAATTCAATAAAATTAAAAGCTAAAAAACCTAAAATCACCGAAATTTCCTTAACAACTTTCACAATGATGCAAACCTCTATCTGCAAAGACACACTCACTGGTCTAATCACATAATGTAAATGAGTTTAGATTTAATAATCACCAAAAGGATTAATTAATCAATTAATATAAGGATACGTCAACATACAGGGATGACATTGGTAAAATATGAATGTTTGAATCACTAACTCCATGTGCCACTACCAAGGATATAAATCCTGCACACTAAACAACATGATCAAGCACAATTGCATATTATAACATAACTAAAGCAATAAATTTATTAAATGAATAATTTAACCATTTATTTAATTATAGTGAAAGAATACATTTATATCACTCACTTTCACATAAAGCATAACAATGCAAGAATGAAGTAAATAACCATAACATTAAATTCACCACATAACATAATCAGCGATATGTCCAAATACTGGATAACCAGATATCATCATAAAACACATTATCATCTCAAAATGGCATCATCATGCAATATGATCAACTAAATAGCATAGTAGTGTAACATCTATGATACTAAAATAAAATTATAACATTTGACCCTTATGTCATCTCAAATGTAAAACATAACATGAGTAACAAGTATCTCTCAGAACAAAATATAACAAGGTAAATATCTACAACACATAACCAATGAATCCAACATGGACAATCCATTTATAATTTTTTAAGCATTTAATAATGGTAGTTTACACAACATTAAAAGGAACTTAAAACACATAAGCAAACACAGTCATAGAAATGACTAACCATTACTACAGGGACCTAGTCCAATATAGCAGGTAATAGTATCCAATGCAATCTTTGCACACATCTCACTGTAATCACTGAACAACCTCATGATAGCACATCAATCCTCGTAACCACTGACAAAAACATTAGTGAACCATCTAACACATCATAATATCATAAATTATCCATAAGCATAATCAAAGTAATTGATACAGTAACCTAAATCCAATCACCTCAAGGGTGTAGACCACTCATGGTTCCAATCATGATCCCTTCTCAAGGAGAGATCAACAAGGTTACATCCATCGAGATGACTTACAAAAATCAAATGGGAGAGGCACTACATCCTCAACTGATATTGAAATTGATAATGGGAAATTGTAAAGTGATGAAGCTATTAATGTATGTAAAAGACTCATATGGGTTGTTATATTATCATTGATGTCAAAGTTGTAATTGGCTAGACATTATGCTAACTAAGAAAAGTACCATATCATTTGATTGATGTAGAGGAATTGAAGAAAGTATGGTGATGTTAGAGTTGATATGTACGGTATTCAATGGGTACTTGAATGAGTTAGACAATGATTATGTAATATTGGCTTAATTATTTTAAAATCATGCATTGTTTCAATATGTTGAAGATTACAAGGATAATGAAGGGAGATTCAATATTCAACAAGTGACTACAATATTTCTCAAGTGATTGTAAAGAAGATGAAGAAAAAAATATTGCTTGAACAATTCATTATTAACTGAGTTATATGTTGCCCAAGTAATTATAATATTTATTGAGTGATAACTAGATGAAAAATATTGAGAAATTGGAATATGGGGCTGACTTTTGATAGAAATTTGGAAATTTTTAAGAAGGTCTATTGTGTGAGTTAAAATTTGTTGCAAGATCTGTGATGGATAAAACTCAAGAAGGATCTAATGAAGGAAATTGAAGAAGGATAAGGATGGACACAAAGTTCTATGCAATTTTTTTTCTATGTATCTAAATTCATTGTATGAAGGAATTCAATTGTAAACCTAAGATCAATGATTTTGATTGTGTGACAAAAGATGAAAGGATCTAGAAGTATTGAGAAATCTATTTTAGGAGGAAAGCAAGACACTTTTAGGTTTTTGGTAAGAAGTGGATGCTGATTTCATTGTGATGTTGTTTGAGAGTTGATGAAGATGAAAGAGATATGATTGAATGATGTTGCAAAGAGTGAATTTTTTGAAGGAAAAGAAAGAAGTGTTGAGCCAAGTTAACCAATAAGAGTTGAGAGAAGAGAAGAAGAAGAGTTTGTGGAAGAAAAAATTAGTTGAGTGAGTAAAAGATAGAGAAAGAGAAAGAACTAAGACCTAAACTAGAAAAGGTAGTTTCCATTCTTAACATATCAGTTAACATTACTATTGTTTAACAATTATAGTAGAAAATCTTGGAAGCACTGAGTGGACCTAACAAGTCTATGAAATCCTATATGGTAACATCAATTTAGTGGTGTATGTAAGTTCTTTAAATTTGACCACTCTTTTTAGTCCTGGACAAGGAGTGATAAGGTCTAAATGTTATTTTGGTGAAATCCTCTTACAAGGCCACTTTAACAAAGTGTATGCAACCTTTAACATGGTAGTCTCCTAACAAAGATCACTTCAAAAAGAGTGAAATTTTTGGGTTGTCGATCTCAGGTGATTTTTCACTTAACAAGGTTTCCACATTAAAAATCTTGGTTTCATGAAAAAAAATCTTTTCAAAATATTATTCTATTACTAACATTGATCTTGTAGGAATTTTTTTAACTTTGTTCTATTATTTTTTCCATTAACTTTTCACTTCCTAGGAAATTCATTTCTATATTAATCTTCTCTATATCTAATATCTATCTCTATTTTTAAATCTCATATTATCATTGTATTTTTAAAATCATATATTCAAATTAACTTTATTTGCAATTCTTCCTTATATTATTTTTCAAATTTCAAAAATCTACATATATATCTCTATTCAAATTTATCTTTGTATCTTTACATTAAGCATCTTTAAATTTTTTTTAAACTTATAAACTAATCTAAACAATAATCTTTATCTTGTTCATTTCTATAAGTGCTCATTTTTCTTTTATATATTTTCAATAATTATATATATTTTCCTTCTCTCTCAGTGATCTTGTAGGTAGTTATTTTTTTGTTGTGCAAAAATCTTCTCTTTGCTTTTCCAAGCACAATTCACATTCCCTCATTCACCATTTCAGTTCGCCAGCGTGCATCCTATCATCCCTCTGCCTACAATAAGTGACTTCAAAGTCTCTCCTACACATTTGTTTTATTTATCTCCCCTTATTGCTCTGCATTATTTTAACACATTTTTTTTTTCTAACTATCCCACACATTCTTTTCTCTAGCTGCAAATTTTACTTGCCCATCTATCTCGCCTACCCATTTGTGTTGGCAATTCTTCTTCGAATCACATTTCCTCCATTTGACCAGTGTTTCCTCATTCTTCAAACTTTTCAAGCATTTTCTTTATTGATTTAACTTTATTTGGCAACATTTTTAGTTGCATCTCTAACATCTCCATCCTTTCATTAATTGTACTTTATCATTTAAGAGGCATTTCCATTTGATTATTGTCATAGGCATTTTCATTGGAAATTACTCAACTTTCTCTATGCATATTATAATTGCTAATTATTATTTAGTTTTCATGTCATTCAACTAATTATTATTTCAGCTTTTAATTTATTATTATTAGTATAGGGTAAGTGTAAGAAGTTGGGTCACAATTCCACGGAAGTCAATTCTATAGAATGAAACCTCTTTACAAATGGGGACCCATTTTTTTAGAACTGGGTACCCATTATGGTTCAGGTGCTCGATTTGTAATTTAAAAATTGGCCACCCGATTTTAAGCAAATCGGGTACCCAATTTTGAACAAATTAGACACCCGATTTGTGAACAACATAAAACTCATTTTTTGTGGTTTTTTTTGTCATTTTCACTGCTCTTTGTTGTTTGGAGATGGAAGCCCGATTTGTGCTTGTAAGCAAGAGTCCATTTTTTACTTTCTACTGACCCCCAACTATTTTTTTTAGTCTTCTAAATATTTTAATTTGTTTTATATTAATTTATTTCATTGATTTTAGTTTTTGGCTTTATAATTTCGTCAATTTATTGTTTTTTTTTAACAGTTAGTGGTTTTGTATATGTAAGATTGTAGAATTCCATTGTTAATAGTTTTATATTTAGATTATTGTTAATTTAAAATCTTTGCAAATTAAAATCCTCCCTTTTTTGATAATTAGATGTTCATTAAAATTTTTGTTTTGTAGATGTTCATTTAAAAATTATTATTTTAGATGTTTTGATGTATTTAATTTATATGAGACATAATTAAAGTCAAAGTGATGGATGATAAGATAGATGCATTTGATGTTTAGATTATTTAAACATGTATTTACATTGATGTTTTAGATTTATTTCAACTAAATAGTAATTATAAATTAGTTTGTTGTACATATTAAATATCAACCAAACTATATGGTTAGCATTTGTATAAACCCTATACTTGAACCTACATTTTACACTTAAATACATATTTATGAAATATTTTTTTAAGTCTAATATATTAAATGATTATCTACTTGTATCCCTAATTCAACTATATAATCCAAATCTTAGGTAACTATAATCCCGAGAATTGAACTGTAATCCTAATTCAACTCTACCCATAATCTTGAATCATAACTATTTAATTCACCTTTTGACCTTAAATATAACTAGTTCATATTTCACTCTACTTGAATTATAATCCTATTCTATCCTTAAGTCTACTAAAAATTATGCTTCAACCATAAGATCAATTGAAGTATATATCTCTATCCTAATTTGAAAGATAACCATGTAATCCAATCTTAATTAGAGCCATAGTAACACTGACCTTAAATTATGTACATCCTAACTAAACCCTACGTAATGCACATAATCTAAAACCCTTACTTCAATCCTACATCTAACTTTATACCTTAAATGCCTAGCTCTAGATAATAAGTTAAGTTTCAAATCTTATATTCCTAACCCCGCCATATAGACACTAAATTCTAAACGAATATGTAAACCATGATGTTAGCTACCCATATCCATATCCTCATACTAAACCTAACCAAGTTTTATGAACTCATACCCTAAAATGTTATTTTAAAAACTTAACCATGTAACTCTAGTCTTATAGTTTAAGGTGATGTATGTATTGAATTGAATGTAAGTTTAATATTTTATGTAGATGTATTAAATTTATAAATTTGTAAGTGTTTCACTCTCTGAATAATTCACATATGTTCACATGTATGAATTGATAACATTATATGAAAACATCAAGTTAGCATTTATTTTAATTTTTAAATAATAAATAATCAATGTTTATGTATTAAATAAATTCTAAATGATATACCAAATAATAGATAAAAGTAATATGTTTAAATAATCTAGAGCTATGTACATGTATATATGTATATCACAACAACAACTTGGTTCATATTCATTATATTAAACTTGAAAATTTCCTCTATCACCTTGAATAGACCTCTAGGACTTGCTAAGACAATATAGATCCATTCCTTTAATTTTTTTAAAGTTTTGCTAATGTTAGAAGTTGATTTTATTGTCTATATTTTATGTTTAACATAACAATGAAATTTTTCTTTTTAGATTAAATATATACTAAAATTATGTAACATGAAAGTTTTACTCAAAGGTAGAATTAATTTAATTGGAGATAAGACTAGCAATTGCACCTTAGGGTGCAATACATATGTCGAACAAATATTGAAGGTTAATTAGAAAAAAATATTGGTGTATTCTTTTGTGTACATTTGTACAGCTAATAGATTAAAAAAATCTCTAATTAGGAAGATCTAATCATACTCTATGACCATAAACCTTAACCTTAACAAACCCTATCAAAAATATTAAATCATAATGGTAAACAAGTTACAAAATCTTAATACTAATCATGACATAGATCTAAATGATTATCCTAAGCCTAACCCTATTAAAAATCACAACTTCAACCATAAAACTAACTATATTTCTAAGTCTAACCTCAACCTAACCATAACTATAATAAAAATCTAAACATTCAACATAAAACTAAGTATAATGTGCTCCCTTACCTTATAACCATAATCTTAACTCTAAACCCTATTTATGTAACTCTAATCCTAAGCCCAACTCTAATCCTAACATTAACTAAAACCCTAATCCTAAGCAATTATAACCAAATCCTTAACACAACCTTAGCCCTAATTATGACATAAACCTACTCTCTTAAATTCTATTTGTGATTTTCAATAAGTCACGTTTTCCTTCCAAATCAAATGTATTACAATCCAAAAATATAATTAAACAACAAATATATTTTTAAAAATATTTTAATACTATCTAAAATTAAATATATTTGATAATTATATTGTAAAAAAGTGATATTGCAATAAATATAATTTTAAATATAATTAATTAAAATTAAAAATAAAATCTAATTTTGATATAAATATCTACTAAATAAAAATAAAAATTTAAAACCTTAATAAAAAATTAGTTCAACGCATTTCTTCAAATGATGTCCTGCAAAATAAAATTAAAAAAAACACAATTTGAAATGTTAATAAAAACATAATTTAACAAGACCTATTTGTATTATGTAAATATGTGTAATGTATGTACTCACTATGTGTAATTGCATAAGATGTTGATGTTGGATCCACCTTAAACATTTAAATTTACATAAGTTGTACTTGAGACCTAAATAAGAGGTATATATAAGTTCTCTAATTTGATATTGACAATGCATACATACATTTATATTATAAAAGTACATATATAAAAAGAGCACAATAAAGAAAAAACTTACATGTATTTATTTTGTAGTCATTCCATTGTACCATCTCCATCCTCTCTCTTTTGCAATGCATCTATGATTGTCTCATGCTCATCCATTGAAATTGTCCATAATACCTTATTGGTGGGTCTCCTTTGTATCTTTCTAATTTGATATCCGTTGCCACAACCAAATGAGAATAGTGTAAAATCTTTTTTTTTTATTGGTAGTCTTAAAATGCTAGTAAACCATTTCTTTTTGTTAGGTATGTACATAGCTAGGTGCTAACTATAATGACATACCCAGTTGGATACTCAAAACCATCATCATCTATTTGATGACATATCAATTTTTTCTTAGGTTCCACACATCTAGCTAGCCAATACTCAGTCTGTTCATCATTATGATTAGGTGCAATAACAACTTAAACATGTCCTACAAGATAAGATAAAGTACATAAACAATATAATCACACGTGTACATAAATAAATAATATATTAATGACATATACTTGAATTATATTAATGACATGTACATAAATAAATAATATAAATTGAAGCATGATCACAACAAAATTTAATTAAATTGTGCATACTAGGTTGTATGAGATTTGAAATATGACCATATTTATTTGACGCAAATGTAACATTTGGGCCTTCATTTCCTATATCATCTTGAAAATGTAGGCTAGTAGGTGCTAATGATTTCTATTGCCAAAATTCAACCCATTTTGTGTTCTCGCATTCTTCCCTTTCACCTGCAAGACAAAATTGAAAAAAACAAGCAAACTCCCTAGTCCATATAGTCCAAGTGTTAGAATCCAAACTCCTAAATGAATGCCATTTAACTGATATGCTAATTGGCTCATAGTCATATCTTGAAAGGATATTATTCTCTTCAACTAGGCAGAAGAAACATTTGATTGTAGAGTTCTAACTTGATCCTGTGTATAAATATTTGTTACACCATTTCACAATCTCATGTGCATTTTTGAATTTATATTTTTCCTCAAATTTTAATTGCTCTCTACAAAGGGCTCTCTTCATGCATGCACCAACACCATCATGTTCTCCTTTACCATGTCTAGTCTCAAAAGAGCTCCACATATGTTGGATATTAGTTTGCCTATGTGTCCTACTAAACCAATAGAACATTCTAGCACTCTTGAATGGTCCTGTACAATTATCTTACCATATCCAATGTTGTGTCATTTGAATTTATCTCTTCTTTAAATTATCATAAAAGACCTTGAAACAATATTGGACAAACTTAGATGAATGAAGCTTATTATCACTCATATATAAATGGTACTCTCTCAATATTTTTTGATCCTCTTTTGTACTATCAGGTGCATGCCTATAAACTATATGAACAAAAATTGATACTTGCACTAAATTGTAATATAGTGCTTGTACCTAATCTTTCCATGCAAGTGTGTAGTTCTCTGCAAAGTTAACAACTGAAAGTATAGTGCCAATTGGAAACATATTCTTACACATGCAAAATTGTCCATCAATCCATCTAGCATATTGAGAGTGTTTAACACATTTTGGTATGATTACACTCTTAAACTCATCCATTAATGCATGACAACTAACTCTATTTGTAACTAGATCACACCTTCTTCCAATCTTCCCATCCTTCAATGGATATTCAATAGTTTTGAATATTTTTACATCAACTAGTTGTTGTCCAAAAGTAGTCAAAGAATTTTCATGCAAACATTCATCTAACAAAGAAATATTGCCACACATATCACATATACTAGAAAGACATGCATTGAAAATAAAATATTGGTCATTAGGTGGCTTACAAAACAAACCTAATATGAAATCCTTTATAGTTTGAGATGGTATTTTTATACCACATTCTTGCAACATTTCTTTACTATGCATGGTACCATGTGTAGATCAAAATACATTATAATGGTCATGAAATTTAACATGAGCTTTACAACAACATGTGATTCTTTCCTTGTTAATCCTTACATACCATGGTTTACACTTTTAAAAAGATCTTTGATTGATGGTAATAGTTAACACCTTATCATCTAATTTTTTTTGAACAATTTAGTTTGAGTCATGTCCAAAAGGTGTTTAGGATGTGTATCACATATTTTTGAGCCAACTCTTAATCTAAAAACATCTCTTGAATTAGATGATACTCTTATATTATCATGCCAAAAAAATTCAAACAAACTTTTGACTTCACTAGTAAGTTTCATATCAGATCTTGGGAGTCTACCACTAGAACTCCACAAACTATTTGTTGGATCACATTCAAAGTTAACCCTTCTCTTGAGCTCTTTCTAAAGTCTTAAAATTCACATTAAGATACCCACTTATGTTACTAATCAATATTTTGTTAGTAGTTGATTTGTTAACTTAAGATATTGTTATTGCTTGTCATGCTGCATTCTTATCTGTAAAGAGACTTCTCTTTCTGATAACATCAAAGGGACTAGAAATAGTGGATACAACTTATTTTAAAGACTCATTTTTGTTCTTGGATTTTACATAAATTCTTAACCTTTTCATTATTTTTTTCATTTTAGACATTTTAATTAGTTGAAACATCAACTGACATTATAACCTATTGTCACAAAAGCTTGCACCCTTGCTTGAAGTTTTTACCTAAAGGAAATCTTGTAAAATATGGAAAAAATATCCAAGTTGGGGAACTTGAACAATGAGATTGAGTCTCCAAAGAAGGCTGACTTCCTTACTATTCGGGTACACCTAACTAGACTTCGAAAGGAAAAGGGAGAAGATGCATGAAAGAAAACTACCTAATCTATTCTAAAGGAGCGATGCACCAAAATAATTGTTCAATTTATCTTTTCCTAATAAAGCACAATTTAGCAACATAATCTCAAAGTATATAGGTTCTATCCTCGTTTAACTCAACAACCACATGTAGATTAGGAACCAAATGAATGCTACAAGGAAAAGACTTCACTCTATATCATTCAAGGGCCAAGTAGATACAATCACACAATTGAAGAATGAGAGAATACATTAACAAGAGGAAAAAGGTATTGCATAATATAATAATGGATAAAAGAGATACAACAAAGAATTATGATAGCTTAGAGGCACAAGAAATCACAATAACAAGGTATGCAATATAATGCTATAGAATCAAAGAAAGATCGACCCTTGGAAGGGTTATACAACTTTCTCTTATAGGTTAAGCATACTTGAGAAAGCTTCTACCATAAGGAAAAGCACAAAAACTACATTTAAGGTCACAAAGAACAATCACTACAAATCAAAAGAAGATTTGATCATGATACACATTCAGATGCAAGAAAATCATATATTTCACCAAAAGACCACCCTTGAGAAGACATAAATGATGACCATTAATGCATTATCTGAGTAGATGGATAACTAGGTAATTTGTGAGTGTCCCTTTTCATTTATCAGGCATGGGAGATGTTGAAAATAACTAGTACATGATTGAGGAGATTAGAGTAACCATTAAAAAAATGTTTCTTTCATTACTAGTATGCCCAGTTAGCCAATCAATAGTCAACTAGAGTCACCTCTCAAACTTCACCAAGTGGACCAATCATGTTATATATGTTTTCCACCCAACCATCTATCATCTTCATGTTTTGACCTTTTGACCCACTTATGATTGCAACCTCACAACCTTTCATCCTCACTAACTTCTTATCCCTACAAAACTGTGACAACAACAATATAACCGCAAGTCACTACTTCACATCTTAGCTCTAGCATTTTCTTCTAATAATGGAAAAATGACCTATCACATTATCTTAGTAGTTAAGGCATAACAACCTTCTAACCATGTGATGATGTAATCAATTAGAATACCTTGGGTCACAACTTCACAACTTGAAAGGGATATAACTTAAAAAAACATGTGATCATGTTGAACTTAACTATTGGATGAAATGTTCGCAATGTCGTAACTTGAATTTTAACCTAAATGTTTGACCCTACGATGATATGATCTCATTCATATCATTGCTTCATAGCTTGATCCTTTAAGTCTTATCTTATACATGCGATGATGTGACAAGACATTTGCATCATCACCACCTTAACTCCAATTAACTCTTAATCCATTATGACCATGTTATGAGGAGGTGATTGCATGATCATAGCTTAAAATTCATTAGCTCTATTGATTGAAATGTTAGATGAACATAAATCTTGCTTCAACGATTGATGCTTGAAACTCATCCAAAACTGGTCCCACCACCTTATGCTGAGCTTTGATCCTTCATGGGATATGCAATGTGTCACCATCAATTTGCTTTCCTTCATCAACAACTAGGCCCATAAGGAAAGATGTCACTTGAGCATAATCCTGCATTGGTTAAACTTCATACACCTCCAAGAAGCATGTATATGTTAGCCATAGATCTACTGAAATCTGACGATCGAGATGGGCACTAAAAATACTTCATTTGTCACAACATTGGGACTTAATCTTTTTTCCATCATCCAGTCACAACTCTAACCCATGATTAATGTTGACTCACTATGACCATGCAAACAAGGGAGTCACTTCATTGAGACATTAAGTATGGTTACCATCAAAACCTTTGTGACCATGTGAGATGAAGATCTGTCACAACCTTGCATCACTAATCTTGGATCAAGCATAACCCAATGTGACCATGTGAATGAATTCGCATGTTGACCTTGTCACAAAATCACAACTTGAATTTTGAAGCCTTTTTGAATGGATTGTATCGATTGAATAGTTCTCTACTTCCTTTGATGAACAAATTGCATACTTGTGACAATGCGACCAGGGAAGAAAGTGGTAGGAAACATGAAATTGGAAGTGGCCCCACTTGGACACATGTCAAGCTGTCAGATTCCTACATGGGCTAAAGACCTTGCATGTTGGAAATGCAAGAATACAATGTCCTTGAATTATCATTCAATCAATGATCATAATCACACTTTGAATCTGCATACACTTCATTGCTTGCTAGATCTTTAAGTTGCGATGATGCAACAACTAGAAGTTTAACCTCATTGCATGGTTGTGGTCCTGACCCAAGTTAACTCATTTAACCATGTGATGATGCCAAAAGGCATTCACATCATCTAGGCACTAACCATGATCAAGCCTTAACTCCATACAATCATGTGAGACTATCTGTTTGACCACTTCAGCTAACTTATTACATGGTCACAACTTGCAAGCCTTGAGTCCATTTTGAATGAATGCATCGATTCACTTGGTTTAACCTTCATTTGATAAAAGAGATTTACCCTTGTGATGATGCAAAAAAAGAAAAATGATGCATTGGTTCTTTATGCTAAGGCTGGCCCTACATGGATGTGTGACATTCAGGCACTTCTCCAAAATCTTTAAAGACCTTGCACTTTCAAGAAGTGTGCATATGCCAGCCCTCGATCTACAAAGATTGTATAGTTCTCTTGAACTAGAAAACTTCATTGCCTTATCACACCATTGTGACTTGAAGCTAAACCCACCTCGAAGGAAGGAAGTTCTTGATTGATAATGAAAGCCTTCATCCAATGAAAATATATTGCCTTTATGATAATGCAATCCATTGGCAACCTTGAAACCCTTATGTGATGGCCCACTAGGACACGTGTCATGAAGGCATTTTCCTACATGAGCTAAACATCTTGCACTTTCATATGCAAGAATACAAGAGTCATTGATCATCTTGCATCCAATGATTGGGAGTAGTGGGCCCCCTAGTTTGGAACTTGCATCCATAAACATTCATGCGATCATGCGATAAAGGAAATGCAACATCACAACTTAAAATCATGCAGTTACAAAAACTACCCTAACACTGCGTTAACTACTGGAAGACTTGAAGAGACTGCATTACAATGTCGTGGCTTAAATGATGGATAAGGCCTAACTAAATACAACTATGCAATGAAGGATATCACGTGGTCACAACTTGAAATGCTTGAATAGACAAAGGCATGAAAGGCTTGAAACTTAGGAAAATGACAGATAGCCTAAAGTTTTAATGCATACTTGTATCATTTAAACATTTGAATTTATATGACCATTGGCCAACCTACAGGAAAGATTCAATTTTTTTGGTGGGAGGGAAATTTTGGCCAACAAAACCCAAATTTCTGATTATAAAAAATGTCAATATAATCTATTAGCACGTGTTCTAATCTATGTCCAAAAAACCAATCCATCAATATTATCTAGCACATCATTAGAAAAATGAAAATTATGTTTACACACTTTAGTATCATTCAAACATGTTTGTTTAGTACTTGGTGTTTCCATGGCTACATTCATACCATTGTTATTTTCAACTAGCATTTCATTTTCACAAAGTTTGAACCTCATTTTCATTTTTTTTGGTATTTATTTTAGGGCTTGCATTTCTATTGGAGTTTGTTATGCATGATCATTTGATAATTTATTCTCATAAAGAAAACCTAAATCATTTAAATCATAACCTACTTCTACAAAATCACCAATTTCATCATGAGAAAAAACTCAAGGGTTTGGAGACACACCTATATTGAATGTTTGATTAGAATGTGCACCTAAACCTCCTTGTATTTGGTTCTCTTCTTCAACCTTTTCATCCATCATGGTATCCTCAATGTCTTTCTCTTCTGAAACATTTCTCAGCTCTCCAATTCTTTGTTTCTCTTTGTTTGTTGCAATTTCCTCATTTGTCAAAACTTTTATTTTCTTCTTTCTTTTTAATTTTGATCCCATATTTGTACCAATTTTGAGTTCAAATTAATAGCTTACAGACTGTAGAAGATGACAATAAAATAGAATAATTGTGACAAAAATTCATTGTTGCAACTTGAAACTATCAATCAATCATTGAAATGATTGATAAGTACTTTGTGGGTCATCTTTTGGAGCCAACATGTACTTGAGAATTGTGTACTCAATTCTAAATTGGGCACTTGATTCATAAAATGACTAAATTAGAATCGAGCACCCAATTTTTGAATTAAAAATTAGGTGCCTGATTCTAATGCCATGGGTGGGAATTTCCCTTTGGCATCAAGTTTTGCCTTGGATAAAGGCATGGTATAGGTTTGGTGGGACCAATCCTATGCCTTTATGTATCAAATTTTGACTAAGGCAATTAATTGACAATTTCAGGGATTGTCGTAATTTTATAGGGTCTTCCCCATTGAATTTTTTGATAAAATAAAAACTCATTATAGGTCATACTATTTTGATTTAAAAAATGTACATTTTATAGTTTTATGAGTTCATTTTCTATTTTTGCATTATTGATTAAACAAAAGTGTCTCTTAATTAAAAGAGTAATTATGTAATTTGGACAAATGTGCTCTACTCCAACATGGCAAAAAATGCAAAAAAAGAAAACAACAACTCAAAAAATAGAAAAACTAGATGTGTGAATATATGCTCCACATCGAGACACCACTTTCATCGATCGTAAGAAAATCCAAAAAATAAAAGGACTGCAGACTTGATTTCATGCCCAGTCAACAGGTTTGGAGGAAAGTAGGTATCGGTAGAAAGGGCCATTCTCTGTCCAGTCCATTCATCCACAACAGTAGAAACTTCAAACCCTTTTGACCTCTTAGATAACTCGCAGGCAACAAAGGAAGGAATCCACCATGATCTTGGCTTGAAATGGGAAAAATTAGAGGGTATTTATTCACTTCTTCCTCCTTATATTCATACGGTCAAAATTTTAGATAGGCAGATCTCCCACTTTAACCTTCCAAGTAGATAGTTCTCTCCTTTGATTCCCCCATTGCATCTTCAACTCATATTCAGGGAGCCCATCATTTTGATTTTTTGGCAAGCTATGTCCCTCCTCATCGGACGTAAACTTTTATTCCCCTCCTTGTTCAGCCTTCTTCATCCCCTCCACCTTTGAGATGTCTCCCTATAGATCTAGATGAGAAGAGTGTCATTAACAATAATTAGGATAGTGAGGAATGCTGGCAAGAGTGCCAAGAAGTCAAATTATTTGCTTTCTGGAATGGCCCCCAATCTAAGAGGTACAATTTAATTAGTTGGCTAGAGGAATTTTGTGGATACCAAGTAGGAATTTCTCACTACTTAGATAGACTAATTTACATTCATTGTTGTGATGAAGTCAAAAAATAATTTCTTGATAATTCTGTGTGTTTTTTTAAGGGGCATGTAGTTAAATTCTTTAACTAGTTACCCAATAGTAATGAAGATCATTTCAAATTCTCAATTCCTACCCGGTTCTCTATAAACCCTATCCCCCTAGAATTAAACCAAATAGGTATCATCCAAAAGAATGGAAACTTAGTAGGAGATGTGATTGATTTGGATGCCTCTTTTGAATGGTGCAATAAAACAAAACTTCTAATTAGATGTAAAGTTAATAATATGACCCTCAAACCAATCAAAATTATAACTAATAGATCTATTTATAGATTAAACTTCCAAAGATTTGAAGGTAGAATGACAAAGATTATTAGATTTGATGAAAAGTGGAATAACTCATTTAGAATTCAACAAGCTACCTTAGATCTCAGTATCTCTTACCCCAAAATTAGAGTAGGGTATGAAGAACTATTGCAGGAAGAGGTCAAGAATAAGGAAGAGGAACTCAAAGTTAGAAGTCACCTCTCATGTAGAGAGCCAATAGATAGGTCTCACAAGGAAACTAATCTCAGTGAAATCCAACACACTAGGGAAAATCCGAAGGAAGAAATGAAGATTCAAGAGATGAGCAAAGAAAAATAGAAAGTTTACATAGTCAAAAGTACAAATAATGTGCTTATAATAGAAATGAAGTAGCAGGAAGACTAAACTAAGGAAGGGGAAAAAATCTCCAAAATAGACAAGCAACCCAAAATCTAGAGTATAATAGGGAGCAACAAAGTAGATAAAAGGAATGAAAAGAAATGAAAGAAAAAGAAAGGACTCTCAAAACCCAAAAATGAATAGAGGAAATTGGATTTTGATAAGAACAAGGTGGGTGTAGAGAAGATAGAAATTTTATTCCAGAGACATTGATGGAAAAGAACTATTTTTCCTACACACATAAGATTTAGCAGTTTCTGAGAACAAACATAATATAGATGACTTGAAGAAAGCTGAATAAGGAATCAAAGAACAATCATTGGAGGACCTTTACACTGAGAAGAAGTCTCCTATGAGGTTGACCAAAATTTGGAAAACTCCCTCCCCAAAGAGAGAATATTTTGAAGTCTCTCCCAAGGAAAAAAGTATAGAGAGGGAGAATGCTAGGGGGATCCCAGTGTCAAATTTTTAGGATTTTTTAAACAAGGAGGAGAAAGAAAACATCTCAGAAATGGCATTAAAAGATGATGATAAAGAGAAATAAAAAAGACTAGCAGAAGAATTGAGCCAGGAATTTCACATGGAAAATGGAGACACTCATAATATATCAGAAAAAGAAGAATTGCTTCAGCAGGTTCTACAATTGGGAGGAGAAAATTATACCTTTGAAGATCTAAGAAGAGACATTCAATCCTTTGAGGAGGAATATCAATCAAATAGAGAAAGTGAAAACAAAGAATTCAAGAGGCTAAGCAAGAATGGGGATAGCCCATTATTTGAACATCAAAAATTTATAGAACATATTCTATAGGAATTGGTTAATGAAGAAGAAGAAAGTCCAGAAAACATCCAAACAGAAGCACTCAAAGGCACACATGAGAATTTGGAATAGCTGGAAATAAGAATGAATCAGGAAGGGATCAAATCTCCTAATTTTGGAAAAGAAAAACCAAAAAGAGGTAGAAGATCCCTTAAGGAACTTAGAGAAGTGGATGGGTAGGCACATGAACAACAGAAAATTAGTCAACTTTTTAAGTTGGGAAGGGGAAGGTCCCTCCCAAGGAGCCATGAAGATCACTACATGGAATGATAGGGGTCTAAATGCCCCTAGCAAAAAAAGATTACTAAAAAATAATCTTAAACAACTCGAATCAGAAATCATATTATTACAAGAAACAAAACTAAATAAGACAAAAGGTAATAAACTAGGCAAATAGTTAGGTAATTGGAAAATTGCTTTACAAGAATCTGTAGGAGCCTCCAGGGGGTTAGGGTTTATTTGGAATCATAGGAGAGTCTTTGTAAAAATCTTAAATATGTATAGTAATTGGATTTGCAGAGAAGTAACAAGCTTGAAATCTAATCTTCAGTTTATCTTAATTAACATATATGGCCCAATCAACAATATAGAGAAAAATGTTGCCTGGGAAGAAATATGTAAGTTTTTGTTGTCATACCAAAACAAATTAATATTGATAGGAGGATTTTTCAATACCATTCTAAATTTGAATGAAAAAGTAGGAGGTTCATTGCAGAATTCTCAATCCTCTAAAGATTTTAAAAAGTGGTGTGATTTTCACAATCTGATAGACATACCATGTAAGAACGAGAATTATACTTGGAATAATAAGAAAATGGATTTTAATTATATTGTAGAAAAAATAGATAGGTTTTTTATTAAAGGAGATCTTGATGTTAATAATTTAAATATTCATTCCATGATTCTCCTGATTACTGGCTCAGGTCATCTCCCAATCATAATAAAATTTACTGAGCCTCACAAACCTGCAAGAAGCTCATTCAAATGTGAAAAATGTGGTTTACAAATCTAGGTTTCTTAGATAATATTAAGAGGTGGTGGGCACAAGGAAATTTTGAAGGATCTAAGTTGTTCATCTTAATCTGTAAGTTTTTGTTGTCATACCAAAACAAATTAATATTGATAGGAGGATATTTCAATACCATTCTAAATTTGAATGAAAAAGTAGGAGGTTCATTGCAGAATTCTCAACCCTCTAAAGAGTTTAAAACGTGGTGCAATTTTCACAATCTGATAGACATACCATGTAAGAACGAGAATTATACTTGGAATAATAAGCAAATGGATTTTAATTATATTGTAGAAAAAATAGATAGGTTTTTTATTAAAGGAGATCTTGATGTTAATAATTTAAATATTCATTCCATGATTCTCCTGATTACTGGCTCAGGTCATCTCCTAGTCATAATAAAATTTACTGAGCCTCACAAACCTGCAAGAAGCTCATTCAAATGTGAAAAATGTGGTTTACAAATCTAGGTTTCTTAGATAATATTAAGAGGTGGTGGGCACAAGGAAATTTTGAAGGATCTAAGTTGTTCATCTTTGTTTTGAAAATGAAAATGAAAATGCTTAAAGAAAAGATCCCTAGATGGAATAAGGAACATTTTCCATAATATCTTCCAAGAAAAATTGGAAATTACAGAAAAGCTCCAAGAATTAAACATAGAGATCATCAAGAAAGGCATGAACAATGATAGTTATCTCTTAGAAAAATAATTGCTCACAAAACAAGAAAATATCCTCACCAAAGAGAAAATATTTTAGAGACAAAAGTCATGAGAAAGATGGTTAAGTCAAGGGGATCAAATCACAATTTTTTTCCATAACTCCACTCTCCATAATAGAGCCATGAGTAAAATATTAAGTATTAAAAACCATAAGGGCACATCAACTAACAAACCAAATGAAATCTTGGAAATTATGGTGGAACATTTTCAACAAATCTTGAATAATTTTGAAGGATCAAATAGAGAAGGTCAATCCCAGATTCTTAAAGTGATTCTAAAATTGATTTTACTTGAGGAAAACAAAACATTAAACAATCCTATTATGTTAGAAGAAGTTTAAACAATTGTTTTTAACATGAATTCCAATAAGTCACTTGGCCCTAAAAATTTTCAAGCCTTTTTTTAAATCAAAATGTTGGGACATTATGAGGAATTAGCTTTGGAAGATGATAGAAGCCTCTAGAAAGGGAGGATCTTTATTATCTAAGATTAACTACACCTTTCTGACCTTGATTCCTAAGAAATTAAAACCTAAGTATCTAGGTGACTTTAGAACTATTGCACTTTGTAACACCATTTATAAAATATTTTCTAAGATTCTTGCAAACAGACTTAAATTAATTCTTCCAAAGATCATCTCCAAGGAATAAATAGGTTTCATTCTAGGTAGATCTATTTTAGACGACATTCTTACAATCCAAGAAACTATTCACTAAGCACAAAAGAACAAAGAGGCATGCATGTTTATGAAATTGGACATCCAAAAAGCCTATGATATGGTAGACTAGCATTTTCTTTGTAAGACCTTTGAAGCATTTGGTTTCTTCTATCAATGGATTAATCTCATCTTCCAATGTATCTCTTCTACAAAGATATCAGTTCTAGTTAACAGGTCCCCCAAAGGTTTTTTTGACATTTCAAGGGGATTTAGACAAGGTGACCTATTATCCCCATTCCTTTTCATAATTATGGCAGAAGCATTTAGGAGATCAATAACTAGGGCCTATAATGAACAAAAAATTAAAGGTATAATAGTGACCAGGAATATCCCCAACATTATGCATCAGCAGTATGTGGATGACACCATTCTATCAGGTAAAAGCTCAGTAGAGGAAGCAAAAGCTTTAAAGTCCATTATAGAAAGGTACATGAGGGCATTTGGTCAAATAGTGAATAATTTAAAATCAAAAATATATTTTATAAACACGGATCCTGAGATGGAAAAAAAAATCTTCTTTATAATTGGTTATAGAAAAGATTCTTTCCCTTGCAAATATCTAGGCATAGAATTAGAAAAAGGAGGTAAGTCTAGCAAGGTATGAAACAATATAGTGAATAGACTGGGAGCCAAGATTAGTGGTTGGAAAGACAAGTGGCTTACAAAAGTAGGCAAGAGTACCAAGATAAGAGCAGTTTTGACAACCATTCCTACACATCTGCTGTCTTGCCTCCATCTCCCCAAATGCCTCAATCACAAGTTAGAAGCTAAAGTTAGAGATTTCTTATGGAGTGATTGCAAGGAATCCAAAAAACTAGCCCTCATTAAATGGGATATTATTTGTAAACCCAAAGAATGTGGAGGTTTAGGAATTAAGAATTTACAATGGAAAAACAAAGTGTTAGGAGCCAAATTAGTGTGGCGCTTATACACTGAAATGATCATAAATGGGCAAAGATCATGTATAATAAATATCTGAAAGTAGATGACCCCTCCTCGATATTCCAGATGAAGAGTCTACACAAAGGATTAGAAAGTTGGAACTTTATGGTCAAATGCCACTATCTTGTGGGAAAATACCTAACTTAGGATACTGAAAAAGGGGATGAACCCCTTTTTTGGGAAGATTCCTAGGACGGGAACCCCCCTTTAGACAATAATCCAATCTTAGAAAATCTTAGAGAAAAGTTAACTAATTTGTGGGGTAATAAAGTGAGCAACTACAAATCCAAAATCATTGTAGATGGACAACTGAGATGGATTTGGAAACCTTTGAGAGAGTTAAGGCTTGATCTAGCCACCATAAAGGAATATGATAATTTAATTCAAAAAAGGAAGGTTAAGCAACTTGATAAGAACGATAAGCTTGTATGGGCAACATCAAAAAATGGTAAGTATAGTGTTAAAAAAGGATATAAAGTACTAATTAAGTCTAAGAGATGGGAGGAGGTGGAAATCCCTCTCAATCTCTGTTGGGACCCTGCATGTCTACCAAAGGCAGGTTTTTTTCTTTGGACGACATTTCAAAATAGGATTTTGACAATTGATAGATTATAGAGACAAAGTATTGAAGGTCCCTCACAATGTGTCCTTTGGAAGAAGGACAATGAAGATACTGATCCTCAACAGAAGGGTGGAAGAAGTCTTAAACCTATTGGATAAATTTGAAGATATTAGGATTGGGCATGTCTTTCGAGAAGGGAACCAAAAAGTAGACTGCCTAAAAATAAAGGAGTAGATGGCGAAAATATATTGATGATTAGAAATTCGGTCTAATTTTTAATTCACATATTTGGTTCAAATAGGTTGAAGATTATAATCATGTCTTTTAGCTATTCTTTTAGATTTAATTAAGATATCTTTACAACTTGCTATAAAGATTAGGTTCTCTTGGTAGAATATGACTTACTATATTCATTACGATAAGCATGATTAGCCCATCAAGTTTCTATTAGTATATACTTTATGTTCAGTATCCATTTCAAATTCTATTTTGTAGGTATTGTTAAGGAATTATCAATCACAATATTGCTTTTTAATTTGTTAAGTAGAGGTAAAATGATTCTTATGTGGATTTCCAAGGTTTCCTTTAATTAGTTTAGATGTCTATTATTTTCACTAACCATGATGAATGCTAACCCTAGGAGGGATGAGTGCTTTGTTCAGATTGGGAGAAATGTTAGCGTAAATGCAAGACTTGACTCTATTTTTAGCAGACACTTTTTCTTCTAACAAAGGTATCATTAAGATGTAATTTGACTAGGGTATGCCCCTTTAAAGATGTAATTATATAAGATGTTATTAAACATAATATAGTTTTGACTGGGGTATGCCCCTTTAAGATGTAATAATAAAGGACATTTGTCCCAGGCTAGACTAGAGGTTTTCTTCTCCGTTCTTTCCTACCAGTGCCTGTTTGAATAGAGAAATGTTGTTGTATTTTATTTATTTGAATTAATAAAAAATAATCAAGGCCTTGGCTATTTACCGATAAAAAAAAAGTATCTCTTAAACATAAAATAGTGAGATTCACTGAAACTTTAATAACTTTTTTTAATATTTTATATTTCTTAAATTAATTCACATGTCACCAATCTTCACACAATTCTTTTGAAGTTAAAAAAAATTTCCAAAAAAGTTAAATTTTGATAAAAATATGGTGTTTGTACACGATAGGTTTTAGAAATTAGTTTAATCATCAATTAAAAAATAATTTTAAAAAATCATTAAATAATTAAAGAAAATTATTCTCATCAATCTTTAGTGTGTTGGGTAACTTCATTTAAAAGGATTCACAAAAAATCATTTAGCTGTGTCAAATTATGGTGTTCATACATGAGTGTGGTATGGTCCTAAAATATGCATTTTGAAAAAGTGGTTTTTAAAGATCCATACCAAAAAAAAAATCTATCATATGAGTATACAAATAACTTACATATTCAAAAAGGGGATTCCAAGTACTACAATTTTTATTTCTAAAGTTTATTTAATATTTAATCTCTAAATGCCCCAAATTTTGGCATCAATTGACAATATATTTCAGAAACAAGAAAAACACTTCCACCTTTTCGCCAAAAGTGGGACCCAACTTCTTGCACTGACCCTGTAGTTCTCTTTTTAAAATAATATATCATAGCTTTTCTCTTATAAGCATTTCCATTTTCAAGCATCTTGTTACATAGCTTAATTACTCTTTTTTTTTCATTCACTTTGACTCCCACATTTATTTATTTATTAGAAACAAAAGGCTTAAACTAAATTTCTCTATATTTCAATGATAGTTTCTTTTATTTATAAGGTGCTCTCCTTCATTTAATTGTTGGGTAATTTCTTTCTTAAAGATACTTAAATTTTTATTAGTGCTTGTTAATTTTCTTCTCATATTGTTTAGAATCTCCCTACTAGAGGCAAGTACATGGTGGGGACAATCTTGTACATGGCCATTCTTGGTAGGTTAATTTTAGGACCTTTGAATGTAGTTTGAGTGATCTCTAGAATAATAAACTCCAACACGTTTGATGACCTAAGAAAAGCATTAATCTAAGCCTAATTTAAAGCCTTATTATTTTTTGTTCCCTTTTCAAGGGACCTAGAAAAAAGGGAGCACATGTACCTTTGTATCAAGATGGGTCCAATTGGGTGTGGGTGCCAGAAGGGGGCACACAAAATCCCTAGCCATGTGTAGCAGAAGTCGAGTAGGAAAATTCAAAAAATAAATTGGACAAAAAAATGGGCAGGGGAATTTGTAGAGAATTTCAATGTTTGTTCCAAGCTTTGGTAATTTTGGGATAGCCAATTAGACATTCTTTCATAGTAGGACCTTCAATGGTTCATTCCCTTTCACAATTTATGGCTATTTAAACCAAAGATGCTCATTTTTTTGTTCAACCCTTTACCTTCTTATAACTAATATATTTAATAAACTATATATACTTTATATATTTTATACACACAAAATTTAATAAACAAAAACTATTAATCTCTAGAAAAAAATCTAATGTAATAATAAAAAATTATCAATATACTCATTAAGATTGTGAGTCTAACTACTTCTTTATAATTATAACAATAAAAATTAATTATAACTAAAATAATATTTATTAAATATTTTGTAAAGATTTTATACTATTTAGAGTCAACTTAATAGTTTTTCTCTTTTTTAGTACTTGTCAGTAGGCTAAGTACTATTATGATACTTTTTAGATTTTATGCTTTAACTAGTGATTAATTTTTTTGGTTTCCCTAAATTAAAAATTAATTGATTTCAATTTTTTTATTTATTAAACTAATATGTTGCATAACATAGATGCATGATTGTTAACATTTCAATTTTAAGAAATTATTTTTCTAAGATTTGATTGGTTGAATTCATTTAGCTCTTATATTAGCCGAGTGGATTGTAAAAGTAAGAATTTTTAAGAGTTAGTTTTTATTAATGTGAGTATAATTCATTAATGCTTAATATTTCTTTAATGTAAATGATTTAGTATAATTTTTTAATATTTTATTATTATGTTTTTTAATAATATAATATTTATCATTCAATTAAAAATACTAAAAGATATCTTTCGTATATTATACAATAGTTTAAGAAATACTATTATATATTATTATTATAAAAATATTATTATTTTCATATTTAATATATTTCTAATATAATATTATCAGATGACATATATACAATAGAAAAATATATTAATAATTATATTTATAAATAAAAATTAAATTAAAATTATAATTAATATCATTATATAAAACTATAATTATCTAATATTTTTATTAATTAAAACATTTTATAAACTATATTTATATAAAAGCTAAAGGCAAGTACTAAGCCACTATGTGGCACTTGTTTATATATAATTATGTTCTATATTCTAACATCATAATAATTATCTATAATCATTGTATATTCTCAACTGTATTATATTTAACATAACTTTACAATAATTGTAACATACTTTATAAAAGGAAAAATAACCCTAGATAATTGATCTAATTTACTATAATAAAACAAGTGCTACATTGTAGCATGTACTTGCCTTTATAGTTTAGAAGCTAATTATAATATAATTTTAGTTTATAAAATAATTATAATATAATTAAAATTATTATGTTTTTGAAAAATAAAGTGACCAAAACTAGGGGGTTAGCCCTTACAAACAAAATGCTGGCAACTAACACACTACCAGAAAAAACAAGCAGGAGACATCACTGCAACAGAGAACTACACTAACAAACAACTATCTAGCAGAGAATTAACCAAACTATATTAATAGCTATAGTTCTAACCATACTATGATTGTTCAAAGTATAAACTGTTGGCATAACCAAACCAACCCATCCTAGAAACAACACACTTTTCTAGTATCTAAACCTATATTACTTAACATATTATTAAAGTTCAAAATATAAAATTGTTGGCATAAACAAGCCAACCCAAGTCTGAGTAATAGTTGTAAACCAACAAATCAGATAGAAGCCGAAAACAAAAAATAACTAGGGTCATAATACCCCATTTTATTTTTCATCCTTTTCCTTTCCTTTCCCAGCCAAAAGCACCCTAGCCCAGTCCTCAACTAGAAACTTATAGAGGAGCTTGTTATCCTCCATGTCTAGCCCCATTTCATCCTTCTCCTATGCCAATAATTAGAGGGTGGTAGCAGTGTTGGTAAAAAAATTTGTTCTTATTTGATTATGACTCTTGAATGCCCAAATGAAGAACAATATTTGATTACAAACAGCTAAAAAGCCACTTATGAGTAGACTGACTTTTCTCTGAATTGATAGGTACAACTCCCTATGATAGATTTGCAACAAATTATGTTTTGTTTCTAAAGCTAAAAAGGGGATATGTTCTTAACATGAGAATAGAATAGGTAAACCAAGCCAGACCTAAACAAAATCAAACTTAGGCGAAAAGAACTTATGAAAAATTGATTAAGTTTATGAACCCACACATCTTATGAACTCATAAAGCTTAATATTATGATTAATAATATTGAACTTAGTTAATTTGAATCTAAACTATAGTTAGCTTAAAAGGAAAAATGATTGAAGGATTTTTCTTTGAACATGTAGTGAAACTACTTGTCACATTTGTTTGCTGCTTTGAAATAGAGGAGCAAAACTCTGTTCTTTCCTTGCTTCAATCTAGACGAAAGAGAAAGCATAAAACTATAACTAATAGAAATGGAACAGAAAATAATTGATACCAAAATACCCTTCAATTGTCTCTACAACATCAAGTATTTCATACCAAAAATTTGCTGACCTTTTTATTAATCTTTCAATTTCATACATATATGATTTTGAGATGACCATTACAATAGAAGTTTAATTGGTTCATCTTCTCAAAAATGGCAAATGAAAAGACACCAATTTGTTGTATTACAATAGTTACATGAGAAAGCAAGAAAGGGGGGCAAAATATGAATCACTTCAACTTCTTCCCTTTTTCTGCTTTCACTCTATAGGCCTTAGCAACAACTATGATTGGGATGAGTTCTTCATGCTTAGGTATGTGTATGTTGGTGTATCTCAAGAGCCATTTGGAATGTTTCCCTTTTTCTGCTTTCACTCTATAGGCCTTAGCAACAACTATGATTGGGATGAGTTCTTCATGCTTAGGTATGTGTATGTTGGTGTATCTCAAGAGCCATTTGGAATGTTCTCTAGCAACTCCTTCACAATATTCAGTTGATTTGGTAGCTCCTCCGTGGCCATGTGTATGCATCCACTTAATGTTTGGAGTTTTACAACTTTGTTTTGACTATTGGAAGATACACCAGATAGACCATCCAAGAATTTGGAGAAGTTCTCCTTCATAAAATTTATCTCAATGAGTGCTTTTCCTTGGCCACTAGTCTATGAATCTATATGTAGCCCCTACATAAGTTTGAATCCTCTATCTTGGGTCTTCTTCTTTTTATCCTCTATTTCTTTAAGTCCTTTTTCTACTGACAGGATCATTTTTGTCTTGAACTGCATGCTCTAAAGCCACTCAAATAGAGGTTCATCTCCCTTTCACAAGATTTTTGCTTCAATAGCTTTTTTTGCCTTCATCTAAATGATCATCTTTAGAAGGGAGAAACAATTATTGCACTTCATCCTTTCTTCGACCAGAGTATTGTTATTTGATAAGATGTTATCCTTCTTTGTTTCCAATCTTAGGATAACATTACCAAATTGTTCTATAATAGCGACTCCTTCTAATTTGAGCTTCTAAATCCATTTCTTACCAATTATGCCAAAGTGCCTATCTTTCTAAAGTTGAGAGATGAGGGAAAATTTTTGAATGCCCAAATTAGGAAAAATATTTGATTACAAACAGCTAAAAAGCCACTTATGAGTAGATTAGCTTTTCTTTGAATTGATAGGTACAACTCCATATGATAGATTTGAAATGAATTATGTTTTGTTTCCAAAGCTAAATGGGGGTATGTTCTTGACCTAAGAACATAAGAGGTAAACCAAGCCAGACCTAAACAAAATCTAACTTAGGCGAAAAGAATTTTTGAAAAATTTATTAAGTTTATGAACCCACACATCTTATGAACTCATAAAGCTTAATAGTACGATTAATAATACTGAACTTAGTTAATTTGAATCTGAACTACAATTAGCTTAAAAGGAAAAAGGGTTGAAGGATTTATCCTTGAACATTTAGTGACACTACTTATCACATTTGTTCACTGCTTTGAAATAGAGGAGCAAAACTTTGTTCTTTCCTTGCTTCAATCCAAACAAAAGAGAAAGCATAAAACTATAACTAACAGAAATGGAATAGAAAATAATTGATACCAAAATACCCTTCAATTGTCTCTACAACATCAAGTATTTCATACCAAATTTTTTTTGACCTTTTATTAATCTTTCAATTTCAGACATATATGATTTTGAGATGACCATTACAATAGAAGTTCAATTGGTTCATCTTCTCAAAAATGGAAATGGAAAGACACTAGTTTTTCATATTACAATAGTTACATAATAAAGAAAAAAGGGGGGCAAAATATGAGTCACTTCAACTTCTTCCCTTTTTCTCCTTTCGCTCTATAGGCCTTAGCAGTAACTATGATTGGGATGAGTTCTTCATGCTTAGACACATATATGTTGGTGTATCTCAAGAGCCATTTGGAATGTTCTCTAGCCAACTCCTTCACAACATTTAGTTGATTTGGTAGCTCCTCCATGGCCATGTGTATGCATCCGCTTAGTGTCTGGAGTTTTGCAACTATATTTTAACTATTGGAAGACACACCAAATAGACTATCCAAGAATTTGGAGATGTAGACACCTAAATTTGATTACACCGCTTTGGTAATCTAATTTAGCCATCTCTAAAGGCATCATTAATTAAATTCTTATTTAATTAATCCTTTTCCATCCCTAGTTGATTAATTTAATTAATCATCTATAGTCCTAATTGATAAATCAAATAATCTATTATTTATCAATTAAATCCTTTTCTCCCATCTAATTCCAAAAATCCCCATTTATTAAATAAATCTATTTGATAAATGAAATCCTCAAATTCAAAAACCCCTAACCTATCTCTAATCCTCCATTTAGCCTAATCCACCCCATCCACCCATACTAACCAAGCTTAGCCACTAACTCACCCACCCTCATTAATCCCATCCACTTGCACATCTCTAACATTCCTAATCTAATCCTAAACCCAAGCCTAATCCACTCCCTAATGTTGTCACATTCCCTAAACAAGTTTAAGACTTTCTTAAACCAAATCAAAGTCCCCCCTCAAAAATCCCAACCACCAAGTCATGAGTGCTCTTACAAACCATAAAAGACTCTTACAAGCCCACTCATGACTCTTACATCCATCTTCCACACTCTTTCCTCTTCTACACTCATTCCTCTTACATCCCTCTTACATACTCAACCCTACTCATCATGCCTTTAACCAACCCTTTACCCTACCCTCTCACACTCATCCTCCTTGTGACAAGTGTCACCTTCCCATTGGTGCTAAAAAAGCACAATCCATGTGCTCTCCTTTGAGTGCATCCTAGCCCTCCTTAAGCCTTCATCCATCCTTGCATCTAAGCCCTCCATCCCTCTACCCCTTAGCCTATAAATTGAATCCCATCCCAAGCCATTTCATCAAAAATATTTGAGCTAAAGTTACCATGCCCTTTTGAGAGCCAAAAGCCATACCCATACCCTTATAATGCCAAATTAAGAGCTCACAAAGCTACCAATTTGCTATTATCCATCCCCACCATTGAAGCAACTTTGAGCATTTGAGCATACATCCCCAATCTACACATAGACACATCTCAAAAACAAGAGAACAAGCTCATTGAGAGAGCCTAGCCATGGCTCACATTCTCATTTGAGTTTGTCTTCTCTTATATGTTATGTTAGTTTAATGTGTAAATGCTTTCATTGAATTAGTATTTCTAGCACATTAGATTAGTGTATACATTTTGGCACGCCCGGTGGGACCCCGCTATGGGTCATTTTTTTCATCTATTTCAATCTATATTTTGTGCTTAAAAACTAACAATCTAATGGTTTATGTTGTTTGAGTTGTTGCAAGGTGTGCTTTCTTATTTTTGCAGGTGGAAGGACGCACTAGAGAAGAAGACATACCCTCGAAAATTTGAAAATAACCAAGAAAACAAAAATTTGTGAAAAAAACCCATGTCCTTCGGTTCACTTCGTGCAGTGTCGTCTCCGCCTATCGTCTGTGCAATTTGGTGTCTCTGCCTATCGTCTCTGCAAAACGTCGTCTGCACAAACTCAATTGTTGTCTCCGCCATCTCAACTATCATCTGCGCAAACCCAACTATCGTCTCCAAAATTTCAACCGTCGTCTACGCCTGTACAATCATCGTCTGCGCGAGCTCAACCATCGTCTTCGAAAGCTCAAACTGTCATCCACAAATTTTGGCGTCTCTGCCTGTCAAATTGACGTCTCTGTTGCCGCAATCTGCCAACTGTCATCTCCGACGCCGCCAGCTACTTTCTTCATCAGACTGTCATCTACGCTGATTAGTGTCTGCACAGATTAGCGTCTGTGCAGATTAGCGTTTGCGCAGATTGGCGTCTTCGCCTGTTATATTGTTTTCCAAGATTTGTCGCTTAGTTTTTGGTTGTCTTGTCCAAGTCATTGTCTTTGCATGCTTTCAAAACTCTAACAAATGAACCTGTATGTTTAAGAACACCAAAAATCACTAAAAAAAAAAAAAAAAAAGAAAAAAAGAAAAAAAGCATATAAATCAAAATTTGACTTTTAGTGGTTCCGTAGGAAATAGACCATTCTAAGCATTTTTACGCATATTAAAAAGAACAAAAAAGTTAAAATTTTTTTTCTCATAGTTAAACTTTCATTTTAGAAGATTTTGGGTAACTAATCAAATTGCTCTTTTGTCTTATTGTAGGTTGGAGCAACAAACTTAATCATGTTTTTTAGATTTTCATTGGAATGAACTTGAATGTTTAAAGCATTTTTCTTTGAATGAATGTTGTTCAAAAACACACTCTTGAATGCCATGGATAAAAATCAACCTTTTATTGGAATGCATGCTTAAAACAAATGAACACAATCTTGAATGCCAAAAATCAACTAATCATTGCAATATGTCACACCTCAAATTTGGGCTTAAAACACTCTAACACAATCTTGAATGCCTAACAATCAATGAACATTGCACAGTTTTGATGCATCTCAATGACGCTTGCATTTCTTACGTTGATGAATTTTTGATTTCCATTATGTTGACGACGTTGTCAAGTTGGAATGAACATTGTATGCCATAATCACGAGTGTCTTCAATCATAGCTTACAAAATCTAAGTCATCAATTGGAAAAGAACTCTACTTTTTAGCCCAAGGTCATCCAAGTCTTCTCTCCCCTTGTCGTCTTTCGAGGCCATCTTGGGTGCATAAGATTAGGATCCAAAACCTTGTTTTCTTTTTTTAGGAGGCCTACTTGGGGATTTCATCACCCCTTGGGATGACCTCAACTCCAGCGTTCCGACAGAGTATAAGAATCGGGAGGTGAATCGAAAGACACCTCTCTTGGGATCAAGATTTTGTCACTCGAGCTAAGCCTCAAGGAACTTTATACCCTTGAGAAGTTAAAGAGGAGAAGTGGGTTACCACTCCTCTCGGTTGTGTTACATCTTTTTGGTTTCATCTACGAATATGGGCCTCACGTACCTTGCGTATATCGAGGAATCCCTAGTTATACCAAATTTTATCCTTGTAGAAAGCTTCCTAGGATGTTGGTATGTTTGACGTGCTTGCTCCAAAATTTTGTCTGCTTGTTTGTTCATAGCCTTTGAATAAATGTTTGCCAACTTCGGTCAAAATCCCAAAAAAGCAAAAATCTCCCAGCTCAAGGCATACTTAGCGTAGTCACTGCCTCATCAGAAGATCATCCAAGCTCCCTTAGTTCTTTGCCTTAGAACAATCCCAAATCCAAAGTCCATCCAAATCACCACCCCCCCCCAGCCAACTAGCAACCCAATCCAAAATCACACCCAAGCCTTTAAAGAGTTGTTGTCATTCTACTAGAATTCGCTATCCAATCAATCCTACCAATCAACCAATCTCACCAAGGTTATCCCTCAGACAGAGCATTGTCTAGGGTAATCTAGCTTTGTCACTTGTATCCCTCATCACCTTGAGCTAAAGGTTGGGATCCACAAGTGGTCAATCTCGTGTCATGCCCATAGGATCATTAGTCTATCCTTAAGTTTGACACAATCTCCACCAATCCTGCACATAGGAAAGCAAAACTCTCACTTTTGACAGCATTCCCTTGAAGTCTTCCATCCACAGGAAAGCCAAAAATCTCCAGCCAATCCTTCTTAGGTCTGTCATATAGCTTTGACTCTCCCTAGGAAATCTTTCATCAGCCAATCCAAAATCTGAGCTTAATCCAAATCCAACCATGAGCTTCCGTGTTCATCCATATGCAAGACCCCATCCCTATCAAACTCATCGTCAAAGCATGAAGTACCAATCCTATCATGATATATTCAGTCGTATTGTCCTTGCTCCTGCTACCTCCTATTCCAATAATGATGAAGATCTTGTTGATTATGAAGGGTATCTTGAGAGCCTTAGAAACATTCCACCAACCATCCCCCAAAATCCAAGAGTTATTCCAAACTATCTAGTCATGCCATCTGATATCCCAACTTCTCCTCCATCACCCAATCAACCGAGCTTCTAATCTCCCACCCCCATCACACTAGCTATTCCTATCAATTCACCTCCACCTCCGACACACAAGTCTCCAAGGAATCTCCCAGAGAAAATGCAAGAAAAGCCACCTCCAGCAGTCAATAAGCCATGTCATCTAATCCAACCATGTGAAGTAGTCAGTGATGAAGCTTCCCCATCTATAATATCACCTCCATCTCCCATAGCTATCATCCCCATACCATCCATCAAATTTCTTAAAATCCTTCCACTTCCCACAAGCATCATAATCTCACCACCTATCAAATCCCTCCAAATCCTATCCACCTCACCTCCAAGCATTTCCCAGATCTCCCATAATGACCCTTATGCATCCATCTTCTACTCACCCATTTCCACTACTGAATCTCCCATCTATCCATCTGCTACCTTTGAAGAATCCATCCCTTCACCTCCTATCGCACCATCCACTCCAATCCAATCCTATCAAGATCCTGCCCAAAAGCATGTTGACATCCCCCAAAGCATAAACAAAGATATCATTGTATCATGTCTTCCATCCATAGCACAGTCACCATCCCTTCCATCTCGAAAACCTCAAGCCATACCTCCTCTACTGCAGGATATCTTTTCATCCCATCAGCTAAATTAAGATCCTATCCTACCATCTCCTCCACTCCATGCTTCCATCTTACCACCTATCCAAGCTATTCCACCATCTATAATCTACCCTCTTGGTTCACTTACATTCATCCATGGTGGCCTCCTCTTAGCAGAAGATTAAGAATAGTATCTCCTTGTTGCAGTACATTTGAGAAAGCACTTCCACCATTTTTCGCAAGCAAAAAGTATCCTTAGCTAGTTCAAATGCTCAATCGATGGAATTATCAAGGTCAAGGTTTAGGACCACAAGAACAAGGAATCATAAAGCCTATTATTGCACAAAATAATCCAGGATTTCATGGTGTTGGATATGTATCCAAAGGCTCACCATCTAAAAGTGTTGGTACACCACACCCCCAAAACAAGCCTATCTCCAAACCCACCATGCCAGCCTCCCATCACTCGTTTAGGAAATCTTATGTCATCCCCCCTCCACCATCTTTACAACCCAAAGCAACCTACCATGTCCCCCCTTCATCCGCTAAATCCATTTTGGGTCCCTATGTCCCAAAATCTACCATCCTCCATCCTCCTATTAGCCATCATAAAAATCCTATTCCATCCATTCCTATGCAAGATCAACAAAGGCACATATCAGGGCACATCATCCATCATCATCCCCCTACACGCTCTTCCATATCCTCTCCATCTCACAAAGCTTACCACAACAATGCAGATGCCAACTTCAAAATGCATAAAGCTAAAAATCTGCATCATAGGAAATCATATGTCCATTCTAAAAGACATACTCCAAAAAGGCAAAATTCAATCAAAGAATGCAAAACAATGCAAAAGCCTATGAAAAGAAAATCCAAAACCATGTGGATCCCAAAGAAAAAAGTTGAAACCCAATGCATAATAGCATCCACCATTGCTAATCCCCCATCCAGTGACTCGTGTCCCCCATCTCCTAACTCCATCTTGGGTGCCTATATCCCCAAGTGTGCTTCCAAAAATCCTCCATCAAGCCTGCATCTACCATATATCCCCCATATGATCTTTTCACACCTGTCCCAACATGTGCCAGTGTTGATCCTGCAAGCATCCTCATCTCATGCTCCTTTCCGACCTTTTCATCCCTCCATCTCCTACCATCAATCCCATCTAATCCAATCTATTGCATAAATCACACATCCGATGTACCAACAACTAGCAACAAAATTGAACATTCCAATAGCTAGTGAAAAAAATATCAAGGAAAAAAGCCAAAAATATCTAAAGAAAGCCAAAATCATTCTAGCTAAGTCCAAAGTCAAAAAGTCAAAAAAAATAAAGAAAAATAAAGCCTCCACTAGTGGAAACTTGGCAATACAAGCGCCTTGGACAAGTACCATGATGAAAACTTGGCAAACAAGCGTCATGCGTAATCCAGCCATCCCTAGCTTAGCCTATCATCCTCATGCTTTTGGTCATGTCTTGTCCTCCAGCTCCATCTTCCAAATCTATCCATCTATCCTCCACCCTCCAGCTTCCATCTCACACCATCCACTTATCTCCTACAGTTTCAACCAACCCTCACAGCTATCATCCATCTCCCTAGCCCCTTTAGCTTTTTCCATCCTAGCTTCAATCCTATCACATCCATCGTAAGACCTCCTTCCACATGTCATATTCTAACTAGGGGCATTATATTCCTTGGAGATCTTGTCTTGTCCATCCTCCCTTTTTATTGGTATCTAGCTCTAGGCTATCCTCATACAAACCCAATGTCAGCTCTTTATATCCATCATAATCCTAGCTATATACCATCCTATCCAGCCATCTCATCTTGCTCCTCTAGCTATCCTTGGTCACAAAATCTCTCATCATCATTTGGATGCATCCTGCCAAATCCATATCTTCTGCTATCACCCCATCCTTAGCTTTCACATCTTGCACAACATCAAACCATCTTGCTATCCTATCATCCTGAGCTTTTGCCTGCATGTAACTATCTTGGTCAACTTTAGCTTGTAAATATCTTGGTCCATCAGTTTGTACATCCTCTTTAGCTTAGTACCATTGTATCTATCCGGCTTTCATGTCAGTTCATCCTTGGTCAACATCTTGCTCACATCGCACACCTTGGTTAGCTATTCCAATGCATCCTTTAGCTAGATTTCTTGTCACCAAAGTGTTATCCTTCTTAGTTCAGCTTGCCAGATGCATCACTCATCCAAATCCACCAGCTTAGGTGCTCTCTGATAGGTCCTTGTAGGATATAGCTTTCCTCATGTCTGATCTTGGTCCGTTAGTACCTCATCCTACCCATCTCGTTGGCAAATAGTTCTCTTTTGGATTTTCACTTTCTTTTGATTTGGAATCTTTTGTTTTGGGTCTTGAAATATCTTTTCCAAGCAATCTCCTTGTTCCCTCCTCAAGGTTGCCACGATCTTCCATATCATGGTATGCCGCGAATGGGGCAATTAGAGTGTAAGGTCTTGATCAGGTCTTTTGCTTGTGGATTACCTAGTGTCATTTCCATGCTACTTCCTCTGAGATTCATGTGTAATACTGGAGAAATTCTTGCGTGTTTGTTTCAAGTTAGTTCGTCAGTCCTTTGGATAGTTGGTGAAAAGGCCTTGATTTTCTTGGTAACCTTGGCAATTAACCAACAGTCCTATAGCAAATCTAGTGCTCAACTACATGGTGGTACTTCTCTTTGAAGTATCGCCCCGCTCAAAAAGCTTCAATGGATTCCCTTCATCTCCATTATCCCCCATCCATATCCTACATCTGTCACTCCTACCCTAGCTTATGCATCAGTATCTCTTTGAATCACTCCTCATGCTTAGCTTTAGGGATCCACAATCCTAGTCTTAGGGATCCACCAATCAAATCAATCCACCAAGCCTCATCTTTCGAGATCCACAATCCTAGTCCTAGGGATCTCCGAAACCCATCTTCTGCCAATCTGACTCTTTGAAATCCTATTGCATTAGCTTTATCATTCTATCTCCCTACCACAGATTCCTTTTATAGCACTCTGCTCCTCCATCTCCCCCCCCCCCCCAATCCTGGAAAGTCTTAAGCTTGCTTTACTTTTGTGCCTCTGATTTCCCTTCATCATTCTCCCGTAGTGAGAGTTTGAGCTAATTCAACCCCTTCTCTTTTCCAATCTGTGTCTTAGCTCATCTCAATTTCTTGTACTTTTCAAGAAGTCGTCGAGCCTCATTTCTCTCCCCACCACCTTCTTGAGGGGGCATCATCTAAGTCTAGTCTCTCATCTTCTTATCGGAGACTGGGGCAACCTTTTTGCTAAAACATCTTCTTCGTGTCGTCTTCATTCGAACTTCTTTGAAATAGTGTTGTCTCAACACTAGGTCAAAGAGGGGAAAAATGTAGACACCTAATTTTTATTACACTGCTTTGGTAATCTAATTTAGCCATCTCTAAAGGCATCATTAATTAAATTCTTATTTAATTAATCCTTTACCATCCCTAGTTGATTAATTTAATTAATCATCTATACTCCTAATTGATAAATCAAATAATCTATTATTTATCAATTAAATCCTTTTCTCCTATCTAATTCCAAAAATCCCCATTTATTAAATAAATCTATTTGATAAATGAAATCCTCAAATTCAAAAACCCCTAACCTATCTCTAATCCTCCATTTAGCCTAATCCACCCCATCCACCCATACTAACCAAGCTTAGCCACTAACTCACCCACCCTCATTAATGCCATCCACTTGCACATCTCTAACATTCTTAATCTAATCCTAAACCCAAGCCTAATCCACTCCCTAATGTTGTCACATTCCCTAAACAAGTTTAAGACTTTCCTAAACCAAATCAAAGTCCCCCCTCAAAATTCCCAACCACCAAGTCATGAGTGCTCTTACAAACCATAAAAGACTCTTACAAGCCCACTCATGACTCTTACATCCATCTTCCACACTCTTCCCTCTTCCACACTCATTCCTCTTACATCCCTCTTACGTACTCAACCCCACTCATCATGCCTTTAACCAACCCTTTACCCTACCCTCTCACACTCATCCTCCTTGTGACAAGTGTCACCTTCCCATTGGTGCTAAACAAGCACAATCCATGTGCTCTCCTTTGAGTGCATCCTAGCCCTCCTTAAGCCTTCATCCATCCTTGCATCTAAGCCCTCCATCCCTCTATCCCTTAGCCTATAAATTGAATCCCATCCCAAGCCATTTCATCAAAAATCTTTGAGCTAAAGTTACCATGCCCTTTTGAGAGCCAAAAGCCATACCCATACCCTTATAATGCCAAATTAAGAGCTCACAAAGCTACCAGTTTGCCATTACCCATCTCCATTGAAGCCATTTTGAGCATTTGAGCATACATCCCCAATCTACACATAGACACATCTTAAAAACAAGAGAACAAGCTCATTGAGAGAGCCTATCCATGGCTCACATTCTCATTTGAGTTTGTCTTCTCTTTGTCTCTCTTATATGTTATGTTAGTCTAATGTGTAAATGCTTTCATTGAATTAGTATTTCTAGCACATTAGATTAGTGTAGATAGGAGAAGTTCTCCTTCATGACATTTATCTTGATGAATGCTTTTCCTTGGCCACTAGTCTATGAATTTGTATGTAGCCCCTTCATGAGTTCGAATCCTCTATCTTGGGTCTTCTTCACTTTATCTTCTATTTCTTTAAGTCCCTTTTCTACTGATAGGATCATTTCTATCTTGAATTTCATGCTTTGAAGCAACTCAAATAGAGGTTCGTCTCCCTTTGGAAAGATTTTTGCTTCAACAACTTCTTTTGCCTTCATCTGAATGATCATCTTCAAAAGGGAGACACAATCATCACACTTCGTCCTTTCTCTAGCTAGAGTATTTCTATTTGATAAGATGTTATCCTTCTCCATTTTCAATCTTAAGATAACATTACCAATTTTTTCTATAATAGTGGATCCTTCTAATTTGAGCTTCTCAATCCATTCCTTACCAATTTGGCCAAAGTGCCTATCTTCTTGAAGTTGAGAGATGAGGGCTTGAACCTCAAAAGTAGTAGGATTTTTGGTTACTGATACTCCAGAGATAGCTACCAATGGAGTAACCAACTATTTGATGAACTTTTTCAATTCTTCTATCTCAGCCTTCATTTTGGTCTTTGACAACTTCAGACTTTCTAATTGTCCCTCAATCACCTTATTGGTTGACTTCCATAAACCAACCTTGGCATCATGCCTAGCCTCTCCAAGGTCCACTGAGTGTAGAGTAAAATCATTAGCAATCATATCTTTAATCCTTCCTCCTTTTTTTGGGATTTTTTATCTCCATTGTTAGGTGCCCTATTTCTGGATCTTGCCAAAGTATAGACAAAGTTTTTTGCTTCTTTACCTTGGTTAATGTAGATCAAGAATGAACTGCAAGGGATATAGTGTCTTTGGTGGGAAGGATTTCATCTTTCCTTTTCCTCTTTCTTTCTAAAGTATCTTCCAAGCAAGAATTAGGGCCTATCACTTTGGAGGCCATCCCAAGTGATTCTATACTAAACATCTTCTTCTTAGCTAGAGTGATTGTCACCGTAGTTGAAGAGAAGGGATTCTTCGAATCTTGAGAATTGAGCTTTGAAGAGATTTGGCCTTTATCTACCTCTGGAGTTTTCTTTACTGGCTCATCTAACTCAGTAGACTCACTACTACTGCTCTTTCCATCTCCCAAATCTACTATCTGTATTAGAGAGCCACTTTCTTGTAGAAGTGTAGCACTTGCTGGCGGAACAGGGCTATGATGAGGAGAGGGAACTAGAGTAACATGGGGAGAAGGAACCAGCGACACATGAGGAGATGGAACTGGTGTGACATGGGGGAATGGAATTGGAGTGGTAGCACTATCCTTTGGCTTCTTCTTCTCTTCAGCACCAATTTGGGTTCTGATGATTGGGAGGGAGTCATCATGAAAAGTCTTAGCTATGGGAATACTCTTGTCTAGAGGTTGATCACCTCCTCCCAAAGGTTGAGCTGGTCCTTGAGTGGTAGCTATTGTTACACCTGGTGTAGCACTTTGGGAGGAAGAAGGTGTTGCAATTTCTGGAGAGGCTTGAGTGGTTGTACCTTTACTCTGACTCCTTTTGGTCATCCATTCAACCCACTTCCTAGTTCTCTTGATGATTTTGGCCATCATAACATCTAAATCCTCCTCAACATCCTCATAAGGATTTGAACTAATAGGAATGCTCCTTATCTTAGTTAAATATGTATTTCTATACATATTTTGTCTGTCATCCTCCAATCCTTCAACATTGAAATTGATATCATATGTTTTAATTTGTTCCACTGTGAGCCTGGAAAAAGCACAATCTTGGCTTTCATCTTTACAATCGGCCCAATAGTCTTAAATTTTGGTAATGTGCTTTATCACACTTCCAATTTGCAACACATCCGTTGCATATCCATTTAGATCAAACATAGGTCTCATGACCTCATATGCCTCCAATTTGTGTTTCATCTCGAACACTTGGAGCATATTCTTTGCATCAAAGTGGGACTTGCAACTATAAGCTCCAACTTTCATAGGGAATTCATACCCTTTCTTTTTAAAGCTTTTTCTTAGCACATTCACCTGCACGGCTTGCCTCATGATCTTTATCAGCATGATCATGTCATTCGGATACTTGGTCAGCTTCAAGGGGAATCCATCGAAAGCTGCAAGAAACAAATATGAGAAAGATGAGAACTAGATAATAGTTCCCGAATTGACTACTAGCTACCATTGCCTCTGGGCTGAATCTCCTCTCCAGGCATCCCTGGACTTCCCTACAAATACTCATTGTAAATGTGTCATTAACTTTGACATATTCTGCATAACTATTTTGCAATTGCAAACCTAAATAAAACTCATAACATTTCACATCATTAGGAAAATTTTCTATTCTTGGAAGGCTCAGCCACAACTATAGAGATGTTAGCATATAAATCAGAAAGGAAGACATATAAAAGGTGTTGTAAAACTTTGCAGTGCTGAGAGCTGTAGACAGATTATCACTTACCTCATGAGCCCAATTAATATACTGTGTATTTGAACAAATAATTTGTACTAAAAAGAAATATTGTTCAACAAAATTTAGAGCCTCTACCTCACCTTTCAATCTGTGCAGGAGAACCAAAATGTCTACAATCTCAGGTTTGAGATTAGTACGGAATAGAGTTTTGGGGACCTTACTCTTGGAAACCCACGACTTTTGAAATTAGGATCGCATGATTTCTTTCCTCCACACCATCTTCTTCAAGGAGAACTCAGAGACTGCTCCTCCTACTATCAATTCTGAAAACTCCTCTCGTTCTGGGACTCGGAGGCAATTCACCATAGTTTTCCTATCAATGGAGATTAGTACTGTATGATCAGGTAGCCAAATTTGTCTAGTATCCGGATTGTAGTGATTTATGCATTCATAAATCATTTCTAGAGGTTGGAGTGCCACTGGGAAACTAGCTACCTCCACGAGTCCACTTCCTTAGAGCTTCTCAATTATAGGATGAATCGGCTCCAACCTCAACCTCCTTTGGAAATCTTGCATATCATAAAAGTGGAGAGAAGTATCTATGAAGTTATACAATGTGGACTTAATCCCATTTAGCCCATCAAACCTCGCAAATTTGGTTGCCATTCTATTTGAGAATGAAGTAAATTGAAACTTTGAATTTAGATGAGGCATGGAGAATTGAATTTGCAAGCACAAAAAATTTGAAAGTGTTGTTCAATTTAATAGCATAATGATTCAAGAAAAAGTAGTAGTTTGAAAAACTATTATGTTTCCCTCTATATAGAAATCTCAATTCATTTGTTAATCTTCAAGATCTGTGCCACAGGAATAAATTAAAGGATAAATCTGTTGAATTAGTAAATGTAAGAGCTTCTAATAGAAATTTCAATGTCTTTTCACTATTTTTGTTGGCCCAATAGTAACTTTACTTTCTTTCATACTTATCTTTCCATTTTCCATTCAGTTTTGAAGAATTAAGAATAGAGTACTCCATAAGGAAATATTTGCCTAGCCAGATTCTGCTTAGTATACCTTTCCAACAATGGTTAGATTTTTTTCATTAACATCTTAAGATGCCTTGTGTGTAATTCATGAGCCCAATCTACTTATAAAGTTGATTTCTTTATGAATTCGATAAATCACCCTCATGGGTTGAAAACCCACCAAGGAGAAGGTGATTTCTATTTTTTCGCCCAGGCTTTATTTACACTTTATCTTTTGAGTTAACATTTCCTCTAGGTTTGGAAAATCTTGAAAAGGACTATGAAAGTTGAAGGGGGCCCACTTCCTTGTCTCTTTCCTTCACAGTTGCCTTTGGCAAAAAATGGACTTCATGGGTTGAAATCTTGCCGAGGAGAAGGTGATGCTCAATTTTCTACTAACTTCATTCTTTCATAGGAGAAACATGATAAGCCATGAGCAAGTTTAGCTTTGTGAATAACTTTGCAAATTGCAAGAATCTCCATCGAATTAGGTACTAGGCTACCCATAGACTCATATTATCAAGGAAAGCCTGCCCAACCATAAAATGTGGGAGAAAGGAAAGATGGAAAATTTGATGGAGACTCTTTTTACCTAAGGGGAAAAACTAGACCCAAACATACCTAGACCAAACTAAGACACTAAAATCTCCACTTTTGCAATATGGATACAGGGTGAAAAGTGGGACAACAAGTAGCAACATGAGTAACCTTTAGTGCAAATTTAGAGGAGTAGAACCCCTTCTCTAAGGATTTGACCCTTTTTCTAGCTATGCCTTCTTCTCATTTTGTTCCTCCTCTCTCTCCTTGTTTTATTTTTCATCATTTTTATACACCTCTTTAGACTTTGTCAAGGGCTAGTTCTCATCCTAAAAACTTGATGGTTAGTAAAAACATTGATTTTTTCCTTTATCAGGGAGGAGATGGTGATAGGAGAGGTGTCCACTTTGTTGTTGCCCTCACAAAAGGTAATAGGCTGTAAGGTAAAGCTTGCCGACACATGTGTGGTCTCAGTGGTATTGACATTACCAATAGACACCTGGGTAGTACTAGCAGACACTGGGTATTATCAACAGATTTTTCACTTTTTTCTTTCTCCTCATTCCCTTTTTCTCCCTTGGAGTTAGAATGTTTCTCCTCCTCCAATTCTCCTTCATTATTTTCTGAACTCTCCTCCTCTACCTCATCAACCCTATATCTATTAGCCTTTTGTTTATACCTTGCCTGTATTTTTGCAAGTCTTCCTGACCTTCTTATACCCTTTCCACCTCCTTCCTCTTCTGACTCCTCAATTTCCACCTCCATCGATTTTTCAATTTTGATTTTTTTACTACCCTTATATTCAATTACTAATTCTAGGTTTTTCTTTTTCTTATTTTCTCTACTAGGGGAAAGGTGCCAAGTGTGGATTCTGGTACTAGTGCTAGTGCTCAAAGGGGAATTCTAGTGATGGTGCCAATTTTCAACCACAACAACCCTAGGGGAGTAGAGGGCAAGATGAAACTGGTAGAGTCTAAAAATTAGGCCCTAGTGGATGATGGTAAAATTATTACACTTACTTCTCTTCTCCCTAACATCACTAATCATATCCTCAAGGGAATGTAACAGAAAGAACATAATAGAAATGAAGTCTCTATTTTTAAAATGGTTCTGAAGGTGAAAGTGATAACAATAATAAAATCCAACCCTACCTTTGAGCATGAGGTACTTCATTAACACTAGATAGACATCTTCTTATGGAGCTAGTAGCTTATCCCTTTGGAAGCCTCCTCTATAGCGAACAAGTTCTTCATCTTTTGCAAAAAAAATTCATGGTAGCCACATCTATTGTTTTTATAACCTTCTTCCATTTCTTCCCCTTCATGGACAACCTAGTAGCCATTGCAATAACATCCTCATTAACTTGGAATGTAATACCATTTATGGTAACCCTATGGTCATTCTACCTATTCACAAACTGAAGAGAACAATTTTCATAATACCTCGCCATTACTTGCATATAAGGAAGAAATCCCCCTTCTTTTAATAGAAACCAAGATACCATCCTATCTTTGAAATTTTCTTTGTTGGCTCCAGTCAATTCAAATCTCCACCCATTTCTTCCTTGCTAACTCATGATCCACCAAATTCAGTAATTTGCATTTGAACCTTCCTACCATCAATCTTTCTGTCAACAATGATATTTTTAAACATCAACATCACAAAAATGATGCAAATAACCTCTATAGGGTCTTTAAACTTTGTGCAAGCTAGTTTTTAGGGTGCTTGGAAATACTATTCATTTTCATTATGGGATTCATGCATACTTAGTATCATTACTCTACCATCCCTAAAATCTCTGACAACATCCAAAATTATATCTAATGTACTTTTGAAAAGGAAATAATTTAAATTTCACATTATGTTACCATAATGGCGAAGTAACTCATATCTCAACTATTTATTATCTAGTTTGAATGATGATGTCTCGTCATCTTTCCCTTATTCTTTTTATTAACTTTAGTAAAATTCACCTTCCTAGATATAATACTACCAAAATTGGTACTAATCTTTATTTGTCTAGCCATGCTTAATTTTTGTTCCCCCCCTTTCCTTGTAGATTAGGGTCTTAGTTTCCTCCTTTAGGATATCCATGCTTCTCCAACACATCATTTCCTTTAATTCAAACCCCATGGCAGCCACAACATCCATCGCCATATTACCTTCCCTATATATGTGCTGCAACTGGACTTTTTCCATCCCATTTATGATATGTCTAATATCCATGATCATATTTTGGATATTCCAGCTAGGCTGAGAAGCTCCCTTTGCCATATTAATTATTAATTTGGAGTCATCTTCTATAGTTATTTCCTTTATTTGCATTTCACTAATCAATTGTAGACCCCAAAGTAGAGCCATCGCTTTAGCCAAATTATTACTTCCTCCACCAACATTCCCAAAGTAGACTAGTAGCACATCACCATTTCCATTCCTCAACACTCTGCTTGCCACCCCTATTCCCTTTCTTGTAGCACCATCAAAGCTTAGCTTAAGCTGTGTTATTGTTGGTGGTTTTCATCTTTTTTGGTGCCTCTTTATAACCTTAGAGTTATCAAATTGCTTAAAATTCCATTGAATACCCCACTTTTCTACTATTTGGCATTCCTTCCTACTTGGTTCTTCCTTCAGTGTCTTACATTTGGCAATCCTTATATTTTCTTTCAACAGTTTCTCCATAATTCCCATAACTACCTCCTCAAGTCTTTCCTCTTCACAAAAGATTCTATTGTTTCTTTCTTTCCATATATGCCAACAATATATGGTGGGACAATTCTCCATAAGAATACCAGCTTGAGATGATAAAAGGGATAGTCCCAACTTTCCACAAATTGACTTAAATTCTCCTTCATCACCCAATATAGTCCAAATTTCTCCCACACCAGTGACAAGATCTTTAGGGAATATGGGCATTCAAGGAAAAGGTGAGAGATATTCTCCTCTTTTTCTTTGCATAGATAACATCTGTTTGTAATAAAAAGACCCCTTTTTTCAAATTGTCCAATGATAGTATTTTACCATGTTGAATAGTTGACCAAAAGAAATTTATTTTGGGTAGAAGATTACTAATCCAAACTTTATGCCATATTGTGGGGCAAAAGTCCTTTTTGAAGAGATGTTTGTAAGCCAACTTGACAGTAAAATTACCAGTAGGAGTTAAATCCCATACCACTTTATCCTCTTGAACTAGAATTAGGGGTCTTTGCGCTTCAATAATTAGCTCTTCCAATTCATTAAGAAGTTGGATATCCTCCTGAGAACATGTATCTTTTTGTAATTTCTTCTACTTCCTTCTAGGGTCAATCTAATTCCCCCACTCTCAGCCCTATCTTTGTCTTCAATTTCTCCATCAGTCTTCTAAATTTGTTGTAAACCAGTGGTTTACCCCCATCCAATTATCCTCCCAGAACGTGATATTCTGCCCATTTCCCATAATCAACCTTACCCCTTCCCTTAGCATACCTTTTCTTTTGACAATATTCAACCATATTTTGGATCCCCCTAGGAGGCCATTGTTAAAAATATTATGAGTGAAAGGGGAATTAGATAGGTATTTGGCTTTCATGATATTGCTCCAATCCGTATTGTTTTCTCCCAATCTCCATCCAATTTCAGCAAGGAGGGTTTTATTCAGATCTCTAAGCCTTCTCACTCCCAATCCCCCCCTTTCCTTTGGTTTGCAAACATCCTCCCAATTGACTAGATTTAATTTAATCTTTTCCTCTATACTTGACCAAAGAAAATTCCTCTATATTCTCTTAATTATGTCCCCCATATTTTGATTTATTTTAAAAAGGGATAGAAAGTAGATTGGAATACCCTGGAGAGCTGCAGAGAGTAGCTATAGTTTACTAGCATTACTAAGGATTTTCCCCTTCCATCTTGCTAGCTTCTTTTGGATTCATTCAACAATAGTATTCCAGAAATCATTAATCACCTCCTTAGTGGTTAATGGTAGGCCAAGATAAGTATCTAGGAGGTTGGTTGATTGATAGCCTAAGATGTTCCTAATCTTCCTCTGCATAAGAGCATCAATGTTAAAAAAATAAAGTTTACTTTTAAAGTAGTTTATTTGCTGACCTGAGTTGTCTTCATAGTTTCTAAGTATACTCTTCCATGCTTCAACTTCCATAATAGAGGACTCTCCAAGGAGAAAGGTATCATCAACAAATTGTTGTAACACTTCAATTTTGGTAGTAGTAGCAATTTTAATTCCTTTAACACATCTTGTACTTACCAGTTTGGAAAATGATCTCCCCAATACCTCTGCCACCATAATAAAGAGGTAGGGGCATAGCGGGTCTCCTTGCCTTAAACCTCTCTCTACTTCAAAATTTCCCCAAGGAGAGCCATTTAGTAGGATTGCATATTAGATAGTGCCCACCATCATCCTAATAAGGTTTATGAATTTATCATTAAACCCTACTCTTTCAAGCACATCATAAAGGATGTCCCACTTTACCTTATCATACACCTTAGAGATATCCAACTTGAAGGCCATACCAGGTCTTTTATTTTTCTCCATGAAATGTATGATCTCACGAGTTGTTATCATAGCATCCAGAATTTGTCTTCCTGACACAAACCCCTTTTGTGGTGCTCCTATGATGCTCTCGAGGAAGGGCTTAATCCTATTGACCAAAACTTTGGCAAGAATTTTGTAAACTGTGTTACACAGGCTTATAGGTCTAAAGTCTAGGAGACTCAAGGGTGTCAGAGTCTTAGGGACCAGAGCAATAAAATTCCTATTTATCCTTTTTAGCATCTTCCCCATTCTAAATAAATCCCTGGTAGCCCAAATCAGCTCATTTTTAATGACCTCCCAGAAATGCTAGAAAAATGTTGGGGGAAAACCATTAGGTCCTGGGGCCTTGTAAGCTTTCATGGAAAACACAACCCTTTTCACTTCCTCCTTTGTGATTTTTCCTAGAATGCTATTATTTTCCACTTCTCGAAGCACTTGTGGGATTGTATTTATCAAAATTCTTCTTATAAATTAATTTCCTATTTTAATATCCTTTTTAAAAATCCTTGCTAAAGTATTTCACCGCATGCCTTCCCATTTCCTCCTAATCCTTATATTCTCCCCCCCCCACCCCCCCGCCTTCTCCTTCTAACTTGTTGATCATGTTTCTTCTTTTATGATTGGAAGTTGACCTATGGAAAAAGGTGGTATTCTTGTCTCCCTTTGTTAACCATTGAACCCTCAATCTTTGCTTCCAAAATATTTTCTACACTATTCTTCTTCTTGAATAGCTTCTTCCAAATTATTTCCTTCAACAATCTCCACTTTCAACTTCTTAAGTTTTTCCTCCACTTCTCTTTTGACTTTGAACAAATCTGCAAAGGAGAACTTAGCCCAACCCTTAACATTTCTCCTTATATTATCTAACTTTTGAGTTAGTTTGTACATAATAGTACCATCAATCCTTATATTCCACCACTCTTGGATTCGGTCTTTGAATTTCATGGGGGATTGCCACATTATCTCATACAAGAAAGGTTTTAGACCACCTTTTATACCATCCTCCCAATGAAAGATTAAAGGGGAATGGTCTAGGTTCTCCAAGAGGGAATTACTCAATCGATTCCAATTCCCCATCACCATGAGCCTATCTAGTCTTACTTGAATGAGATCACATCCTTTTCTATTATTAGTCCATGTGAATGGGTTCCCTCTCAGGTCAACATCAATTAAATCCATTTCCCCTAGAATTTCATGAAGACCTTGCAAGCTTTCAAGGTAGTCTCTATTTCCACCCAACTTTTCTGAATGATAGAAGGGGGTATTAAAATCTCCCATACACATTAACTATTTATCCTTCATAGTTTCTAATATCCTTTCTAGCTTTCCATAAGTTTCATTTCTCCCTATCTTGTTATTAGAAGCATAGATATTGATAAGCCCCCATCTTTGATTACTCATTTGGAACTCCATTATTACAATTTTTTTGTCTCTCCATATCTCAACCCTCATCATAGAATATAGGTTCTGCATGGTGGCGATACCCCCTGAGGCTCCATCAAAATCCATATGCATGAAGGCAACCCCAAGCCGAACATGACTCACTAATCTATCAAAATTAGCACTAGACATTTTTGTTTCTTGGATTAACACACAGTCAACCTTTTGCTGAAATATACACTGTTTTAAAGCATATTGTTTTTGGGGGTTATTTAACCTCCTTAAGTTCCAAGAGAGGAATTTCAATTCTTACCTCTTATTATAGTCTCCAATGTAAGTTGTTTACCATTGGCCACATCCCTTGCTATTTGTTTTGTCTTGGTTGCTCTACTAGTTGGTCTTCCAGTTGTACCACATGTTCCTACATTTGGTCCCTACCCCCCCTCCTCTTCCTTTTTTGGACCTCCCATTCTTCATTATCACCTGCTTGTCGGGAGGGGGGGCTTAGTTCCTTTTTAGCTTTATCCAAACTTGCTATCACTTTTGTCGCTATCTCTATCGGAGAGGTCTTCCTCATTCTTAGAGAGGTGTATAACCTTTCTTGGGTAGCACAATATGCTACTATATGTTCCTATAAGTAGTGGCACAACACTCCCCTCCTAGTAACAAAGTGACCATAGGAATTCCCTATCCACCTTAGAATCTTCTCATCCCAGAATTCTAGAGGTAAACCAGGTAACCTTACCGATATAGGAGCTAGCTTGTTGAGCTCTACACTAGCATTGAAGCCTAGGTGCCACCTTATTAAGGCAAGATAGTGCTTGCCATAATACCATTTTCCTAAGAGTATTAGATTTATATCCTCCTCCATCGTGAATTTAAAACAAAAAAGGCTGCTTGGCATTGCAAAGATGCTAACACTACCCTTAATCTTCGATTTTTGACTTACCCACTTCTGGACCATCTCTATCATGGGTCTAAACGCAACAAATCTACCCACAACACATAGTTTGAGGCCAGAGGTAACGTTGTCCACCAAAGTATCTAGAAGGGATATCACAGGCTCATTTGCACTGTGAGCAATCTTGGGATCCTCCATTGAATCTCTAGCCACCTAGGAACCCATAAGTTCATTCTTACAACCTCCAAGGGTCCCATTAGTCAATTTTTTTTCCACCATCCAGTGGGTCACCATTAGGTTCAACATTTCCCAAGGGAGTAGGGCCAAAGAAAGTCTTCCTCCCCACCTCTATGGTCCCACAACGGTCTGTCATGAATTACAAATCTCTGTGCAAGGTTAACACCATCTACAGATCCAGGCATGGTGGAGGGTCCGGAGGCTTAGGGCCCGCCATGAGTGAATTCAAATTTTGAAAAGGAGCGACAATAGGTGGCAAAGTTGCAGAGCGAAGGAATAAATGTGATATAAAAAATAATTATATTATATTCTAAAGGTATTCTATTTTTTAATTATTTAATATTAAATTTAGTAGAATAAAAGAGTAAAATGTATATATGAGAAAAAAAAAATCATTTGTTCAAAATTTTACTCTTCAAAATCTTAAATTATATTATGTACTATTGTTTCCTATATGTTACTACAATTAATGCAAGTTATTTGTTTATTTAATCTCACAAGAGAAATAATTAAAACATTGATTAATGAATAACATTAAAAATAATAAAATTATTGGTAAACAAATGTTAAGATGTTGAAGTAAATTTATTCATTGAATTGTACCTATGAACTATAGTTGATAATAAAGAAATAGATTGAATTATATGAAATATCTATAATATAATTTGATTTACCCAAATGAATTCACTAATTGATATAAGTGAATTCAAATATATTTATTTTACTTATGTATATTAATAATAATAATAATAATACAATTATATCATTGTTAGACATATAATAAATTATCTCGTATACAATTGATTTTTTATTTCATATAATTTTTAAATTAAAGTTAAAATATAAGTATACTTAATTTTTAAATTATAATTACTAATTCAATATTTTACCATGTTTCAATATTTTGATTGAACATTTGAAATCATTATTTAAACTATTATTAGTTGATATAGAATGATACAATTTCAAGTTAGAATTTACAACTTAGGAATTACAATGGAATTTAATATAATAATAAAATAAACAATAAGATGCATTTCTACAAAGGAAAAAGATGATGTTCTCATTTTATTCACCAACCAATTAATTATCTAGATGATTTGTTATAAAATTTTAAATATTATTTAATGATAATTAAAAAGACATTAGATCATTTAAAAAATTTAATTATTAAAATATTTGTTACTTTTTTAATAGGTAGTCACGAAGTTCGGATTATTTATTATTATTGTTAGATTAATTATTATATATTAATTTGAGTAGATTCGAACCAAGACCTCTTGAATTTATTAAAAAAAAAACCTTTAAGCCTTAACAATTATAAAATATTTGCACTATATTTTTACATTTTCATATATTTTTATATACAGTAGTGAATAGCTTTGTTATTCACTTTGTTTCAAATTCTAATAGTGGGTCTTAGAAATCCGGTCCTATAAGAGTCGTAATAATGAGCGAATCAAGTTCAAGTAAAATAATTTTAAAATTTTTAAAAATTTAAAAATTCACATATTAATATTATAAAATCAAAGCTAAAAATTTAAAAGAAAAATATTAATTACTAGTTATAAACAAGTGATTGCAATAGTATATATAACTAATACACTGCCATAATTTATATAAAAGAAAATTATACATAAATGAAAGACAAATCAAGATGAAATTATAACAATTAAAATAAAAAACATTTTTAAAGTGTTATTATTTTTTCTTTAAGAAAATTAAAACTACAAACATCCAACTAATCTTAAAATCCAAGTAATGATTTAACTTTGATGTTTCAATAATTATTTTATTTAACATTTATAACTTAATTGACTAGAAAACAAATTTAAATTAATCTTTAGTCTTTATAATATAGTTTTTATAATTTTACTAAATATTATAATTAAATAATCAAAATATAGCTCAATATTTTTAATGTCATTATCATTAAGATAGTACTCTTATAATTAATGTTAATGTAATATATCTTTAATTTTATATTAATATATTAAATGATATTAATTATAAAATTAAATTCAAACATATACTATATTTTAGAACAAAACATAAAATCATGTTTTAAAATTAAAATTATACAATACATTGTATTTGTACATAGTTTAGACACTTAAACTCAAAAATAAATAACCACATTAAAATTCAATATTTTTATTATCACTACTCTTAAAATATTAGCTTAAATTAATGTTAAAATAACGAATTTTTCTATATATATATATATAAATTTATAAAATAATTTATTTTACTAAAAATATATTAATAAAAAAAATTGTATATCAAAATTATTATTTTGGCCATAGGAGGACACAAATGCATCTAATTAGATAATTTTTAATTTTTGTTAAATTAATTTAAACATCATAAAATAATCATATTGTACTTTTCAATTTAATTAATAAATAGAAGAAAACAATATGTAATTAGGTGCATTTTGGCTCCCATAGATATTACCTAAAATCACACCCCAAAATAAAAATATGGAATTATTAGGGAAAAAAAAGACTTTGTAGATTTGAATAATAGACCCCAATTTTTCTATCATTTTCATATTGATTGCCTCAATTTCATCTCTTGTCTTCAAATGTCCTTTTCATCTCGCTTAAAATCAGAATTCGGTGTTTTAAGGACAAAGATTTAAGACAAATTTTTCTAAAAAAGTTTGAAGATAAAATTGGACCACTTTCCTCTTTTGAAACCGACCAAAAACTAACAATTTTTAATATTCCTAGTCTCCTTTCATTTATGTCTCTCTCCCATCTTTAGATTTAATATGTCTCCATTAACTTCAATAAATTCACGTTTCCCTTTCTAATGGAGATTAAATTAAATGCGTCCTTTGATATATTAATGGGGAAGCTTCCATCACCAGATTATTAAGTTTTTCCTATGGCTTTATTATTATTATCTTAATATTAGAAGTTAATTCAAATTTATATTTTTTTAATGGAGGTTAAGGGATATTGTTCGGGGGACAAGACTTGATTGGTGGGCTATTTGTGAGCCTTTCAACTTCACCAGTAGACCAAAGGCCCTTTCACTAAGAGTTAATTATTAAAGAATATCAATTTTATTAAATAATTTGCACTATAATTTCATTTTTTATGTAGTGTTTTTGTTTTTAATTATTTAAAATATTTTTTATTCTTGTAATATTAATTATTCAAATCTTATTAAGTCTTGTGATAAAAGTTGTAGCAAATAATAATGTAAAGTTTGTATTTACTTTTTAGTGGGGTATCACTTGGTTCAATTGGCCAGTGCATATTTTAAACATGTTTGGAATTGGTCACACCATCATTGACATCATTCTTATTCTTAGCACAAGATTTAGGTTTGTCATTAGTGAATGAAGGGTGTCCACCTTTGATATAATTTTTTATTGTTCCTTACTTGACAAGACCTTGTTAAATGAATTTCCCTTTCTTGATGAGAGTCTTACAATGTTTAGGGCAAGTCATTTCCATTTGGAAGGCCATGGGTGGAACTATAGTTTGAATAAAAATATTACTGAAATGTTTTTCAAGAATTGCCCAAGGAATATTTTTAGTAAGGAGTCTCCATCTTTGCAAAAAAAATAGCAAAGATATCTCCAATGTATTATTTTGTGTTGCACAAGTAACTTAAAGACACTTGATGTTCAATGTTGTGATAGTATTGTGCAATGAAATTTTTAGAAAGGTCTACAAATGTAAAGACTGATCCATGTGGGAGACTCATAAACATTCCACGAAAGAATCTCTCAAACTTTGAGAGAAGATTGTTTTGAGGTAATTTTTGTTGTATAAGACTTATTAATGAGCCACATAGAATTCCTTAAGATGTTGGTTTGAACAAAATTTTCCCTTGTATTTATCAATTTTTTTTGTTTCGAAGATTGGGGGAAAGGTTATACTGTGATTAATCAATCAAACAAATAAGGACATTTATCTTCTAGCTAGACTTCCTTCTTATTTTCTCCATTTTGCATACTTAAGGATGATATTTCTCATTTATTTGATTTGTTTTGCACAAGATTTGGTGTGTTATGAGATTTGAAGGCAGTATGTGTATGTTGAAGTCCAAATGGAGATGTCATCATGCTATAGGTTGGTGACACAATATATTAATAAGCTTGAGATGGATTTATGTTGAATGTCTTTAAATAGGGCGTAAGTTTTATGAAGTACGATGTGACATTTCTTAATGTAGAAAAAGGCATGGAAGAAGCTTGACCCACACTAGAGACCCTATCATTCACATCATTGGATGTATTTGTAGTAGTATGAGTGGTAGCATGTGTGGTGATAGTGGGTATTGTTGGCATAAGTGATGTAGATGTCTTCAAGAGTTGATAGGAGATTGTATGATGTCTTGAAGAACATGTTTGATGATAATTGAATCAATTTGTGTGTTGTCATTGATGTTAACTTGGTAGTGTGTGTTAAGCTATTTATCAAGAACACCTTAAACCATTGTACAAGTGAAAATTCAAGTGTGCAATTAATTTATATGATAAATTAGTGCGTGTGATTGGTATGGGAGACTCATATATGTCTCTAGTTTCTATGTTTGTAAGTTCATGCACTATACATCTTTATTGAGTGAGTTATGAAGATTGAAGCGAAATGGTCTTATAGGGTCGGTCATTTTATAAAAGTCAATGAATGATTTGATTTTTTTATCAAATCTATGTTGTTTCAAGTGATAAAATCCAAGATTTATGAATTTTACTAAGTTATTGGATCAATGTCAAAGTTATGATATATTGGATTTTCAAGAATATGTTTTGGATTGATTAAAAAGAGAATTGGAATACAAATGAAGAATAGGTTGAATGTTTAAATTTAACCTTGAATCAGTATGCTACGCCCTTAATATTGGTGTATATAACATTATGAATAGTCAACTTGTGGCTATCTTAATCCTTAATTAAGTCATGTTATCATTATTATATTATTATTTAGGTAGGTAGGTCGGCTTATGTGTTATGTAGGGTTGTGTCTATTCAACCTAAGCATAATAAGGTATATATAGGAGGTTGTGAGTCTTATTTCAACATCATATTGTGAAGTGTGTTCTCATTGGAGATATTTGGAGGTTTCCCCCTCGAAGTTTCCTATTACTCTCAATTATTATCAAGTATTTATATAATATTTCATATTATTTCTTCTATTGTGTAAGTTATTTCATTACACAATAATATGTAGGCCATTATCAGTAGATCTTTTGAGTTGGTGAATTGGTTGGTGACGTAGCACTTAAGTGGAAGAAAAGATATTTGGATAATCAATTATACATTTAAGTATGTAATGGAATTTCTTATATCTATGTTTTTTCATTGGAAAAATTGAAAAGGAGAGATGCGTGATGTTATATTGTTGCACAATGGAAGATGTTGATTGTTTGGTAACAAAAAATGATGGATTAGGGTTGTGTAACTCACTTTGGTCAAAATTTATTAGATTTTCATTTGTAACACATTTAGGGTTAGTGTTACCTAATGATGAAAAGGGTGTATATATATATGGAAGAGAGTTAGTTTGCAAGAGGAGGAGATTATAGTTATTAGTCAAAGTGGTTGTGATCAACAAGGGTTGTGTGATCATGCTATTATTTGAATGCCTATGAGGAGATATAGATGGTGAACTGAAAAGGATATATACAAGCACATATGAAGTGTTATTTCAAATCATTCTACTTGGTTAAACCTAATAGGTTAACAAGTTAAAAGCCTCTAATTATGTCACTTTTAATAGGATGAGTAGGATTTTTTGTGGGATCTTAAATCAAATCCTCTAACCAAGTGGCTTATTAATTTGAGTTTAAAACTATTTTCATAAGTGTTACTCCTAATAGAGTGAAGCTCCTAATAGGTCTAGAGGTAACTCCCTTGACCAAGTGACTCCTAACAAGGTTTCTTCTTAACTGGACATTATTGTAAGCTCCTTACAAGGCTAAGCTCTTAACCAAATGCATTTTAAAAGAGTTCAAAATATGTTGTGGGTATTAATTCCTATTGTGATTTTTTTCCTCTGACCAAGTGTTTTCATGATATAAACCTCTGTGTTATATGGTTATTTATGTAGATGATTTTATGATTTTCTGTATGATTAAGTCTCACAAATTAACATGAATGAATAGATAATAAGTTCATCTTTGGTTAATCTATTTTAATAAGTTCTGATTTGAGTTCGAAGTTGGTGATTAGTGATTCCCCCCTCCCCCAATAATATAGGAACTTTAACAAATTAAAATTTGGTATTATAAATTTGGTACTCTTTGTGGGAAGTCTAATAGCTTGAGGGAAGGATCAAGTGTTAAACAAGGAAGGTCCTAAATTCTCCAAGGATAACTTCTTTTTTAGGTATGATAGGATGGAGATCTACATCATAGGAATAGGGAGACAATATTGGACACATGTGGAAACAAAGTATACAAATCTGAATGGTCCTCTAAATGTAGATGATTTGAACGTGGAGACAAAAAGAATAAAAATCCTGAAAGAAATGGTAAATAGTCTATCTAATGCTAAATTTGTTGATACCTTTGGATGAATTTAATAATTCTCATGATGTTTGGAATCAACAAAAGATAGTCTATAGTGGAGATGTTAATGTTAAAATAGCTATAATTCAAAGTTTGAAAGGAAAATATGATCACATAGAGATAATTTGAGGTGAAAATATTTCTCAATATGGTTATGTGTTGAAAGAGTTAGTTTCTACAATCAGAAATGATAGTGGATTTATTGAAGATGATGTTTTGGTAAGTAAAATATTGAGAACCTTGCTACCCATTTATACAATCAAAGTTTCTACAATTCATGAGTTGATAAATTTTGAGAAAGTCTCTATTGATGTGCTAATAATGATGTAGGATCATCCTATGGTAGTTAGATATCCTACTTATTTGAGGGATTTTGGCTTTGGAGTTGAGGACTCGATCAGCACAGGAGTGGTGCTCGGCCATTATTGGGTGTAGTGTTGGTTGAGGTGCTCGGTCACCGAAGGGGATCAATCATTGAAGGAGCTTAGCATATATTGTTTCTTGGAATGTACTATGTTGCTTGGTAATTCTTGAGGGAGCTTGGTAGTGCTTGGTCGATGGTTGCTAATGCTTGACAATGTGGCTTTTGGGATGGAGTTCTCATAGATTTTCTTGGCTAACTGGGTGCATTTATTGCATGAGGGTTGACATCATGATGTCGACCAATTGTGAGAGTCTCTGTGGATCTATTTAGCTCTTGGTTATTGCCCTAGGTGTATTTAATGAGTGTTGTAAACCTTCTAAGGCATTTGGTGTTTAATATTTGTTGTAGGCTGATTTGTGTGTCAATATGTATTTAATGAAGGGTTTTTAATTTGTAGCTTTCTAGGTCTACTTGTGGCTCATTTGGTATAAGTAAGGGGTCTTGTAGAGTCTTAAGTGATATCATCCATCTTGGAGAAGAGGATGTGGAAGAGGAGTGAAGTTTGAGAAGAGCTAGTAGCTACAACTTGGGAAACAAGGAGATTGCTTGGTGGCTTGCGACCATAGGTTTAGATCTTGCTAAGAGGTTTCTCCTAGAGTGTTATTGTGTTATATATTTGGATTAGCTAGGGCTTGGATTGGATCTTGCTTTGTATTTTACCATAACCAGGAAGGTGTAATAGCCTAACACATTACATGTAATCAATTTTTTTATGAAAAAGTGCAATTTTTTGTATCAAATATTATATCTAATGTTGTGTTTCCACATTGTAGATAATTTTTGGGGCCCAAGACATCTCCTTTGGGGATTCTCCTTCCTTGGACTATGTCAAATCAATCAACTTACTACTTTTTAAATGAATAATTATGACAATAACATCCCTAAGGTTGAAGCTACTTTCAAAGTGTCTTTATCATTGAATCCAAGATGTAAAGGTAAGGACATTGCTAATTAATATAGTCTTAGTGATATTTCCATTCTTTGATTGAGAAAGGAAGAAATATGAGTTTGAAGCTTAACTTGCTAAGAGATTACCTAGAGGTATCAATAAATATAAGCAGAAATTACAATTAGTTTGTTTCTCATGTAGGAAGATTGGTCATATTTCTAGAAGATGTCTTAACTCTAATTTATATTGGAAAGAGAAGAAAAAAGGATCATGGGAAAATAAAATAAGTAGTAATATGTGTAATTGAGAAGGAATAAGTTGGGGATAATGAATCTAATGACAATGATGGTGAAGAAATTATCCTTGATGGAATAAAGGAAGAAACTACTAATGTTTAAGAAGTCATCTTTGTTGTAGTGAAGGAAGACACTATTTATGATGAGAAATATCTTGTTTCTCATGTTTAACCTCATCAATAAAGGGTGATAGACAATGTTTTTTCACAATAAATGATTGGAGATATAAGAAAGGTCATGAAGCTGAAGGAGTTTGATAGTGGTGATGTGAGATTTAGAAATAATAATACCTATATGGTCAAAGGTAAAAGATATATTTATTTTAATGGAAATAGTAATGTTAATGGTGTCTATTTTTTTGAAGGTATCAAGCATAATTTTCCTAGTATTTCTTAATTGAATGATAAACGATACCATTTAGAGTTTAAAGGAGGTATGTGCATAATTCTAGGAATCTAGGAGATAGAGAAGAGGTAACTTATTCCATTTGAGTACTATAGTTGTTTAGTTAAAAATATTCAAGATAGTTGGTTATAACATAGAAGGTTTTTCCATGTTAACTTTGACAGTTTGATTAAGATAAGGACTAATACATTTAGATGGTTTTTCCTACTTTAGTTAAACCAGACAACATTATGTACAAAGATTGCCAATTGGGTAAGTTGACAAGTACTACTTTTAGTAGAAAATCTTTTTCATCAGAGAAGTTTTTAGATTTAATAAGTACACACATTTGTGGGCTAATGAGAACAAGAAGTCATTTGATGACAAGTATTTCATGCTTCTTGTTTATGACTATATTAATAAGTTTAATTTTTTTAAAGATTTAGTTGAAAAAGAAAGTAGGAAAAAACTTATATGCTTAAGATCTAGCATAGGAGGTGACTACACTTCTTGCAAATTTGTTGACTATTGTGGTTAAGCAATGAAAGCAAGAGGAAAATGACAGCTCTAAGTACTCCCCAACAAAATGGTATCAAAGAAAGGAGGAATAGAAAAATTGTTGACATTGCAAGAACAATGTTGTTGCAAAGAACTTTTGGAGAGAATTTTTAAGTGGTGTAGTCTATACATTGAACCAAGTATAGTTCAAGAAGGAAATTGGTTAGATATCTTGTGAGTTGTGGTACAATCATACTCCTAGTGTGAATTATTTCAAAGTCTTTGGAAGTAGATGTTATAACAAGAGAAATAATTTTCCTCAAAAGTTTGATTCAAAAAGTGATGAAGTAATTTTCCTAGGATATTCTACCAAGAGTAAGGTATATAAATACTGGACTAGGAGAACTAAAAGGATTATTTAAGGTGCAAATGTAAAATTTTATGAATTTCTATATACATCTAAAGTGAATGATTGGTCAAAAAAATAGAAAGTAGAGATAGGTAAGGATGTGATATTTATTCAACTAGAAGTGCAATTTTTTTTGCATAATAATTAAGGAAATTTTGAGGTGCAACTAGTAAATGGAGAAGGAGAACAAATAAATTAACTAGTATTACCAAGGTATGTGAGATTGAATCATTTTGCTAATCATATTATTGGAGATAACAATGTAGGTGTACAAACGAGAAGAAAAATTAGAGAAAATATATGCTTGATTTTTGAGATAGAACCTAAAACATTTAATGAAACCTTAAAGAGTGATTATTGGGTTAAAGATATGGAAGAGGGACTTTATTGGATCAACAAGTATGATACCTAGACTTTGGTGCACTTACTAGAGAACAAGAATGTAATTGCGACTGTATCTCTTAAAATGGATGCACTTCATTTTGAGACCTTTTAGCCCTCTATAGTGTGGTTTTAGTCTCTCTTTCTCCTCCTTCCTTCCATCTCACACTTTTACATCATCTCTTTCCTTCTAATATGGTCTTCTAAGTGTTACATTTCCACCTTTCTAGCCATATCTTTTGGCAAGCTCTATATTCCACCATTCTTTTTGCACCTTCTAGTTAGGCATTTTGTGTATCCTCTATCCTCTCCTCTAGGACCTGGTCAACTTGGACTGGTTAAGGTCAACCTAGGTCAACCTTTACCGTAGGGATTGTGGTGCTTAGAGCCCAAAAAGTCTCTAGGGTTTAATTAGTTAACTCTCCACTTCCCAGTCAACTTTAATTATTTTCCTACCCAAAACTACTATAAATATTCACAATACATCTCATATCATCTTTACAAGGAATCCATAAGAAAGAAATAAATCAAGGCATTCTTCTTCAAGAAAGCATCTTCAAGCATTCAAGTCTAGGCATCTCCTTCTTGCATCAAGCTTCTTCCTTTAAGGTGGTAGTGAAGTTTGGTTCTAAAGAGAATGTCCATCATTCTAATCCATTAAAATTATTTTATTATTCATCCATGACATGTCACATACATTCCTATACATGAGGTTTTGGTTTCTTTGATTTCCTTATGGTTTCTTTGAGTCAAGGATATTACACATACATACTTGAACACATGAAATGCAATTGCATTCATAAAGGTAACTGTATCTTTCATTTGATATTATTCAAATCTACTACATGTTAGCATTTCCTTTATCACCTACATTCTAATTTGAGGTAAATTTCTCAATCTAGGGCTTGATGAAGGAAAACCCTCATCAACCAAACAACAAAAACTCTTTATTTTCTCTATGTAGGAGTAGGATAGTAGAATTACAAACATGAATATGGAAATAATCCCTAAGGACTTTCTAGAGAAGTTGGTTTGACTTTGTTATAGTACCCCTGGTACACATTAGCCTTACAAGAATGTGAATGCCCAAATTGACCTAGACCTTCCTGCTTTTCCAAAAAAATGATTTCTGGGTGTTGTCTAC